>JBAMAW010001055.1:0-396135 GCA_037043295.1 Amiota minor
ACACACACACACTCAAATACCAACCACACTTAAATTTATCTCATGGAGGTCCCCACTACGAATATGATGATGATAATATATATTCTAGGCGACAATTTCCATAGAAATGTTGGGTTTTGCTTGGTTTTGTGATTCTCAGTCATCTTTCTTGGACAGTCACTTATATTCATATTCTTTGTCCTCCGCCTGTGCTATGCTTCAACCATAGCAAACGGTGACCGTGTGATGATGTTTTTTGTTTATCTTTAATAAACAAAATCTCGTTGATCTCGCGCGTTCTTTTCTGTTAAACGTCAGCAGCCGGTTGTTGCCCATGGTGCGAATTGCTGATCTGTTAGTTCGACGGTGTGTTGAGTGTGCTGTTGAAGTTATTTGGTCGGTGTTTTTATATTCTTCTGTTGGATCTGCGAGTTTTACTGATAGTAATGTGGACATTAAATGTTCTTATTGTTGATGTTGTTGTTGTTGTTGTTGTTGGGATAGGTTTTTTACTGTTTTGTTTTTACATACTTGCTTCTGCGCAATATGACACTTGATTGCTGTCGTTAGCATTTTTTATGTTGAATTTTTTTTTCTCAAACTTTACTGATGACTTTCGTTATCCCGATAGAAGTTTTTCTTCTCTACTTTTTGCTGATCTTAGCTGCATTTGCAACATTCTTTCTTTGTCGCAAGATACTTACAAGATATGAGCACATATGGTACATATATGTATGTACATTGTATCTAAAGTAAACCAATAAAGTTATAAATAGTTTATGAAAACCTAGAAAGAGATCATTAATCGTTTGTCTAGTGGGTGGCTTTGAATAAAGTCGAATTTCAGTACCCCTAAGTCCAATTGAACGATTTTCATATTTAACACTAAAAATATCTGCATATTTTAGACCCCCAGTTCCAGCAAGCTCAAGATAACCTTTATTTAAGTTTTATTTTAGGATTTACGCTTTTGCTTGGGAGCACAGGTATTTCCCTAAGTTGTCCACATGTTAAAGAGCCCATGAATGGTCTTCTCCCAAAGAAGTTACTAAATTATTATAAGATTATCAAAACTTTTATCTATGACTAGCAAGCTTTGATGACAATGATGTATAATTATATTTAGTATCAAACAAAAGCATAAAGGACAATATTAGAAGGGAAAATATCTACCTGTGACATTTTGGTAGCTTCCAGTGTCAACTCAATTGTGTGTGCGCAGCTTAATTTTCAATATTTTTTAGATAAAGAAAATGTAAAAGAAGTTTATAATATTTTTTTTTTTTTAATTCTTTGACAACTTTAATATTTATTGGGTCTCTCTTTAGAGTGTTCACGTCAGTGAACTGCTACTGTACAAGAGTCCACCTTTGTCATCAGCCTTGTCCTTGTTATTAGTTTATTAACAAAATGCAATCAATATCAAATCGAAATATTGTACCAAACTGTCCAATTCGATTATGTTTAATTCGATAGTCATATCGGTCAACTGCTGCGGTTGAGGCGCTTCTGACGACATTACATGGACGGAACACTTGGTCAATTCGTTTTGATTTCGCAATGATGAAAATGTCACAATTTTTGATTTGTTACAATTCTGATTTGAAGCAAATGATGCGAGAATAACGAACTTGACTGATGGAGTTGTTGCAGCAACTCGTTGTTACTTGGATATGGCAGATCCATAACATATGTACATACATACGATATTTCATTCATTCACTCATTTATTCGTTCGTTCGTTCCTTCTGCTGTCTAAAATTCAGGGATCTAATGATGCCTGACTTCTATGCGCTATGCGGATTTGTATATCTCCACTTGAAATGCGAATCATGCGGATTCAAAAGCACATGATTTGTTGTTATTTGCTTGTGTCCTTTTTTCTCATTTTATTCTTTTTTTTTTTTTTGTTTCTAAAATTAGCTGAGCTTGTTTGTTTACCACAAAATGCGCAACAAGATTCTTTATATTGTATGATAGTATGTATGTATGTATGTATGTGTATACTTTCATTCAAATGTTGGCTTTTGCTAGTTTTTCTAGATTTATTTCATTTTTGTTGTGCTCCCCATTGAAATCCAAACGCAAAACCACAAAAATCCTTTTATTTTGTATTCATGAATGTATTCCGTTCGTCCACTGCCTCCGTCCATCCATTCATTTAGTCGCTCAGTTTGTTTAACTTTAGTCATTTGTTTGCTGGCAACGAACGAATTCCAACTAAAGTCCTAATGTTTATAGAGGATTTGTTTGTAAGGCGGCATCCAAGACCAAGACCGAGACCATATTCAAATTAAACGCCAACGGCAGATGCCATTCAAACAATACCACCAACTATTGTCACGGCATTGTTCTTCCGCTGACTCTGGACAAGGGTATGTTGTTCAGGACATACATACATACTTATGTTTACACACATACATAAATCCCTTAGCGACGCTAGTTGCTCTTTGAAATGTGTTTACGAATGATGATGATGGTGATGTTGATGAACAAGAAAGAAATGGATTTTATTTTGCCATCATTTGGTTTGACTCGGCTTGTTTCGGTTTGGTTTGGTTTTATGGCACTTGGCTCTCTTGGCACCTCTATTCACTACCATTACAATAGAAACCACCTCCCATTTTATTAGGCGAAAGATTTTAGTTTGGACATGGGTCATTTTTTCTGTTGAAATCGGGTGTAAATAATTTGCCATCAATGGCGTATTCGGTAAGAAAGAACATACAATATGAATAGGGACTAACATGAAATAAAATAAAACACAACATCAACATCAACATGAAATATGGAACACGAGTACGAGTGAGTATATGCGATATACAAAATAGCAATGTTTCTCTCTAATCTTCTCCTAAATAAACCAGATAAAATTTTACATGGTAATGAATGAAATTCTAAATGACAAATGCAAGTAGTTTAAACCCACATAGACTTCCTTAAATTATCTCATTTGGACCCAAGGTCTATCATCTGAAACACTGAATGTGAATTTTCATAAAAAATCATAAATATCATAGATATCTAGGCCTAAGAGTCTTTTGAGTTTAATTCCTATGATTTTAAGGAACCTCTTTACTATAGTCAATTGACATAGGAAACATGAGCAAATATTTATTTAAAATTACATGATTTCGTGTTTGTGTCAAAAACAACTAAAATAGAATGTAACTATTTCGGAGTCAAATAGCCTTTATACTCCCAATTACTTCATGTGTAATATAATCGTATATTTTATGAAATCAATTAAATGAGGTAATCATACATCATTAAAATTCTATGGAAATGGTAATTTTAAGCTCAAGTCAATTCATAGTATTAGAAAAACTATATGTACTTTTCATTATATATTATACGATCTTAACATGAATGAAAGAATACGATATAATTTTTTTGTATCTTAAATAAATATTTGTAATTTTAAGTTCAATTTTGAGATTACTTTGACACGTCAATTCTCGTATCAAATTGCATTTCATTCTATATAAGAATAAGTATACGTTTCCATTGGGTTTTCATCACTATGTTAATAACTTTAAATAATGAAACTATTAATAAGCATCAAATGATCTGGATGCTTGTATATTTTTTGTTGCCCATGAAAAAGCTTTTAGAGTTGCAAGAAACATATTAACATACTGAACCTTAGTTAGATACTTATGTATATTAAGTTTTATGAATGATCCTTTTATTTTGAGAAAATTAAAGAATATATCCCGGTAATCTTAGGAAACAAACGAAATGTAACACCTTTGCACACATTGTTGGTTTCCCATTTGTATTGATAGAAACCATAACCCTGGCTGTTAATTATTCTAATATCATAGTGTTCACATCGATTAATTAAAACTGGGCTGTTGAAAGTAAATTCGCAGATATTGGATTGTTCTTTTATAGAACTGGTACATCCAATTTCTAAACCCTGCCCATTATAAATGTTTGCAGATAAACCATAAAAATTGCCTGACTTACAGCTATAGATAAACCGAACAAATAAATTTTTGTATCAACTGTGAACACTAAGCGGCAAGAATGACAGTACTCAGAGTTATAAATTACGTTAGAATTGCTTATATAATAACGAGTCTTGTCTCTGCAACCACGATCACGTTTACTTAATTGACAAAGTCCTGCTGGCATTGGGCAGTCGTCAGTAATATTTGGACTTGATATTTTCATAAGAATCGCAAATGCTTCGCTTTGGTTCAGTAATTTAGACCGCGCTGGACCCTCAGCAAATTCTTGTGGCGTCATTGCGAGGAAGCGAATCTTATTCACAGCCTGTCGCAGCATGATACTGTCTATTCTGTTGCTCTGGCCTTCCATTAAAATGTTTTTATCTGCTGTCGATTCACTTGCATTTCCAGGATCCGACGCATTGCTATCGACCTTTACCACTTCATCAGCAACGTTCGGTGCGCTGCTGCCTGTTCCAACCGATGTAGAATCTGTTGCATTCTCAGTTGGAGCAACGGTTGTGTTATTTTGGTCTCCATCATTCAATACGCCACGTTCATTTGCAAATTTCAATAGACAATTGAACAAGTCCAATTCTGAATCAATATGTAAAACATCTTGATCTAGAATGGTCATCAATGTTGAGAATTCAATGTCCATAAATGATGCATCTTCTATAACTTCCCGAGTATTTTCCGCAATGTACTGAGAAAATCATACAAAAAATATTATAATTATCGCAATTTAATTTGAATAATTGAACTTGCCTTCATACTACTTTCCATTAAGCGAGTCTCTTCATATAATTTGGCAAATTCATACGCACGACATGCATTCTTTGGACTTAGATTTTCCAGCAAGAAATCTGTACAATGTTCAAACACATGTGGCAGCATATATTTCTTGGACAAACAACTTAATTCGATTGCATTATCAAAGGACGAAACTGAAATTTCGTCAGTATAGATGTAATCCAACAAGGCTTTAAATGAATCTGGCTCTACATCTGGTATTCCGATGGGGTCACCCTTTTCCGGTAAACTGCCATAGAACATAGTTTCAAATACTGGCGAAGCCATGGCCAGTATTAATCGGTGTCCGGCAAATAAACGTTGATTTGGCGATGTGCCAACCAGAAACCGACAATCTCCCAATTTTTCGGATTGCAGTAGGTACTGAACAAGATCTTTTAGTTTAGTAAGATTAATTTGCCAATCTGTTTCCATTTTAAGTAACGTTATAATTTTTCTTTTTTTAATGTCAGTTTTTTACTTTTTAATATTGTTTTATAAAATTGATGTCACAACAATTTGTCCCATATGCCACAGTGTTACTTGTAAAGTAACGGGTATCACTGCTTAGCGATGTAGTTCAATGCAACAGAGTCGCTATTACACATTCAGTCAGGTATCAAATCTTAATCACACCTTTTATCACAACTCACTCTGGAAATTATCTAGCAAAATTAAAGTCACAAATCGAAGCTATTGGTAAAGTCTAGAATTACACTCAAGTTCCAACTGGAACTACAAACTTCCCTTCTAGTTTATTTTTTTTCTTTTTGTTTTAATAAATTAGATATACACGAGAACACAACACGTCACTTCTTTTCTCACTTAGCCACAAGAACTACGTCACTCTGATTTACTTGATGAAACGTTCAGTAAAAGGCAAACTACTTGACTAAAGCATAAATCATTTGAGAATTATAGGCAACTAATAGAAAATGGAAAATTATGCATCTTTTAGGCGGTTTACAAAATGATGTTGTGTGTTGATGTTGTTTAATCAGTGCTATGAGGCAGAACCACGTTCCTCAACACTCATAAATATTTACATATATCGTATGCATATGCAACAGATGAGCGAAGCTGAAACTAGAAACACCTGTCACTTTAGCAAAAACCAAAAGATGGGTATTATTTTATTCTTTAAACTGTGTGTTTTTATTTATTGGAGATTAACGATAAGTTACTTTTTAACGTTAGATTGCAAAATTGGAGGGAGATTTGGGCATAATTTCTTTGAATTGGCCACGCAACAGACCAGACCTCAATCTAAAAGAAAATTGTTTATTTAAATATTTTTAGGTTTTCTATTTATATATTTGCTTTTTTATCGTCAGTTTATGTATGTCCACGCATTTAATATGAAATTAATTAACTACATTCCAAGAACATTTTATTGATTAAGTATGTCTATTGTCATACATATCCATATCCAATAATTTAATATACATACACGTACACAACTTTATTTTTAACATTCCATATTCACTTGACTGGTATCTGTACACGGATGCAAGTGGTTTCTTAACCTTCTAATCAAATCTCGGAATCTATTGGCAAGTGCGTATTGCCTTAAACCGCAAAAAGTTAAAATGTTCATTCCAATTAAAATGACAATTTTGTTTGTTCTCTTTAAAATATATTACAGGCATTATGACTCATTCACATGTCTGTTCTTCACTCCTGATTAGTGCAACCTGTACGAGTTGTAACACTTGAATATGACCAGTATTGCGAGAGCAATCAACATTCATATGTATGTTAGTCATATCCTTTCGAATCTTGCTACTTGTTTTCGAGATTTTTAGATGAAATTTTGATGATTGTGATGTGTTGTTTTACAATATTTGTTTTAGCCACATTGATTGGCTTGTTGCAGGCTTATTGTAATAACAATTAAAGCAATATTTTAAATTAAAATATTGTTCCGCATGTTCCAGGTTTATTGGTTTGTTATCATTATGAATATTGCAAACACATTGCGGTACAATATTATAATGGCATAGACTAGCTAATTAACTAATCACTCATTGCAAGTCTGAATGGTTTACAATATATTTTCGTAAATTGCCTAATTCATGACTTCACACATATTTCTAGGAATCTTTGAAGACACACATACATACATATGTAGTTAAGTTGATGATAACCGTTTTTGTATGGCACCTATAACTTTATCCAAATTCAAACCTTAGTGTACAATAAACAACATGCTAATCAAATATAGTCTTACGCTTCCTTTCTGATATAAATCATGCATATATGTATGTATGTATGGATAAATGTTAATAACGCATACATACATAAGTAAGTACATATGTGTGTTTATTTCCCAGTTTTTATGTTGCGATATGAGAAAAATATCGATAGAATTAAAATTCGTTTTTAAAGAAAGAGATTAGGAGTAGATATAAGAAATAAAAACAAAAATAAAAGATATTTAATTTTTCCAATTTCTTTTAATTTCTCTTATTTTCATCTTTTCTTCTTATTTTTAATTGTAACAACTTGACCACTTCGCCCTGTTGATTTTAATATCAACTCATTTGAAAAGGTATTTTTTTCTTTCACATTGTTTTTACGAAATTTAATATCAATTTAATGTTATAACTCTTCTTAAGCAACAAGTCTAACAGGGAAAAATTATTGTAGATACTGCAAGTTTAAGAGAAGCAAAAGCCGCGAATATGAAAGCAGGACAGCAATAAACTTTTTTCTGCCAAAGACAAAACCAAACTGTACAAACGAACTAAGAACAAAGTTTTTTGTCTATACAAAAACCGAAATGACCATTAAGAGAATAAACTAACCAAGAACTCAACCAACCAACCTACTACTAGTTACGACCCACTAAACGTCTGTCTAACGGATGAAAACAGACAAAACTTAGATGACAGTCAATATAACGATATCTTACGCCACTCAAAGCTAAGAACAAAAAAAAAGGCCAACAAAGATAAAACTTTTTAGTCAACAGACGGACGACAAGATAATAAAGACGGACAAAGCACAGAATTAAAGCATTTTAAATTAAAGCAAAACTTTGTAGTTTGTCGTCTTGTCTGCAACACACAATAGACACACATCCACACCAAGTGGTCACAATCTTGATGATTATGATATTAATGACGACGATGATGAAGTTAACATAGGCGTGAATTGTGCCAATGGTCTTACGTTTATTTAAATTTTGCATCCAAGGAAGACAATCTTAAGAAAGAGCAACTAACACAAATTGCCAAATTGGTTTTGTAGATCATGAGTTGCATGTCAAAAGTTAATATTTTAGTTTAGTTTTCAAACTTCTTCTTCTCTTTTTTGTTTATACTAATTGAAACATTCGACTTTAAGTCGAAATGAATGGCATAACTTATATCCTATTCAGCTTTGTAAAGATAATGGGCTATCAAATCTATACAAAATTTAGGATAAATGGCTTCTTAAATCAAACTGTAAGTAACTGTAACTTCATCATTGGTCAGGAAGTGAGCAAAGTGGTTGGAAATGAAACCACAACGGACAGACTCACAGAAAGAGTAAAAGAGGATTTCCATTTATAGTTGGAACAGGTGTGTTAAAGGGGAATTATGAAGTCGCACGACGGAAATCTGCAATCGAGTACTTTGTTGATTTTTATGCTAGCTAATTTTTAAAATTTGATATGTAATTTCATACATATTCCAACCAATTACATTTTAAGTTGTGCCACGAATCGCTGTCTATGATGTTGAAATCGGTCAATTTAGATGAGTAAGTTGCAGTCCCACCAAGTGCACAGCAAAACTTTCCTGGCCGTTAGTCCTAGCTTGGTCACTGATTTAAGCTGCTTCACTGCCCTTTGACTAGGATAGTTTTCGTACAACATTGTCCTATGTGACCCATTTCTCATCACCAGTCACCATTCGTTTAAGAAATAGATTAATTTCATTCTGCTTGACCAAAGATTCGCAGATGACATTCGATCTGTTAAGTTTTTTTTTTTTTCGACAATTCGAGTGCATCCAATTCTATTTTTAAATAGTCAATGTTAAGCATTTCTGCTTTAGTCATTTCCACGAAAAGTCTACCTATGCTAGGTGTATCTTACATATGGAAAACTGCCAAACGGAACCGTCGAAACCGTCGTCAGGTCATCATCAGGCAGTATTGGAGCCAAGAACATCGTTCACAATTATAGCGGCCTTGCTTTCATTTTTACCTTTATTGTAAAGTATGTACTGCAATTTTGTCAGAGGAGAATCCTATATTTCTAATAAGCCCAACCGTGAATTAGTTTGACCAATACTACTCTTTCATATAGTAGTCCTTTTGCATTTATTCGTTTTTCTGCCCCCCCTCTTTGCTTGACGGGCTGTTGAGAGCGCAGCACATAGGAAGGACGCCGGAGAGCAGCCTGGGTCAACTCTGCGACCACGATGACGTTTACTTAACTGGCAAAGTCCTTGTGGCATTGGACAGTCATTAATAGGTAATCTTGATATTTTTATAAAAATCGCAAAAGCTTCGTTTTGTTCCAGTAATTTAGACCGTAAGGACCCTCGGCAAATTCTTGTGGCGTCATTGCGGGGAAACGAATCTTATTCACTGTCTATTCTGTTGTTTTGGTCTTCCATTAAAGTGTTTATATCTGCTGTCGGTTCACTTGCATTTCCAAGATCCTGCCTTCATTTGGTTAGACTCGGCTTGGTTTAGTTTGGTTTTATGGCACTTGGCTCTCTTGGCACCTCTATTCACTACCATTACAATAGAAACCGCCTCCCATTTTTTTAGGCGAAAGATTTTAGTTTGGACATGGGTCATTTTTTCTGTTGAAATCGGGTGTAAATAATTTGCCATCAATGGCGTATTTGGTAAGAAAGAACATACAATATGAATAGGGACTAACATGAAATAAAATAAAACACAACATCAACATCAACATGAAATATGGAACACGAGTACGAGTGAGTATATGCGATATACAAAATAGCAATGTTTCTCTCTAATCTTCTCCTAAATAAACCAGATAAAATTTTACATGGTAATGAATGAAATTCTAAATGACAAATGTGAAATGCAAGTAGTTTAAACACACATAGACTTCCTTAAATTATCTCATTTGGACCCAAGGTCTAACATCTGAAACACTGAATGTGAATTTTCATAAAAAATCATAAATATCATAGATATCTAGGCCTAAGAGTCTTTTTAGTTTAATTCCTATGATTTTAAGGAACCTCTTTACTATAGTCAATTGACATAGGAAACATGAGCAAATATTTATTTAAAATTTGGTTCAAAATTTACCTTTATAATTTTTTTTTTTTCTTGTTTTAGTTTCATCTAAAAATTTTATTTTATTTTTTACACAAGAAATCTTTTATAAATGTTAAAAATCAATCATTTTAATTGTACAACAATTTTGATTCGTTTTTAGCCTATAACATTTAATTATGGTTAAAGTCGATACGAGTATAATAAACTTGCGTCAGCGAGGAATCGAAAGAGCTCAAGCTGAAGGGCTACACAAAGTTCAAGAAAATCATGTATTGTATATTGTTCTTGTATAAATACAATAATAATTATAATATTTATGAAAAGTTTTAGAATTATGAAATTTTAATTTATACAATAATTTACTTCATTCATAAAAATATTTCCATGTCATGACATCCATTAATGCCCTTAAGGCATCTTAGTTTACACAGCTCACTTTGTATTTTTTTTTTATTATAAATATTATAAATATGTTCTTAATCAAATATAACTTTTATGAGTAATTTGATTTAACTTATTATACTTAGTTTAGGTTGAGTTTCCGAAGCTGATGCCAGAACTTGGATTTTAGCACTTTAACTGGTATTTTTGATTAATTGGAGTTTTAATTTATTGATGGATAATCGCTTTACGGTATTTTCTTATTTTTTAGTTTAATTTTAAATTAATTACAAATGCAAAACGAACAACAACAACAATAACATCAACAAAGTCAACGAAGCACAAAATGCTGTTATTTAATATTCCTTGGCTTACAGGATCACAGTCTAGTGCGAGCGAGGAGTGTGAAATAAGTTTAAAGAACTGAAAAATATAAATTAAAATTTATCATATATGTACTTTTTATGGTTCCAGACCCAAAGGGTGCCAAAAGGAACCCTGTTGCAGAGACTTCGTTGTCCCTCCGTCCGTCTCAGATCAAATCTCATAAACCGCAATAGCTAGAGAGTTGAAATTTTTACAAAATGTGTAGTTCCATCCGGGCATCAGCAACAAGTACTAAAACTGAAATATTTTTTAAAAACTTAAAGGGGTCCCCATACAAGAAACATTTTGGTTTGTATGGCAGCTATACGATCCAATAATCCCACGCACTTGAAATTAAAATGGTTGGTGGCTTTATATCAGAAACTCATATTGTCGAAATTTCAGTTATATCGGATTACTAGGGAGAGTACCTCCCATACAAACCCACCATTAAAATTCAAGTTCTTATTCAAAAAACTTTTTTGGTTTATGGACTATTGAAATGAAATTTATACACTATAAGTTTCTGATATAGGCCCGGTAAATTTGTTGAAATCAGTCAAATCGGTCCACTAGGGGAGTATCACCCATACAAACCCCAATCTGGTACGGAATCCTCCGTGTACGTGTCTCGGCACACCTTTGTTTTGATGCCTGCCGAAAAATAATGTACGTCAGAGTCTTCGAAATAGGCCTCATTTTCCCATTCATTCATAGGTGTATTGAAAAGAAATACAATAATAGTTGAATGAGAATAAGTTGGATGATTTAATTTTGACATTTGTTTGCCGGTGCATTGTTTCAATGGAATAGAACTTTTATCCTTCGGTTTTGAGTTTTTTTTTTTAAAGTTTTCTTTTTTTTTTTTTTTTTGTCAATGAGTACTGTTTCTATTGAATCTCAAAAAACCCGAGAGCTTTGCCACTTTTGTCTTTTGCAGGTTACTAGACTCCTTCAGAATTAAGTAAAGAAAATCATACGCAAGGAATTTGAAGTATCTAGTTGCTGATATGGACAAAATGGGCTATGGATTAGTAGCATCAGCGAGTGGTCACTAAAGGAACTTATCATCTCTCTCTCGTAAAGTAACAAAGAACTGGGATTGCTGGAATGAACAAATATTTAGCATATGCTGATGCAAAACACTTGTTGGTTGTTGCTATGTTGCTGCTACTGTTGCTGTTAGTGAATTTAATTTTCATATGCAGCCAAAGGCGCCACATAGTACATACACACACAGGAACAGTAGACAGTAGCGCCGGATTAATGAACCGGAAGTGTTTTATGCTAAAAAGATTTCATTATTTATTCGCCTCCATTTTATGCTGTTATGTTTGTCCTTCTGCTCCTTGTGTGAGATGCGTGCGTTCTTTGTTGCAATTTGTTTCCAAGTTGGTGTTGGTGGCTAGCCACACACATCAAATATGCATGGCAGATTTATTGTGGATTTTAAGGAATTGTAGTGTCTATCGGCGAAATATTCTGCTCATTTGTTTGCGCCTGTTCGGGTAGCAGAATTGCTCTGTTTCGTATTATAAGAGTGTCGGATAGCATATAATGAATGCTCTTTTGTAGAAAAGTAGTATCACTTCGATTTGGATTTTGTATTACATACATACATAAGTTTGTGTGTCGGAGTCCCTATAAAATGAATAAGGAAATGATTAACGTGACCTGGAAAATCTATTTAGCGGTGTTCGTACGTCTGTTTAGCTTTCTGCGCGTGCATAAGGATGTTATGCTTTCATTATTTAATCTATCGTACTCAAATTTGGTACTGGCGCGTTTTGTTAACGTACACAGACTTCTATTTTACATCTTTTACATAATTGCACAACTGAATCTGATTTTTTATCACTTTGTTTTTTCAGTGCCATTGTAGTGAACACTGAATATTGACGTTTAAAAATAATACAATATAAAATGTTGTTGGCCAAAATGGTTTGATGTCTGTGGCAAAAATCTCAGTCAATACAAAATCTTAATAAGTTTAAGAAGTGTATCTCTCATTTTAGACGCGTTTCTTGTCATTGTTATTGTTGCTACTGGAAAAGTGCAAGCGAAAACAATTTCCACTTATCGTGTGGCTAAGGATGTGCATATAAAGTGCTACAATATCTGCTGCTAAGTATTGTACTCCGCTTCTCTATGTGCTGTACTAAGTATAAGTACGAGTAGAATGTGTGTTTCTGCCACATTCACATTCACTTTGTTGCATGCTTCAACTATTCCTTGCTGGTGTCGTCGTCGACATCTTCCGGTGTCCATTGCATTTGACGTTTGCCAACTTCATCGCTTCATTGTTGGCGCTGACATTGCTAGCGGCGCTACAATTTCATTCCGAAAAATACATACATACATGTATATAAAGAGTTGTCTTTAATTTAATGTTTTAATGGGCATGTCTGTATGAGTGTGTGTGTTTGTGTGTGTGTATGTGTATGTGACATATGCAAATACTCATCCTGTCGCATCCGGGTTTGCGTCTTCATTGTCACTGATTGTTTGCATTCCAAACTGGTGACAACATCGACTGCGTTGTCCTGCTGCCTGCTGCCTGCTGTTCTCATAGGACAGGATGCAGGACACTGGCCCATTGCACTTAAGTGCTTCTATGTACAATACATAAATATATACATACCGTGTATGTGTGTATGTGTGTGGGCAGCACAATGAACTTTTAAGTAGATTGCTCTATTTGCTCGCCGCCAGCTGAAAGTCATTAGAAAAAAAAAAAACAGAACTATACTATAAAATTAGTGGAACATAAACAAAGACAAAATGACAAAGGGACGAAGAAGAATAGCCCATTACTTAGTTTAGTGGATTTAATGACTATATTATTGTTGTTGTTGTCCTTTTTATTTCACTAAAATGAAAAAGTTTCCATTGCGTTCCATTGTTGGCCATATGAGACCACAATGGCAGCGGCACTGGATGATTGTAATTAATAAAGGCGAGAGAACACACAAACAAACAAACAAAAATATGTGTAAAAAAGTTACAACAGCCACAAATGTAGTAAACTTAAAACTTATTGCATATTTTCAGGCGTATATCATGGAAAATAATTTTATTTAATCAAAGCGGAAACTTCTTTTTTGTTTTTTCTGTTTAAAAATTTAATTTTCCCAGTTTCATGCATCCTGAGTCAAAATGACAGTTCAGTTGTTGTCATTTTATGCTTGCTGGTGCAGCATGTGACACCACCATCAACTCTGAGGAGAAATAATGTAGGTAGGTAGATATTACAAATATGAAGACATGGAAAACGAAACGAAGGAGTCCTTGAATGAATCGCTTGACAGTGCAGTTTTTGTTTTTCCCTAGTTGCTTGCTGCTGTTCCTGTTCCTACTGCTGTTGCTGCATAATAAAACGATTTCTCCAAACTTCATTTTCCATTTTGGCTTTTCTTTCTTTTTTCGTTTTCAAACAACTTTGCTATCGTCAGCGTTGCATCGGTTACTTTTTGCTATATTTTCTGTTGGCCTCCAAGCGACAATTTTCCACAACAATGAGCGTTATTATGTTTTTTTGTTTGTTTTTCTTTTTCGTTGTAACAACAACAACGATGACTTTTGACATTCGGAGATTCTATGCGTTTTAGCACAGGAAGATGAAAGTCAATGCGTTACTAAAATTTTATTTGATTGTACTTATATAATTTTATTAACAATTATGATGAAAAATAGAAACCAAATTAATTTTCCATTTTTAATGTTATTATTTTCTTTGATCCACACAGTACATCCTCCAATTAGAGCAACGGTTCCAACATTTTGTTGTGATTTTCTTGAACAGATGCCATGATCTAAAGGTACCTTGTACCTTTCAATGCTTAATTGAGAATGTGGAACAGAAAAACTCAAATGTATTTGGTCAGATCAACATATATCTTGGGCTCTTGAAATGTTTGAAGAAGATGACCAACATCTTCAGTGATGAAGCGCATTTTTTGTTAAACGGCTTCGTCAACAAAAAAAATATGTGTTATGGGTCATGTAGAAACCGTCATGTGTAGAAACACAACTTCACCATAAAAACTAACTGTATGGTGTGGTTTCCATGCCAGTGGTGTCATTGGGGCGTTTTTATTTTTTTTTTATTTTTGTTTCGTTGATGAAAATGATCGTCACGTTACAGTTCATGGAAACCGCTACAGAGAACTGGTGGAACGTTATTTCTTTGGCCAATTGCATGGGTTAGACATCAACGATATGTGGTTTCAACAAGATGGTGCCACAAGCCATACAGCAGGTGTAACAATCGACTTATTGAAAACCAAATTGGGTGAACGTGCTATATCGAGAATTTGTCCTGTCGATTGACCGTCCAGATCGTTTGATTTAATACCTCTAGACTTTTTTTATGGGGCTACGTTAAATCATTGGTCTACGCCAACAAGCCAGCCTCGTTAGAGGAGCTCAGAGCCAATATTGAACGAAAGATAGCGGCCGCTTCCGTCAAAATGTGTGGCCGAGTCATCGAAAATTGGGTTCAACGAATCAATCCTTGCAAACTGGCCTGTGGTGGACATATGAGCGAAGTCGAATTCCATACATAAATGTTTTGATCGTAGTTCAAGGTAATAATAAAATTTTCCAAATATCTCAAATATTTTGCGTTTTATTTATAAAGAAAGTTCTTAATGGAAAATCCGTTATAAGACACTTGTATGCAAAGCGTGTTGTGAACATAAAATTGAACAACTTATAATCCAGTGATATATAAAAAAACAAGGTCATATTTTTTGAAATCATTGCATAGAATAAAGCAAAGTCAAAGTTACCGTCCGACTCGATACGCAGAACTTCCAAATCTCTCAATGGATTTTGATACAGATTTCACTATCATTTGGATACCTTTTTGCAGAAGGTTTATACCTATGTATTTACACAAATAAATGTTTCAATAACAAAAGAATTTTAGGTAATCATTATTATCAATTAAACCATATAAGATAAAAGAAACAATTATTCACTTGCAATACATGGAGATATTTCAAAAAATAAAACTTATTATTTTAGTCGCAGTTAATGCAAAGCATTGCCATTACCATACCATTTTATGAGCAACATTAAATTAAATTATGCTAAGAAGTCGTTGAAACGCAAACAGACATTGTTTGTTTTTGAACGATGAAACCTATGAAAAAATGGAGATGAGAATGTCTAATGCAGCTGTGTAAAGCGGGGACGAGTCTCTAGTAAAAAAATAAGATTAAGTTATAGTTAGATTTAGTTTAGCTACATTGCTGTTGGTAATATGACATGCATGGGTACATGCAAAGTTCCTCTGTAAACCGATCAATTTCTTTGTTCTCTAGCCACACTTTGTATATAGAGAACAATGATAATACTGATGATAGCTGCTTGCCGGAAGCTGGAATGAGTGGTTGTCACACTTGTATACAGAAACTCATTTTGATTAGTAATTTATTGTATTTGTTAATGGAGGCTTTAAGAGATTTTTTTTTTTTTTTAGCAACATTTGCCATGAAAATGCATCATATGTATATGCAACTGGTTTAGGTGATTTCCCAATCTTTCTCACTTATAACATACAATATAACTTATGTATGAATATATATAATGCCCATTGATAGTTTGATGCTGGTTAAAAAGTTGTTAAAACCAAGACTTATGTTTATATCTGAATTTTGATCCATGAATATCCTCCTATCTCCTCCTTTCTGTCTGTCAGTGCCATTCTAACAATGCATGTGAGTTAGTGCTCTGTGATAATTCATGTTCATTGTTCAAAGTAGTGAATGCGAGTGCAACAAAGTGCAGAAAAGAACCTTAGCATAAACATGAGTATCACCTTCATCTTCAGCTTCATATACAATACTATAATACTTTGTGCAGCTATGTAGTCATATGAGCCCACAAAAGATCCACATTCCACATGGCACAGATGTATAACAAACAAAAATAGAGTAATTGAAGTAATGTTGCTGCAGCCATACGAAGTATCCTTGAAATGAAAAGAAAGCAACTCATTGCTTGCCATTTACCATTATTATGCCTTTCATACTAGTTTGAACAGTTATTATCACTTTAACTTGATGATTGTAATGCATTAAACCAACGAATGGAAACTCCATTTTGAATGTGTATATAAAAATGGTAAACGTCACAAGGAGGATCTATTTAGTCCTTTGTACTATCGAACTAATAATGTTTAAATCAAAGTTCCCTGATTACTTTAAGAAGGTACTTTTGTTATTGCAATTTCCTATAGCCTCCTACGATAGTTGAAATTATTATTAATTTTTTTTTTTTTTTGCAAATTATTTACCAAAATAACAATAATTGGATGTGAAAGGTATGTAAAATTCGGTGAACCGAAGCTTATGTTCTGCCTTGGTTTTCCTTTTCTTTTTTCGTTTCTATTGTTTGTGGGTATGTGAACTGCTGCAAAAGATGGCATTCATATTGCTTTCATTTTGAAGAAAAATTGTAATGTTTTGCACAGGAAGGACTAAACTCACTTTTGCAGTCTTACTTGTATTTGTTTGTGTAGAGCTGAGAGCTTCACATGACTTCGTATATCTCATTCGTAATGATTCAATTGCATTTTTCTTTTGGAGGAAGTTTGCACCTCCCTGAAAGTGGAGTGCATTTCTTGCAGTTACAAATGAGCAACATTGAAGCGCTGTATATCTTTCCTGGAAGACTTTACGCATGTCAGATCCTTCTAATTGTGCTTCCGTTGCCATATCAGCATCCAACAACATCTCACGTCATCACACTGATGATGAACATCATTAAATCAAAGTCGAATCTGCTTAGAGATAATATTTCTTTACTGTGAATCGAATATTTACGCAAATTATGCATAAAAAATCGCAAAAATATATTCTACATTGTTGTCATCGCATTCACAATTAAAATGTTCATTTTTGGAAATGCTATCTGCCGTCTGCCGGCTACATCTGTTCCCTCGCATTGTCAAAGTCCTTTGTATTGTTGTCAAGACAGTTGGAGGGTTGCGCTATTTTGCCATATGATAGATATACCTCATACTAAATGCATGTTATCAGACAAGTAAGCATGAACAATATGCAAAGCTCAATGGGCCTTGGTGGGCGGCTCACGAG
Organism: Amiota minor; assembly: GCA_037043295.1. Classification (NCBI taxonomy): domain Eukaryota; kingdom Metazoa; phylum Arthropoda; class Insecta; order Diptera; family Drosophilidae; genus Amiota; species Amiota minor. Next base: position 17,831 of record JBAMAW010001055.1, read on the forward strand.
TTTATTGTTATGTACAGGCAAAGCTTTCGCCATAGTCAACCCATCGACCGACCAACCAAGCGCCAACAACGGCACCAACAACACCAATGCTTTCTAGTTGTCACTCACTCATTCATTTGTTTACTCACTCCTCTCCCGTCGCATTCCCTCCTCAATGTCTATCTCCTATTCAATGACTCTTATATAATAGAAAGCTCTTTCGAATCGCGCCTTCTCTGATTGTCTATTTTGTTAAACATTTTGTTTTTGTTGTTCGTTGTCCTTGTCATGGGTGTGAACATATTTCGACAGCGCGTTAAATAATTGTGGTGCTTTACATAGTTTTTTCCAGCACCCGCTCTTTGGCCGCAATATGCCACTTCAGTGGGCAAGGATGACAAGTAAAAGGACAGGGAAGCAATGCAGTAGTGTATACAAAGTTTTTTCATATTTACATATTTCAAACCAATATCACAATTTGTTGTGTATCTCAATCTATATGCGATATATTAAATTGGAAATCTTTGTATGTTTGTCTGTGACCTATTGACTTCGAAACTGTTGGATCGATTTTGATGAAATTTTTAGGAAAACACTAGCACAGTCTGGAGGGTGTTTCTGTCAAGTTTAGTGTAGATTGGATCCGGCGAGAATTTGATGGATCAAATTTTGCATAGAAAACCTAGAGATATATTTTAATATCAATGAAGTATCTTTCATCAAATACTTGTACGTATATCTTTTCATACTCATCACGCGGTAAATAATATTATAAGTTTGTCATGAATTTTGTAGCACACAAAAGGAGACAAGTCACTGCACATTTCTCGGAATCAGCCGAATCGGACCACCAGGGGTACCTCCCATACTAACCACCCATTTAAATTCAGGTTCTTATAAGAAAAACTTTTTTGTTTTTTGCCATATTATTATAGTATTTATATACTATAAGTTTCTATTTAATGTCCATGAAATGCGTAAATTTCAAAACCCTAGAGTTACTAAATCGTATAGTTCCCATACAAACCCAAACCCAATCCAATTTTTTTTTTGTTTTGTTTTGTTGGTATTTTCTTTTATTAATTTTATCACAATTGAAAATTGCATGAAACATTTCTGTGATTATACAGAAGAATTATATGCTTCAACTTAGAAGGAGCCTCTTTAAACGGCATCGGCGCATTCCATGAGGTAGGATTGCCGCCAGGCAGTTTCGATGACTTTGTGGCCTTTTTTGATGACGATTACTGATTTGCAGCATTTCATCATGTACCGTGGGCATCCTTAGGTATCTATGCAAGATGTTTTTGATTCACCGAAGCAACTTATTTTGACAAGCTTGAACTCTCTGAATGTTGCTGGTAGCAGCAGAACCACAGATTTGAATTGCGTAACGCCAGACAGGGGCCACTACTTATCTGTAAATTATCCTCTTATTGTTGAATGACAATCTACTAGATGGCCGAAGCAACAAATCAAGTCTTCACAGTTTCGCATAACACCATACAGTGATAGATTTTATATGAGTTCGCCATGTAAGTCGCTTTTCCAGTCTTAGGTAACGAACTTGATCCACTTGCGGGATAATTGAGGCGTCATAGCTGACAACTGGACAATTGCCACGCAGTTTGCTGATTTTTCTGTATTAATTCCAATATTCCTAGCGTGAAAAGCGTATCAACTTCAACATAGCCGAAACTCCTTTTGACTTGTTCTTGCGCTATGAATTTTGTGCAATTCTTTGGCAAAAAGACATCCACTGTAGCTAGCAGGATGTGCTCCTTTACAATTGCAGCATTTTGATTGTTGCTATACTGGTTTCATTTCACGCATCTTTACTATTTGCCGTGCCAAAGAACAGGCAAGATTTGTATTGTGGTACCAACGTTAATTTTAGTATTTCTATTGCATGAATTTTGTTGACGTTTAAAAGTAAGAAGGAGAAGTAGGAAGGGGTTGCATTGTTTTCCATTTTAGTTCATTCACTACATTTCGTACTTTTAGTCCTTGGTTTTTCAGATCAGAAATTAATTTATTAGGATCATATAAGTAGTGTATAATTTATTTGCTGAATCTATTTTTTTAACCACTCTATTTCTCGAGCTAGCTGTTCTTCATCACTTTCATATGCTTTAGATTCCACATTTGTGATTTCCCGAACATTTTTACCAGCATTGGATATCGCTTTCTGATCTATTCACTATATACATCTATATATCATTCTGATCTTAGTTTTTCCAGATTTTTGCAATAATTGTTTCATAATTGTTTCATATTGCTGCTTTTCCCTTCGTCTTTTTATTTCATTTCCACCACCTCCGGGTGGAAGGGATCGATCAATTCTCAATTCTATCATCACCAACAAAGTGCATCCTGGCAGAAGCCGGACTACCGACCATAAACAAATAAATCAAAGGCTGAATGAGTCTTCTTGCCAAAACTGTCTTCACTTCAAATAACCTGTGCATAAAGCTTCTTAAATATGGCAAAATCCAAGAGAATGTACAAAATAATGTCAACCATCCGTCATTAGCTTCGTTTTGGAGGTCTGCACAACTCAATATCAACCGGCCGAAACAAACAAGAAACGATATACCATGACCAACAAATATTCTCATTGTAGTATTCAAATTGTGGTTTGAATGGGAGTCCGATTCGGCTGGTTCTGACAAATCTCCTGCGCCTGTCTTGGCAACTGATAGTGTCCAAGTTTCAGTTCGATAGTACAAAAAACAAAAACGATTTTCTATTCATGAATTCAATTGGATGGTTGTATGGGAGGTACACCCCTAGTGGTCCGATTAGGCTGGTTCCGATAAATGTCCTGCATGTCTTGGAAACTGATAGTGTCTAGGTTTCAGCATAAAATGCAAGAAGAATTTGTCTACATAAGACCTCAAATATCCAGAGAAACCCTGGATCTGAACAGTTAACTTCAAATAAAAGAAACAGAAAAAACGCAATCACCCGCCATACCGACTGAACAATCACCAAACATTAACAAAAAGCCCAAAACAAACAAAGCGTCATCTCCTATATATTCTTCAAAACTAATAAAACTAAACAAAAGAAAAAAAAACAACCACACTTAACTACTGGCTTGGCAAGCCATCTTCCAATTATTTTGTAATGTCGACGATGACAATTTAGAAGAAGCGAAGAATACTATGGACAATGGTTCCAACGCGGACGTCAGCTAGAAGCTACTATGTCTGAAATTGTAGATAATTACGACTTAAACATTGCCCAATGATGAAGTTCGTATCGGCGAGCCCTACTTATAAAAGAACATGAATTGCTAAAAACCAGAGATACGACAGATCATTTCAAGCCCAAAGATGAACAAGGTTTCAGTTATGTTGAGACATCCACTAAGAAAGTAATTCCTCCATCAAAATAACAATAACATTATGTCAAATGACGATTCTGCTGAACTTAAAATCATGATGAAGCAATTGATTCAACAGGTGACTAACATGATGAATATAATCACCATCCTGATAATCAAACTTGACAAACAAAATGGACAATAAATTAAGAATTATTGCGTGGAATGCCAATGGTTTGCACAAATATATTCTTGAACTCCAACTATTTCTAAATGACAATATGATTGACGTAGCTCTAATCTCTGAAACCCATTGCACAAGTAATCACTTCTTGAACATTCCCGGATATAAAATATATAAAACAAATCACCCGGATGGTTCAGGACATGGTGGCACGGCTATCATTGTTAAAAACAATACTCGACACGTTGAACTAGAAGATTATCAACACGCTCACATTCAGTCGACCAAATTGCTATTAGAAGACAAATATGGACCGTTCACAATAGCAGCGATTTATTGCCCACCTAGACACTCAATCTCAACAGCTCAATTTAAGGACTACTTTAAAGAGCTTGGTCCAAGGTTCTTCGTAGCAGGTGATTACAACGCGAAACATGTAAACTGGGGTTCAAGGCTGACAAACACCAAAGGGAAAAACTTGCTAAGTGCAATTCAAACGATTGGGGGGATGCACTTGAGTACAGGTGAACCCATATATTGGCCAACAGATCGGACTAAAATACCGGATTTAATAGACTTCTGTGTATTAAAAAACATGAATATAACACATTTCAAAATTGATTTCCGACTTGAACTTTCTTCCGATCATTCACCAATACAAGTTGAGTATAGTTACGCAATAAAAAAAGATCAACCCGCGTGCAAAATGTATAATTTCAGGACTGACTGGGATGCGTACAGAGAATTTATTGACAATAGCCTCACAATAAATGTACCTCTTAAAGAACCTGACGATATTGAAAAGTCAGTGATATACTTGAATGACATTACAAACGAAGCAGCTAATAGAGCAACGCCTGATCTTAATCCAAACGAGGACAACTATATTTTCCCCTCAATAAAAATTCAAGTCGCGAACAAAAACAAACTGCGTAAGATCTGGCAAAGGACGAGAGATCCAAATGACAAAGCTAAACTTAACAAAGGAATCAAAGATTTGAAAAACAGTCTAAGGAATTTTAAAAATGAACAATTTGTAAACTATACAAAAACATTATCGCCTACATCTGACACTAACTACTCATTATGGAAGGCTGCTAAGCACTTCACAAATCGCACCTTCCACCAGCCGCCACTTTTAAATCGGATGGGACTTGGGCTAGAACCAACTATGACAAAGCTTCACTACTGGCAGACTATTATGAAAGGGCTTTTACTACCAATCAATCTAATGGTAACACCAATTTGTACAACAGGACTCCATCTCCACAATCCTGTACAAAAATGATTTCAACCAATGAAGTCAGGCACTGTATTGAAAAGCGCACTAGTCAGAGAAAAACGCCAGGTTATGACCAAATAACTGGAAAGTTACTCAAACAGCTCCCTGCGAAGCAACGTATTTATTAGGAATTTATTCAATGCGATATTAAGACTAAAGCACTACCCATCTTTATGGAAGGTTGCTGAAATAATAGCCATACCCAAACTGGGCAAAGATCCAACCAAGGCGTCCTCGTACAGACCAATCAGCTTATTGCCCTTACTTTCTGAAGTATTTGAGTCCACAGAGTAACTCACAAAATTTTAAAGGAGCTTGATGAAAAAAAGTTCTGTGTTGGTGTTTTTCTGGACATAGAAAAGGCCTTCGACAAAGTCTGGCACGACGGCCTACTTAGTAAAATTAGGACCGTATTTCCAACTGATCTATTTGAAATCATTAAAAGCTACCTTGACTCTCGCTATTTCTACGTAAAATGTAAGGATGAATATTCTACGCTAAGACAGATAAGAGCGGGAGTCCCTCAATGAAGCGTGCTTGGTCCTATGTTGTATACTTTATATACATCAGACATCCCAACTCCAGGAGATAGCTCGTCAATGGTGGCTACCTTCGCTGACGACACAGTACTAATGTACTCCCATAAAAATTTAGTTGTAGCAACAACTAAGCTGCAGAATATTATTGACGAAGATTGCATTTGGTTTGATAAATGGAAAATAAAAGTGAATGAACTAAAAACGACGCAAGTGATATACACAACACGGACAGCTTATCAGCCAAGACAATTAAAAATTAAAGGTACTGACATTCCATTGAGCAATGTGGCAAAGTACCTGGGCATGCATATTGATAGTAAACTGACGTGGAAACATCATATCCAAAAAAAGAGAGATCAACTGATATTAAAAGTTGAGCAGCTATACCCGCTTCTGAACAGTAGATCTAAGTTAACAACCAATGGGAAATTAGTAGTATATAATAGTGTAATTAAGCCTATATGGACGTACGGCATTCAATTATGGGGTACAGCCAAGAAAACTAATATTAACATTATTCAGCGTCAACAATCGAAAATACTTCGATCAATAGTTAATGCGGACTGGTTTATATCTAACTATGAAATTCACAAACCTCGGCATAACTATGATTCAGGAAGGTACCACAAAACATTAAAGCGACATACAATCTAGAAATAACAGACCTTCCATCTAACGAATTGTCTAGACGTAGACGCTTAAAACGAAGCAGACCAGTCGATCTGACCTAACTTAGGTTACGGGTGACTCTGAGAGGCAACTTGCGGTTGTTGGCCTGCCGCAAGTAGCTCTCAAAAATGAGGCCTAGGACACCCAGTAATCCAGACCATTATGCAAGAGACCATTTGAAAATGTTCGATATTGTCCACTGCCTTTTCCCTTCTTATTGTTAACAATGTACTTAGTGTTTTCTTTTGTATTTAAGATATAAGATTTAGGAAAACAAAAGTACATATCCAATCGGGAAAAACAAAAAAAAAAAATTCAAATGGGTTGTTTGTATGGGAGTTTTTTGCTAAAGTGACAGGTGTTTCTAGTTTCAGCTTCGCTCTTCTGTTGCATATTTATGAGTGTTGAGGAACGTGGTTCTGCCTCATAGCACTGTTAACACATCAACACACAACATCATTTTGTAAACCGCCTAAAAGATGCATAATTTTCTATTTTCTATTTTCTATTAGTTGCCTATAATTCTCAAATGATTTATGCTTTACTTTAGTCAAGTAGTTTGCCTTTTACTGGACGTTTCATCAAGTAAATCAGAGTCACGTAGTTTTTGTGGCTAAGTAAGAAAAAAAGTGACGTGTTGTGTTCTCGTGTATATCTAATTTATTAAAAAAAAAAAAAAAAACAAACAAGAAGGGAAGTTTGTAGTTCCAGCTGGAACTTGAGTGTAATTCTAGACTTTACCAATAGCTTCGATTTGTGACTTTAATTTTGCTAGATAATTTCCAGAGTGAGTTGTGATAAAAGGTGTGATTAAGATTTGATACCTGACTGAATGTGTACAGCGACTCTGTTGCATTTAACTACATCGCTAAGCAGTAATACCCGTTAATTTACAAGTAACACTGTGCCATATGGGACAAATTGTTGTGACATCAATTTTATAAAACATATTAAAAAGTAAAAAACTGACATTAAAAAAAGAAAAATTATAACGTTACTTAAAATGGAAACAGATTGGCAAATTAATCTTACTAAACTAAAAGATCGTGTTCAGTACGTACTGCAATCCGAAAAATTGGGAGATTGTCGGTTTCTGGTTGGCACATCGCCAAATCAACGTTTATTTGCCGGTCACCGATTGATATTGGCCATGGCTTCTCCAGTATTTGAAACTATGTTCTATGGCAGTTTACCGGAAAAGGGTGACCACATCGGAATACCAGATGTAGAGCCAGATTCATTTAAAGCCTTGTTGGATTACATCTATACTGACGAAATTTCAATTTCGTCCTTTGATAATGCAATCGAATTAAGTTGTTTGTCCAAGAAATATATGCTGCCACATGTGTTTGAACATTGTACAGATTTCTTGCTGGAAAATCTAAGTCCAAAGAATGCTTGTCGTGCGTATGAATTTGCCAAATTATATGAAGAGACTCGCTTAATGGAAAGTAGTATGAAGGCAAGTTCAATTATTCAAATTAAATTGCGATAATTATAATATTTTTTGTATGATTTTTTCAGTGCATTGCGGAAAATACTCGGGAAGTTATAGAAGATGCATCATTTATGGACATCGAGTTCTCAACATTGATGACCATTCTAGATCAAGATGTTTTACATATTGATTCAGAATTGGACTTGTTCAATTGTCTATTGAAATTTGCAAATGAACGTGGCGTATTGAATGATGGAGACCAAAATAACACAACCGTTGCTCCAACTGAGAATGCAACAGATTCTACATCGGTTGGAACAGGCAGCAGCGCACCGAATGTTGCTAATGAAGTGGTTGACGTCGATAGCAGTGCGTCGGATCCTGGAAATGCAAGTGAATCGACAGCAGATAAAAACACTTTAATGGAAGGCCAGATCAACAGAATAGACAGTATCATGCTGCGACAGGCTGTGAATAAGATTCGATTCCTCGCAATGACGCCACAAGAATTTGCCGAGGGTCCAGCGCGGTCTAAAATACTGAACCAAAGCGAAGCATTTGCGATTCTTATGAAACTATCAAGTCCAAACATTACTGACGACTGCCCAATGCCAGCAGGACTTTGTCAATTAAGTTGTAGAGACAAGACTCGTTATTGTATAAGCAGTTCTATCAAATTAATTAATGACTATGACTACTCACATTACTACTCACGCTTACCGTTCGAAGTTGATACAAAAATTTATTTGTTCGGTTTACGGATAAATAGCTGTGGTTCAAGCAATTTTAATGGTTTATCTGCAAACATATATAATGGGCAGGGTTTAGAAATTGGGTGTACCAGTTCTATAAAAGGAGAATCCAATATCTGCGAATTTACTTTCAACAGCCCAGTTTTAATTAATCGATGTGAACGCTATGAAATTAGAATAACTAACAGCCAGGGTTGTGGTTTCTATGAATACAAATGGGAAAGCAACAAAGGTGTTACATTTCGTTTGTTTTCTAACATTACCTGTATAAAATCTTTAATTTTCTCAAAAGAAAAGGATCATTTATAAAACTTAATATACATAAGTATCTAACTAAGGTTCAGTATGTTAATATGTTTCTTGCAACTCTAAAAGCTTTTTCATGGGCAACAAAAAATATACAAGCATCCAGATCATTTGATGCTTATTAATAGTTTCATTATTTAAAGTTATTAACATAGTGATGAAAACCCAATGGAAACGTGTACATATTCTTATATAGAATGAAATGCAATTTGATACGAGAATTGACGTGACAAAGTAATCTCAAAATTGAACTTAAAATTACAAATATTTATTTAAGATACAATAATTTTATCGTATTCTTTCATTCATGTTAAGATCGTATAATATATAATGAAAAGTACATATAGTTTTTCTAATACTAATACTATGAATTGAGTTGAGCTTAAAATTACCATTTCCATAGAATTTTAATGATGTATGATTACCTCATTTAATTGATTTCATAAAATATACGATTATATACGCATGAACTAATTGGGAGTAAAAGGCAATTTGACTCCGAAATAGTTGCATTCTATTTTAGTTGTTTTTGACACAAACAGGAAATCCTACATAGTAAATTGATATCTTATAAGCTTCAGATCGCTTAAACTGGCTTCTTTCCGTTTGATTTACAAATCTTTAATACTGAAAATTCTATGGAAACGTTAATCTTAAGGTCAATTTCTTGCATATATTTTTGTAAGAATTGAATGAAAAAGACAAATTTATGATTGAAGGTTTATTTTTAATATTATATAATAATAATAATAATATTATATTATATAAATCTAAATTTAAAAGTATGTTTCCGTTTTATGTAGAATATTGGAAATGCATCACAACGATTCAAAATGAACAATAACAATTTATCAATTGTATATTTGATTTACAGTAATTCATAAAGCCTGTTGGAATTAGCCAAATCGGTAAGCTAGGGGGCTACCTTCCTCCGTGAGCGAGTCTGACTCCAACTTGGCTGTTTTTTGTTATTTTTTTGCATTAACCTAATCTGCCCGTTAATTGTTACATCTGTATTATTTTATTAACCTTTGACAGCTTCTTTTTTATATGTAATGGTTAAAATTTAATTACTTGTCGCATAAACTTTTTCTTTCAAATCTTATATGATAAACCAAATGAAGCCTACTTATACAAATCCAAATGATTGTCAATTATATAGAGGTATTTTTTCATCACGTAGGTGAACGTGAGAATGCTTGTGATCCCAATACAAGTATATACTTAGTTCAAGTCTAGCAATAAGAATAACAAAAATAATTGCAATAAAATTCAATAAGTGAAAACCAATACAATAACATGATTATTATGTAACAATAATTTATTTGATATTGTAAAATTTAATTCATCTCCATAAATTTATTAATTAAAATGAAATTATTGCTAACGACAGACGAATGCATGTTCAAGTTTCAACAAACCCAATCAGACCAAACTAAACTGGACCGCAATAAACAATTTTAATAATGTTTTAATTAAAATAATCATTGAAGCTGTCTATCATTTGTTATCCACTCCGACCAAGCTAACAAGCCAATCTAGTATTTATCGCAATTGTATTGTATCTTTCAACTCTAATATGAATTGGGCGTTATTAATTTGCCGTGCTGTTTGTAACGCATTGCACTATGCCTCAGAGATTCCATAGAGAAAGTGTACATGGAAATGATCATTCGATTGGAGCCCATCGTTTCTCTCATCGAGTATATGTACCTATGTATGTTAAATAGTGGAGTTTTCAGTTAGCAAACTGTATTTTGGACCACCTAATGGCGTGAATCATCCATCTTGTAGGGTGGGTCTCTTTAGAAATGCTAATAACTTGGAGCGTATTAAATCAGCGTTTTTTCTTAAGTCGTTATTTTTCTGAATATTAATCACTATTATTGACAAAATTTAGGGATTGTAATGAAATTGTTACATACTTGTATTTCATGCAAATTTTGTTTGGTAAAGATTCAGTTATTTACGTATCTCTTGGTGTCTGGACATGTTCTATTGGTAAAGCGTATTTGCACTACTAGTAAACTTAGACTATTTAATGCAAAAGTAATGAAAAATGGGTTGAGGAATTGCTTTAACAGAGGCGGAAAAGAACAAACTTCAAACTTATAAGGATGCTGGCCTATCTGTTAGTAAAATATCAAGTCGAAAAGTTACACATATCCATGTAACTATTGTATATATACTTGTAGGTATATGTATAGACAATATAAATATATTTTTTAAGTGATGAGTTCAAATCTGGAAGTTGATATACTCTTTCCCCATACTCTGTGCATTCAGAAACATTTAATTATTAATTTGACGTATGTTTAGGGTATAGTAAGTACACATAGAGCATTTCAACACTGACACTAAAATATTTGTATGGAAGTTTCACGATCAAGTAATCCTAGTAGTAATCTGGTTGTTGGTCAGAGTTTTATACTGTTTAAATTTCAGTTCGATAACACAAAAAAGTTTTTCTAATAAGAACCTGAATGTGAATTTCGGTTTGTATGGGAGCTATACGATCCAGTAACTCTAGGGTCTTGAAATTTATGCATTTAATGGAAAGGAATAAGGTTTCTTTTTTTACTCGACCCGTTCAGTTTTCACTGTTCTCATTCGCCCTTGTTTCCATGTAGGAGTTCCAAGAACTGAAATGAAACAAATTGATCTATCTATCCATCCTATCAGTTCTCAGTCTCCGTTTCAGCTTTCCATGTATGCAGTATATATTTTTACACGTAGAAAAAACTGTCAGTTCGACTGAAGCTGAAGACCGTCTTAAAGGCCTTTTATGTTACCTACCATATAATCAGATCATAATGTTTTAGAAATTTGTTTTTCTTTTGTACTGGGTAAACTTCTTTATTGTTTGTTCTTTTGTTTAACCTTGGAAAACCAAGTCAGCACGTGATTTCATGCCAATATGCATAATACAATATATAAATTAAAATCGACATAATCAAATCAGAAATAGACAGACAGAGAATCTTTTTCCTCTTGCAGCCATGAAACTGTGTGCAATATCTTTGTTATTTATGCAATTTCAAATTTATTCAAAATCCAATAAAATATCATATTGTCGACGACACTTGTAGTATTATTATTATCTTGTGACTACACGTAGGAATACATTCCTTGAGCGACTTATTTTGTTTCAATTATATTTAAATAGCCTTAGTTTCTATTTACATTGGGTTTATTTTAATGATTTTCAATAAAATTTTAGACTATGAAAACAACAACAATGACGGCAAATAAAATCATTACATAGCAGTATGGGAAATTTGACCACTTTTTTGTGTTAAAAATTAATTTTTCAAAAGTATTCGAAATAACGTATGTCCATTGCAAATAGTGTTACATAACAAAAATATTGAATAAATGTAACTACAAAAGTTTTTCAATGAGAAGTAAATACGCATTGTTTGGACTTAATAATTGCTTTATTGTTTTCCAAACTTATTTTCCATGAAGATCAATACACTTTTACGAGGGTACTTTGTATATTTCGGGATCTGGCAACACTTACATATGTCAATAGCTAAAATCTAGTATAATTTATGAGGTCTCACTGTTACTAATTTTATACAATTGTCTTTATTTATCACAGATATAATTGTTTATTTCCTTCTCAAATGACTATTTAACATCTAGAGATTTTTCTAAGCTTAATAATATTGTTTCTTTATTGCATTTTGAGGAATTTAATACATTTTTTATTTTGACTATGTAAAGTTATAAATGTGTTTAATATCTCAGAAAAATTAGTGTATTTTTAAAAACTGAAGATCATTTGTTACTTTACTTAACCTTAGGAACCACATACTATTGGGTAAGGAAGGGGGAAAGGGATACAAAATATTTATTTACAAAGGCGTGGGAGCTTAATTATTACTATTTACATTTATAATGATTTACGGTGATATTCATTTACTTTGTTAAGTTTTTTTTTTAAATAGAAAATTATCTTGGATCCAATTGGGTCAAGAATCAGACCTAAGTTGTTTAAAGCTTCGAGGTGTTTAATATGGAAGAATTTGAGGAACTTTAGCACTTCAAGTGTTTTTGGTGAGTATGACGCTAAAAATTGTTCAAGCATCGAATTTCCAGGTCTAGATTCCATTTTTGCTATGTATTTAAATTCTAATTCTATGGGGATAGCGTCAAGTGCGTTAGCATTACATTGCTTATACAGCATTGCTTATATGAATTTTTGATATGAATTTTCACTTTTAGTTTTAACATTAAATTGGATCGAACACCGAACCAAGCCTGAAAACCATGAAGAGAATAGGCCTTATTACAATAATTGTTTATTAATTTAAAAAATTTTACAAATTTTTCCATAATAAATAGATGCAGCTAATGCTCTCTGAAGTGCACATTGTACATGGGGCTGAAAACTCATTCGATGATCCAGAATCACACCTAAATATTTCAATTGACATCTCTCCGCAATCATGTGAGATTCAATGGACACCTTTGGACACAATTTACTTGCGTTTCCATATAGGTGAGAACTAATTCCCCGAAAGACTGTGTATTCTAATTTGACGAAATTAAGTTTTATTTTCCATTTCTGGAAGAAATCAAAATTTCAGTTCTTTAGCTCAAAAACTGAGGGACTAGTTTGCATACATACAGACGGACAGACGGACATGGCTTAATCAAATCGTCTAATCGAGCTGATCAAGAATATATACACTTTATTTGGCCTTTTTTGTTTCCTTCTGCCTGTTACAAACTTCATGACAAACTTATAATACTATTCCCTGCGTGAAGAGTATAAAAATTGGACCGAAAAATCTTTCTTTATCTTTGAGTTATTTATTTATTGCACAAAAAGTGATTAAATTTCCCATACAATATTAAAAACTAGCCATAAATTTACGTTGCATACTTTTGGGTGTAAAACATTTCCAATTGCATGCAAGGGATAGAAGCAAAAAAGCAAAAGAAAACTAACCAATTGAATGAGGGTTTTTTTATCGAACAAAATTTTAACAATTGCCAAAGCAATTTTCAAGCTGAATACAACAATTTGTCAAAATCCCAAGCAAACACACCGAAATGATATCAAACACAAGCATAGACAATAACTCAATCATTCATTCATTCATTCAATCCTTTATTCCTTGATTCATGCATTTGTTCTTGTTGTTGTTTTATATTTTCCGTTTGTATTCGTGCACAATAAGCTCGTCTGCCATCTTTTCCATTTTTCAATTGTTCATTCTTGTGGTCAACGCAACAAATGCCACAAAATGAAGTGAATGCAATTTTCCAACAAAAAAAAAAAAAATATCAAAAACTACAAACAGAAAATGTTGTATTAAACAAAACAAGACAGGATCGGACAGAACATTCACAATATATTATAGATTAACCGAAACTTACATAGCTTTCACAGGAAATTCTGCATTTATTGTTTTCACATTTCAAAACACGTTTCGAAAATTCTTAAAAACTGCAAAAGTTTGTAACGACTCTTTTTTAGACAAATGTAAGTTCTATCAGTATAATTTTTGAACTTAAATTTTACAAAAAAAAAAAAAAATGCTAACTTTGATCTTAGCAAAGTTTGGGTTTTCATCTCATGAACAATTTTTGAATGCAAATAAACAAAATTAACATCAAATCTCGGCTTTAAACTCACTTATTTTAAGAAAAACTAAAGGAGAAATTTAGGATTTACAATACCATTAATTTTGATCTGGTGAACACACATAACAGCTAAAATTTTCTGTTGATAAAAAACGAATCGATAATACTTGGTTAGTAAATAACTGATACATTAAGTAAATTTTTGATTTGTCTATTAGAGATTCAGTTACTTATTGAAACATGTATTTCGATTGGTAGATAAGTACCCCGCAGTATGCCAAACTCCCCATTTCCTTTGTTTTCAATAGTAATAGGGCTAATGCTCCTTTTTGTATTACTGGTGAGATAGTGTAGGTAATGCAGAAGACGAACCAGTAATTGGCAATTGTAAAAGGGGCTAGAATTGACACTAGTACTGCTTCCAAAGGGACTAGCCACTAGGGTACTGAGTGTATTGTGTTATTAAGAAAGACTCTTTGGAATGATGGCAACTACAACATTAAGTATTCAAAGAAGAGAACCTAGATTTTAGATACCCACCATTCTCACAAATCTTTGCTCAAAATTAATATGCCTCTTAGTTTTTGCATAGTCTACATCCACAAAAAGTTTTTCTTTATTTTTGTTTTTTAATGGTGTTTTGACTCAGTTCAGTTGTTTATGAATAGTTTTGACAGTTGAACATGCAATATGTCCTTTTTTTATTACGCTAACGTTGACCTTCGAACAACCTACACAGATATACATCATACACACATATACGAATATGCATCGAAACTTCCCTGTATCGCAATTTATCACCAACAAAGTTCGCTTGAAGCAAATATAACTTTTGGCTTTAATGCAAGCAACTTGTATAATTTTGATTATGTGTTCACTCACTGAATGTTCTAGTTTCCACAATCGCAAATACAAATACTCGTACAAAAACATTTATTGATATTTCACAAATACGCGACTTCTACAAGTATTTTAGAATTCGAGTATCTACATTGATCCACCAATTACATACATACATATGTATGTATATATACGAGTATGTAAATAGAATATTGTAGTACATTTGAACAAACATTGACATCTAGAATAAAAGTTAATCGTAAGGAAATCAAGCAAACCAACCAAATAGGAAACAAACTTTACAAACATCTGCTCCATATCTGTTACATAACATATATCTATTAATTCAATTCAATTACGGACAATGACAAGAAAACTCAACTAAGACAAGTGATTAGTTCAGAGGACAATACAGAAATGGGGAAGAACACACCTTAGGTGTCTGTGGAAGTTGTTTTCAGTTTCGATTATTTATATATAAATTACAAAGTGACAAATCGAATGTCTGACGAACGGTGTTTGCCTTGTCCACATATTAGTTTACATTGGTAAGTGACTTGGTAAAGAAACATTGAAAATCTTCGACTCGTCAACTTACTGTGCTATAAAATATGAGTGAGTAGATTTTGAAGTAAGAAAAATTATTGTGAAGATACTCGTACCTTATGTGCATTTATAAATATATACATACATATATAGTAGAAGTAAATATGGGTTTTCTTTGCAAACTATTTCCTTTACATAGTTTAAATATTTCAAAGAAAATGGAATTTAATATTAATAATTTGTAAAAAATGTTGAGTTTCCTTTATATTCAACTAGCAGCCCACCGCGGGTGGCTTCAATCAAATTTTACAACATTTTTTTAACAGCGAATCTTGTTTCGCTGCTCAATTTCGGCTGATCTATGAATTTAGGAATTCAGTTGGATAGTTCACAATTCCATTTGGATCGGTAATAGAATCGACCGACTTAAATGAATGCATTTGTATATCAGATTTTGTGGAAAAGTAATGAGACCAGTAGATATGTCATTTTTTAAGACCACTCGCATATTCGTTTTTAACTTGATATTTTTTCACATATGTATGTATCTCCAGAATTTTGATGTTTTCAAGCAAGAATTTATTTCATCATCAGCAGTAGTTGATCTGGGAATGACCGGCATCGTTTGGTAGAAATCTCCTGCCAGTAGAATCATTGCGCCTCCGAAGAAAGTATTTCTGATTACTGAGCAAATCTCTTAACGTTCCATCGAGTGCCTCTAATGATCGTTTCTAATATTTTCAAAGTACTCACTCCCCCTCACTCAACCAAGGTCAACAGAACTACGTGAAAGAAGAAGATGAAAGGAGTCTGCAGAATAGATGTAAGTTTTATAGATACACTATACAAAAAGGTTTGCAGGTTTGATTAATTGTCATTGAATGCACTTAATTACTAATAAGAGGGAAAATAACAACACACAATTCGCGCATTGCATTGCAAAGCATAAGCAATGAAGAAGCAAAAAAGTTTGCAAAAACAATAACAAAATTGCATACATACTTCTATATCTATTTCAAATTTCTAATATTTTCAAATTACTAACTCCATCCACTCAACAAAAGTCAAACCGAATACGCGAAAGAAGAAGGGAATTAAAAATCTGCAGAACACATTTTGGTTTTTGGTACACGACTAACCCGCTACCCTCACACTTCCCTTATCAACAAACCAAAGTTGATCAATAGCCTAAAAACCCGAAACACAAACAAAACAAAACTTCTGTGTGTATCTCGTTCTCTTTTTCTTCGTATATTCGCTTGTTTTTGTGCAACATTTTTATACACACAAACTGCATATTGTTGTTGTGGAAATGTAATCTGTTTTTTGTTTTTTTTTAGACTTTTCCGGTGGATTTTCCAAAAATTTTATTATTTGTTTGGGATATGGCAATAGAAATACACATTATATGAAAATTTCAAGTCTCTACCTTGAGCAGTTCATGAGATACAGAGCCACCAAAGTCGTGACGATTTGTATTTTTTCACTTAAATTTTTAGTATAAGTTTTTGCCCAACGCCGCCGCTTAAGAAGTTTCACTTCAACAACCAAAGCATTAAAAACAAAAAAACGTATAAAACTTTTTATGCTTAAAAATATTATATTAAAGGTTAAAAACTAAAAGAAAAAAATAAGTAATAAGTATTCATTTGTCATTTTAAAAAATTATTAAAATCGGCTTAGTATAGTCTAACGCACAGCTAGATAAAAAAATCTTAAAAATTTGGTAAAAAAGTGTCTGTATCTCTACAACAACGCCACCTATCGGGTCCAATTGAAGCATAAACCATCTTGGTGACCCCATAGGTACAACAAAAAACTAGTAAGAACGTTATCTTCGACTATGCCGAAATTGAAATACTCTTCACGGGATTTGCATGGGAGGTACACCACCTCTAGTGGTCCGATTTGGATTTGACTGATTTCAAAAAATTTACCGCATCTATGTTAAAAACTTATAGTGCACAAAATTCAGTTCAATAGTCCAAAAAACAAAAACGTTTTTCTCAAAAGAACCTGAATTTTAATGGTGAGTTTGTATAGGAGGCACCCCTCCTAGTTGCCCGATTTGGCTGATTCCAACAGATATGTAGCGTCTTTATTAAGAACTTATAGTATCTAAATAAGGGAGCCCTAGTAGTCCGATCAAACTGCCCCATTTCAAGATCGTGGGGTTACTGAATCGTAAAGCTCTCATACGAAACAAAATGTTTCTTGTAGGGAGTCTCCTTTAAATTTTTGAAAATATTTTAGTTTTAGTATTTGTTGTTATTGCCCGGATAGAACTACACATTCTGTGCATTTCTAGTCTCTAGCTATTACGGCTCATGAGATATGACCTGAGGACGGACGGACAACGAAGTCTCTGCAATAGGGTTCCCTTTGGGTCCGGAACCCTAATAATGGTTTTACTATCAAGTAATGGACAAGAAGAAATAAAACAGCTAATTCTCAATATTATTGAGTGTTGTTTTTTATGATATTGACACTACTATTTTTGTGAACATTTTTTGTTTTTTTTTTTTTGTTCTTATTAAATCAAATAAATAATTTATAATGACTGATTTGACTTGATTTCACAGTTAGAAATAGGTATATCCCACTTGCAAAATATTGTATATCAATTAAAACATAAAAGTACCCTTCCTTTTAAGTATTTCATATTGATTTCGAAAACAATTTATTTGCTTTACAATACATTCAAAGTATGTACTTCATATAGCGTAAATCGAGGAATAAAAAGAGAACAATCCAAACATGAACGAAAGGATAACAGAAAGGCATTTTAAATAAGAACATTTTTGTAACTTAATGTTTAAATACAAACATCAGCTCAATTTTTAGTTCAGTTTGCATTGCAAACAAACAAACAAACATCATTAATCAGAAGCACTTGATATCAGTTTGATTTGAATGGTAATATTGATGAACAAATCTGTTAGAACCTCTTACACAATAGACACACATCCACACCAAGTGGTCACGATCTTGATGATGATCATGATATTAATGACGATGATGATGATGATAACATAGGCACAAATTGTGCCAATGGTCTTACGTTTATTTAAATATTGCATCCAAGGAAGACAATCTGAAGAAAGAGCAACTAACACAAATTGCCAAATTGGTTTTGTAGATCATGAGTTGCATATCAAAAGTTAATATTTTAGTTTAGTTTTCAAACTTCTTCTTCTTGTTTTTGCTTATACTAATTGAAACACTCGACTTTAGGCCGAAATGTTTGGCATAACTTAAATCCTGTTCAGCTTTCTATTAAATCTATACAAAATTTAGGATACTTTGTAGACAAATGACTTCTTAAATCAAACTGTAAGTTCTTCATCATTGGTCTGGAATTGAGCAAAGTGGTTGGAAATGAAACCACAACGGACAGACTCACAAAAAGAGTAAAAGAGGATTTCCATTTATGATGATTAACTTGCAGTCCCACCAAGTGCACAGCAAAACTTTCCTGGGCGTTAGTCAATGTTAAGCATGACATGTCGATCTGCTTAAGTAATTTCCACAAAGAGTCTATCTATGCTACGTACATATATCTTACACATCGAAAACTCCGAACGGAGAGCAGCCTGGGTCAAGTCATTGCAGTACTTGGAGCCGGTAAGCAAGTTTTTCAACTTCTTAGGATAGAGTCTTTGGCCAAATTTGAACGAAACACACACGGTATTTTTAGCAGAACACTGGACTTACCCTTCTTCAACACAGCGGCAGATTGTACAATGCCGACGGTATTCTTGTGTACAAGACCACTGTAGCCGGTATGAGCTAACATTGCTCAAGTACTTATTTCTTGATATCACATTTCTTCAACAAGTAGCGAATGACCAAGAAGTTAATTTGTTATGATTTCACATGTTTATTCGTAGACAGAAGCATATAATTACAATGCAGTCAAAAAAAGATCCATTTATTGTCGCTTTCTATATTCGATGTTTGTTGCTAATATTTTGCAAACCTTAAATCGACAGAACCTTCCTTTGCATAGTGCTACCTACATAAATACTATCGAAATATAAAAACAAGACAAATTTTGGTTTAAATTTTAGTTTTTTTTTTTTTTTTTGGGACTTTAAAGGCTTCGTGTTTGCATCGAAATGCCCATTTGAAAGTGACATCAAGGTGTTTTTTACATTGTCAACAAAATGGAAAAGTTTTCACAAAAGGAAAGTGCTGAGCTGCAGCATGTTGCACCTCGCACAATATGTTTCTTATCTGCTGCCAAATTTTATTTGCCGCATTAAAGAAACACACTGACATTCCATGTATCACTGTCAAATGCAATATGGTGATATAAGATTACGATGAACATAAGTTTTCCATTTCAAAGCATTTTTCCCATTTATCGCGGAATAAAATTTGTGCATACATAAAGTGAAGTGAAGCGCATTTGAACAAGAAATATTTTAAAGCATCTTTTATACTTATGAAAATGTAACTATTTCAAATCAGAATAAATTTTTGAAGTAGTCTTCCAATGTTCATAGAAAGGATTACTAGAAAGCCTCTTGATGAATTGCGAGCGATATCATTGGCAAACAGCAACTTATAATTTACTAGAAAAATCCGAAGCGAATAAAAGCTGTCATTAATTACAGAGGAGTGAATAGACCAAATTATTATTGATCAATGATAATAACAAAAAAAAAAAATATTCATGCTACATTGGTCAATAATGAAGACTCATTAATAAACTTCCGCTTGCTAACTGGTTTGCCCAGAATAAATAAGTTAACGTTCCTCGGTTCTATCCATATTAAGCAGATAAGAAGCTGATGCTCGCAGTTATTGGTTACTTTACACATGTAATTAGTCTCGTATAAAATGTCTGCGAGAATTAGCATTAGGTATATTCACCATTTGCATGATCACTAGCGTGGTGTCAGACAATCAGATAAATTAATTCGAAACAAACGAGGTTAGATTGATATTAAAGAAACTTGTATTGTAATGAATATATTTCAATATTATAGGGTACTTGCATGTTTATTACATTTTTAGCATAGAAAAAGATAGTTCTCGTATAATATTTATAATCACTTACACTTACTCTCTCTCTCTTTTTTTTTCTAATCATATTTCATTTAGTTGTAAGTTATATTAAAACGTTATCATTTAATTTGAACACTAAACTTGTGCACTAAACTTGCGATCATAACATTTGGTACCTGTTACTCAAAATAAGCTACATCAATGCGAACTCTACACAATTCTTTTTATCATAGTCATTATATTATAAAAAAAAAATCACTGGAAAATATTTAAATAAATTTAATGTAGTATGTAATTCCATTAAATTTAAATAAAGTTGAATTCATAAATTTAAGTGTAGAGCTGCTTTGTCCACTTTCTTGTGTCTTTAAACAAATATGTGTAGAAATATTGGCTAGCCGAATATTCATATGTCTATATATCGTTTGTCCCAATTATCCTGCTGCAACCATTAAAAGATGAATAAACTCAACGCATTTCATCTATTCAAACAATAGAAAATTAAAAAACAAAAGAAGACAGTAGGTTTTTTAAATCCAATACTATTAATAGTATATATATATTTAAATTTAACAAAAGATTATTCAAATTACAAAAATACATACAATGAATGAATCTTGCCATCCAAGCATCTCATTATTTCAATTTTACCAACAGGTAGATATGTAAATCTAAGGTAAAACCACTGCTTACACCCGCCGAGGTCGTTATGCCGAGAAAATAATACTATTTATAAGACTACTTCCGTCCGATCCATCAATATTTGACTCATAAAAATTGAATTTAACAACATTACAGACTATATCTTCTTCCCATGTGGACATTGTGTAACTGCAAATCTTATTTAGGGTAACCTGAATTATATAAATTTGACTGTGCTGAATATAAAAGGGCCTGTTGAAAGTGATGTCGAGCTGTGTATCAGTCACATTTTCTATGGAATTGGTACATGCAAATTGTGAACCATCGAAATTTTGCAACAACGCAGAAAAATCTCCACTATCGATTATCTGACCAGATGAAAGTCTAAACTTAATCCGTAAGCCCAACAAATATATATTTGTATCAACTTTGAACGATAGGCAAGAATCAGTTGGACTTGAATTGTAATATTCCCTATCAAATCTGTTAGAAGCGCTTATACAATAACGAGTCTTGTCTCTGCAACCACGATCACGTTTACTTAATTGACAAAGTCCTGCTGGCATTGGGCAGTCGTCAGTAATATTTGGACTTGATATTTTCATAAAAATCGCAAATGCTTCGCTTTGTTCCAGTAATTTAGACCGTGCTGGACCCTCGGCAAATTCTTGTGGCGTCATTGCGAGGAAACGAATCTTATTCACAGCCTGTCGCAACATGGCACCGTCTATTTTGTTGCTCTGGCCTTCCATTAAAATGTTTATATCTGTTGTCGATTCACTTGCATTTCCAGGATCCGACGCACTGCTATCGACGTCAACCACTTCATTAGCAACATTCGGTGCGCTGATGTCTGTACCAAACGATGTTGAGGCTGCCCCTGAACTTGAAACCTCCATTTTCTCTACTGCAACAGTTGCATTCTCAGTTGCAGCAACGGTTGTGTTATTTTGGTCTCCATCATTTAATACGCCACGTTCATTTGCAAATTTCAATAGACAATTGAACAAGTCCAATTCTGAATCAATATTTAAATCATCTTGATCTAGAATGGTCATCAATGTAGAGAACTCGATGTCCATAAATGATTGATCTGCTATAACTTCCCGAGTATTTGCCGCAATGTACTGAGAAAATCATACAAAAAATATTATAATTATCGCAATTTAATATGAACAATTGAACTTGCCTGCATACAACTTTCCATTAAGAACGTCTCTTCATATAATTTGGCAAATTCATACGCACGACATGCATTCTTTGGACTTAGATTAGCCAGCAAGAAATTTTTGCAATGTTCAAACACATGTGGCAACATATATTTCTTGGCCAAACAGCTTAATTCTATTGCATCTTCAAAGGACGAAATTGAAATTTCGTCAGTATAGATGTAATCCAGCAAGGCTTTAAATGAATCTGGCTCTACATCTGGTATTCCGATCGAGTCACCCTTTTCCGGTAAACTGCCATAGAACATAGCTTCAAATACTGGCGAAGCCATGGCCAGTATTAATCGGTGACCGGCAAATAAACGTTGATTTGGCGATGTGCCAACCAGAAACCGACAATCTCCCAATTTTTCGGATTGCAGTACGTACTGAACACGATCTTTTAGTTTAGTAAGATTAATTTGCCAATCTGTTTCCATTTTAAGTAACGTTATAATTTTTCTTTTTTTAGGTTTTTAGTTTTCACGTTTTTAATATTATTTTATGAAATTGATGTCACAACAATTTGTCCCATATGCCACAGTGTTACTTGTAAAGTAACGACGTTTAGCGACGTAAATAGTTTAAGGTCGCTATACACACGTAGGGACCAAATCTTAATCACAACTCACTCTGTAAATTATGTAACTAAATGAAATTCTCAAATCAAAGCGATTGGCAAAGTTTAGAACGACACGCAAGTTAGATATACACATGAGCACAACACGTCACTTTCTTTTCTCAATTAGCCACACGCTCACTCCACTTTGGTTTACTTCACGAAATGTTCGGTGAAAGGCAAACTACTTGACTAAACTAAAGCATAAATCATTTGAGAATTATAGGCAACTAATAGAAAATTATGCATCTTTTAGGCGGTTTACAAAATGATGTTGTGTGTTGATGTTGTTTAATCAGTGCTATGAGGCAGAACTACGTTCCTCCACATTCATAAATATTTACATATATTGTATGGATATGCAACAGAAGAGCGAAGCTGAAACTGGAAACACCTGTCACTTTAGCAAAAACCAAAAGAAGGGTATTATTTTATTCTTTAAACTGTGTGTTTTTATTTATTGGAGATTACCGATAAGTTCTAAAATCTCAATCTAAATTTCAATTCAAATGTATTGTATTTACAATAAAAAAGTGCACTTATAATTGAAGCTGGATTTCTCCTGTCCAGATTAACATACTGAACCTTAGTTTATTACTTATAGATACTTATGTATATTACGTTTTATGAATGAACCTTTTATTTTGAGAAAAATAAAGAATTTATCCAGGCAAACTTAGTAAAAAAACTGAATGTAACACCTTCGCACACATTGTTGGTTTTCCATTGGCATACAAATAAACTGCGATGATGCTTGTTAATTATTCTAATATCATAGCGTTCACCTCGATTAATTAAAACTGGGCTGTTGAAAGTAAATTTGCAGATATTGGATTCTCCTTTTATAGAACTGGTACATCCAATTTCTAAACCCTGCCCATTATATATGTTTGCAGATAAACCATTAAAATTGCTTGAACCACAGCTATTTATCCGTAAACCGAACAAATAAATTTTTGTATCAACTTCGAACGGTAGGCGGCAACAATCATCTGAAAAGCCATATTCATAAAATCTGTTAGAAGCGCTTATACAATAACGATATAGAGTCTCGTCTCTGCAACCACGATCACGTTTACTTAATTGACAAAGTCCTGCTGGCATTGGGCAGTCAGTAATAGTTGGATTTGACATTTTTATAAAAATCGCAAATGCTTCGCTTTGGTTCAGTAATTTAGACCGTGCTGGACCCGCGGCAAATTCTTGTGGCGTCATTGCGAGGAAGCGAATCTTATTCACAGCCTGTCGCAGCATGATACTGTCTATTTTGTTGCTCTGGCCTTCCATTAAAGTGTTTTTATCTGCTGTCGATTCACTTGCATTTTCAGGAACCGACGCATTGCTATCGACCTCAACCACTTCATCAGCAACGTTCGGTGCGCTGCTGCCTGTTCCAACCGATGTAGAAGCTGTTGCATTCTCAGTTGGACCAACGGTTGTGTTATTTTGGTCCCCATCATCCAATACGCCACGTTCATTTGCAAATTTCAATAGACAATTGAACAAGTCCAATTCTGAATCAATATTTAAATCATCTTGATCTAGAATGGTCATCAATGTTGAGAATTCGATGTCCATAAATGATGCATCTTCTATAACTTCCCGAGTATTTTCCGCAATGCACTGAAAAAATCATACAAAAAATATTATAATTATCGCAATTTAATATGAACAATTGAACTTGCCTTCATACTACTTTCCATTAAGCGAGTCTCTTCATATAATTTGGCAAATTCATACGCACGACATGCATTCTTTGGACTTAGATTTTCCAGCAAGAAATCTGTACAATGTTCAAACACATGTGGCAACATATATTTCTTGGCCAAACAGCTTAATTCGATTGCATTATCAAAGGACGAAATTGAAATTTCGTCAGTATAGATGTAATCCAACAAGGCTTTAAATGAATCTGGCTCTACATCGGGTATTCCGATGGAGTCACCCTTTTCCGGTAAACTGCCATAGAACATAGCTTCAAATACTGGAGAAGCCATGGCCAATATCAATCGGTGACCGGCAATTAAACGTTGATTTGGCGATGTGCCAATGAGAAATCGACAATCTGCCAATCTTTCGGATTGCAATATGCACTGGCCACGATCCTTTATTTTAGTAAGATTAATTTGCCAATCTGTTTCCAGCTTATGTTTGATTTTTTTCGGCTTTAATGTTTGCCTCTTCTTACGTTTTCTTTTGTTCATTATTTAATAGATTTGATGACACAAAATTGGTGTATTTTATTATTAGGTATTAGTTTATATACGTATTTACTGTAACAAAAGCTTGCTAATGCATATAAGATATTAAATGCACGAGAGTCACTAAAAACAACCAGGTATCAAGTAAGATTAATTTGCCAATCTTTTTCCATTGTAAGTAATTTTTTCTATTTTTCAATTTCAGGTTTTTAGTTTTATAAAATCGATGTCACAACAATTGGCCCCATATGCCACAGTGTTACTTGTAAAGTAATGGCCACCAATGCTTAGTGACGTGAACAGTTTAAGGTCGCTATACACATGCAGAGATAAAATCTTTAGCAAAGGGATTGACAAAGTCTAGTATGACACACAGGTTCCAACTGAAACTAACTATTTCTTTTTTATTGTAACAAATTAGATCTACACTGCAGCACAACACGTCACCTTTTTTCTCACTTAGCCACAAAAACCACTTGACTTTGATTTACTTGATGAAATGTTCAGTGAATGGCAAACTAGTTGACTAAGCTAAAGCATAAATCATTTGAGAATTATAGTCAACTAATAGATTATAGAAAATTATGCATCTTTTAGGAGAATAACAAAATGATGTTGTGTGTTGATGTTGTTTAATCAGTGCTATGAGGCAGGTGCAGGCATTGTCTATTTCTGACGCAACAGAAAAATCCAACATGATGCGTTGAAATCACACTTTCCCTTCCGATTGATGATTGTTGTTGAGCTGCATGACTTTAGATTAAGATCGCTGATTCTATTCGTTTGATTTATAAATCTTTTTAAACCCCCATTGGTTCATCTATATATATATATATATATATATATATATCATGAAATAAATATCTTGAATAAATATATCTCCTTTTTTTTAATATACAAACAAATACTAATTGTAATAATTTAAGAGTTTTCTTTGTTAAGTGAGTTAATCATACATCATTAAAATTCCATAAGCATACCAACCGAATCGGAGCACTAGGGGGTACCTTCCATACCTTCCAAGCCCACCATTTAAATTCAATTCTTACTAAAAAAAAAACTTTTTTGTTTTTTATCCTATTGAACTAAAATTAAGATACTATAACTTTCTAAACAACTTCTATGAAAAGTGCGAATTTCAAGACACTAGACTTACTGGATCGTATTGCGCACTCATACAAACCCAAACTGAAATTTATGTTTTTTCTAGAAAAAGTTTTTCGTTTTTAGGGTTCCAGACCCAAAGGGTACCAAAAGGAACCCTATTGCAGAGACTTCGTTGTCCCTCCGTCCGTCCTCAGGTCACATCTCATAAACCGCAATAGCTAGAGAGTTGAAATTTACACAGTATGTGTAGTTTCATTCGGGCATCAGCAGCAAATACTAAATACTAAAACTAAAATATTTTCAAAAACTTGAAGGGGTCCCCATACAAGAAACGTTTTAGTTTGTATGGCAGCTATACCATCTAGTAATCTCACGATCTTGAAATTAGGATATTTGGTAGCTATACATAGATAGTTATATTTTCGTAATTTCACTTTGATCGGGCGGGTACCTCGCATACAAACCCCCATTAAAATTCATGCTCTTATTAAAAAAAACTTTTTTGGTTTTTGATTATTGAACTGAAATTTAGAAACTAAAAGTTTTTGATACAGGCGCTGCACATCTGTTGGTATCTGTTGGAAAGCGAAATCGGAGAACTAGGAGGGGTACCTCCCAGACAAACCCACCATTAAAATTCGGGTGCCTATTTGAAAACTTTTTTTTTGTTTTTTCGACTATCAAACTGAAATTTAAACACTATAAATTTCTGATAGAGACGCGGTACATTTGTTGGAATCAAACAAATCGGACCACTAGGGGGAAAACCTCCCAACCCAATCTGTTACTGAACCCTCTGTGTACGAGTCTGACTCGCACTTGGCCCATTTTTTGTGTTATCGAACAGTATAAGTGTCTGACCCATATTCAACAACCGTGTAGATTTCAAGACTCTAGGATTACTGGGTCGTATAGCTCCCATATAAATATTTTGGTCTTAGTTGTGAAATGTTGTGTGTGTACTGACTATACCCTAAACATTAGTCAAATCACTAATTAAATATTTCTGAATGCTCTATCACAGAGCATAAGCAAAAACATTTTCAAGGGGGTGCGTGAAGAGTATTTCATCTTCGGCATAGTCGAAGATAACGTTCTTTCTTGTTTGATTTCGTTATATGTACAAATAAATGGAACATTGTGGCGGTTAATTGTGAGAATTTAATATGGTAAATTTGTGGAAAATAAATGTTTTACAACAATTTGGAGTGTATGCTAATACCATTGCCAGCTTATTATAGAACACATTTTCTATTTCCACGCGAAGAGTATGTAAGTTGTTGACATGAAATTACTACACAATATAAATCGTCATACCTATAACGAATATTTCGGCAAAAAACGTATTTTATGAGTTGAACTCCTTAGTTGAATACGTGCGATATATACAGCATAATTGTAGTTTAGTTACCACAAACCATTAATATCAGTAATATCAATTGAAGAAACCATTGTACATTGTAAATATGAAATAAATAATAGAATATTTTTAATGCAAAATTTGTATTCTTTTTTTTTCTTTTGAAATGACCGCTCTCTCTCTCTCTCTCTTTTATTCTGTTTCCAAAAAGGTTCACTTCTATCACCTCCACGCTCAATTTTTTAATTAATCATTTCGTTAAATATCTTTTTGCAAAAATACTAAGAAGTAATTTAAATTGCATCTTTGACCCAAATAAAGGGGTGTCCCACGACAGTTCTATCTTTTTTTCTTTTATCACACCTCGTATGCTATAATTTATATTTGATGGTATGAGAATAATATGGATGTTAAAAAGAAAAATAAAAATGGTATTGTGAAATATGCGGAGTAATATTATTAGGTAATCGTTTTTTTTTTAACGCATATGTTGGGTCATTCGTAACGTAAACAGAATACATAGAGACCAAAAACACATATCTGTCAAGTCATTGGTCCTCCCTCCATTGTATACATATTCGTAAAGACAAGACACTTACTCGTACATATGGACCGACTTATTCCAAAAGTTACTAAAGATTTATTAAGTGGTGCTTAACAAAATCTGTATTTCTTATAGCTAGAGAAAAGTTTAAATACAAAATGAGAAAATAATCTTGACAGGACATTGCAGAGTAATGAAACATCTGTAAAACTTGAAGTTCAGAAGAAGAGAACGCAGGGGATCACTTGCTATACACCAGTGAGGGCCTAATCTGGACCAGGCTGCGCTATCTGGTTGGTCAGTACATGGAACCTTTTGAAATTGCAGACTTAATTTCCAAGAAGTTTCTAGAATTCTCCATGAATACTAAGATCTCGGGGGAGCTGTAATAAGGGGGTTTGTCTCGATAGGCCCATTCTAATATAATCTAATCTTATCTATCCATTCAAATATTTTTATACAAGGAATACTATAAGATTCTGTTGAAATACTCTATTTCTGCTTGGTCTTATCATATTATTATATGTTTGAATTGCAACAAAAATAATTTAATTTAAGATGCCTTTGACATATCCAATTTAAAATATTCAAAATAAACTAAAACTCATCAAAATAAACTAAATTTTTTGGATATTTGGATCCAACTTATTCCACTCGCCTAAAACAGAAACCTGTGCATCTGCAACTTTCTCGTATTTTGTATTTTTTTCGCGTCAACATATGAAAATAGTGTCAATTCTTAATTTTCTTTAAAATGGCAGAGGTTTTTAAACACTCTGTCTTATATCTCTTCCAAGGCATCGAAACCCATCTAGTCCCATCTAAATTATATTTATCCAGAATAAATGACCTTTTACGAAAACAAAAGATAAAATATACGGAGTCTATTTGAATTACTGGTTTGTTAGAGCTAAAGAAACCTCCGAAAAAATTGATTTCTTACCATAATTTTATTGCTTTGAAACATAAATTTCTCACAAATATTTTCCACTTTTTCATTTCTTGTTCAACATTTAATTTATTTGTATATTTTTATTTTTCAAAAACTTTCAATACAATACTTTTTTGTTTTTCTTAATTTATTGTATTTAATTAAATAGTTTCTTCAATTAAATAATTTATTTTCTTAAGATCTACAAAACTTTAGTAATAATTAATAACAATAAATATTTTTGTTTTTTTAATTTTTCCTTCAATATTATTCTAGAATTTTCTTATCTGTTAATTGAATTTTCTTCTATTTGTTGTATTTATTAATTAATTTATTTAAATGTTGTAATTTAATTTTTTAATAAAAAAAACCCTCATACACACACACACACACACACAGACACTGACTCACATAAATACAGTGGAACCTTGCATAACGAATGTGGGAAATAAGTGGTACGTTTACTAAGATTAAAGACTGACAGCTTGTTCTGAGTTGACTTACAAGACAACCTCATTGATGAATTTAAATTTATCAAAGTTCACTTTCAACTTCCCAACACCATGGTATTACTTCAATTTATGAACCAGCACAGCTCTCCTAAGAACTAAATTAAAAACTACTTAAGAACTTTGTTTTTGATATGATTGAAGGAATCATTCTCACTTTAAAAAAGTTTTCGATAGACCACTTTCACATTGCTGCCTATCTCAGGATTAACGAAAATCACAAGGAAATGTGTAACCAAGAGAACCCTCACATCTTCCTGGAAGAAGCTTTGGCCAGAGCAGACTATCTCTGCTTTGTCGAATGAGACTTGTGTGGCGCTTATGGAGCCAGTAATCGGTGAATATGTATTTTTAATACAATAATATTGATATCGATTAGCTTGTGAAAGATCACATTCAGCACCTAACCACCTAACCACGTAGCCATTGTTCATTACAGCAACAAGATGTGGAGGAGATTTTGTCAGAGAAGGAGGTAGCAACAATCTTCCGGAGCAATAAGAGAAATTCTGAAAGCAAAGAAAACTGTGGCATCATTTTTTCCTTATTCCAGATTGGCTCATTCCTTGCAAAAAAGAAACGATCAAAAAGAAACAAGTTCCTTGTAAATGTAATGTATATAAAACTTATATTGAATAAGATTTGATAATAAAATATTCGAATGTTTGTTTCAACTTGGAACGCATTATTCTATTCTATTTGACAACGATTTATTTGGAGAATGTGATTTTGCTTAACGTACGCTTTGCATAACGATTTATGGTCATTTTGCGAGGTCCCACTGCCTTTTATAAAAGACCCTTTTCCTTGAGAAAAGTTTCATTTATTTATTGTATTTTTTTTTTTTTTTTTTTTTGTTTTTTGTACACTTTACCTTTGAACGCTTATTTTAAAC
Organism: Amiota minor; assembly: GCA_037043295.1. Lineage (NCBI taxonomy): Eukaryota > Metazoa > Arthropoda > Insecta > Diptera > Drosophilidae > Amiota > Amiota minor. The sequence continues at coordinate 48,321 of JBAMAW010001055.1, forward strand.
TTATAGAAAACCTAATTTGACTTTTATAATTTTATAAATAAATTTTCCTTCTTATGATTTATTAATTTTTCTATTTATTTTTTATATTCTTTTGTAGACTTTAGATATTACATTTATGCTCATAAAATACAGTTCTGATATATTTCCTGGCGCTTAATATGAAAGTATAAAATAAGAAATTTCTTATAGTTGATGGCCTAATTAATATTTATTACAAACATTGTTTTAATAACTTTTTTCTGAAAAAGAGGAATCCATAAACAAAAAAAGGAAAAAAGCTATAAAATACTTGATCAATTAATATAAAATTTTATTATTTTTTTTTATGTATTTCTCAATTATTCAGTTTTAATTCTGTTTAGTATTCTTACTAAAATACTAAGTACAATACATAAAGATTTACATTATTAAATACGCAAGTATGTAGGTAATGTATTTATATTTATCTTATTTGATTTAGTTATTAATTTTTGTTGTTATTTTATTTAGTTCTTAAAATTTTTATATTTTTTTGTTGTTGCTAAAAATGAACCTATTCTATTAGTAATTTGTTGGTTTTATTTTTTTTTTTTTTTTTTTTGTTTTATTTTTTGTTTATACTAAACCAATTAGTACAGGATTTTCTTGTTGTAATTATGAATATTATTTTTTTTTTTTTTTATTTGAAACCCTTAAAAGTATGCTACACTAATCCACAAAAAAACATAAGTCCATACACAAATTGCATTATTTATAGTAAGTATTTTTCTTTCACATTTTCTTTTATTTTGTGAGTGCAACTACAGACACATACATACATACATACAGACATATGCAAATAGAAATACAGTATGAGATACACATGCTCATAGATTTCTTTCTTTATTTATTAATTTATATTTTTGCAAATACCTTACATGTTTCTTTGGTATTTGTAGAGTATTCACATTTATTATTATTTTATACATAGTAATATAATATTATAGTTATTATACACACATACATACACACACTTTTATGCATATACAATTTAAGCCAAATGCATGCAGACATCTTTAAGCATCTAACTACAAAGCAATAATAAATATTTTATACATCAACAAGTAACCTGAAAGTGTGTATATAGATATATTTATATATACATACATATGTATATGAAATCTTAAAACTATGTCTAGAACAAATGCAATTTAACTTTGCATATTGTAGTTTGTATTTCATTTATTTTTTATTATTATTTTTTTTTTGTTTTCTTTTCAAACCAAAAGTACACGAAAGTATGTGACATTTTGAAAGCTTAATTTACAACGCATGCACGTAAACACACACATACACTTACTTATATAAAGATACACAAACTAAGTTACTAACTAACAAACAAACAAACAATCAGTGAGATAATAATGTACACAAGTGTAACTACATATTGCATATATTGTAGATACAATCCACACATGCTACGCACATACAAACATGAGCTTGATGTCATGTCATAATGTCATATGTCATGTGTCATGCGTCGTCTGACATAAGACTTCCAAAGCGGGGCTCATGGTCGACACGATTTCAGCATACTTTTGGTTCTTCAGCATCGAAAATATATATATATTAACAATATAAAGTTGATGATCCTAATGATGGTGATGATGATGATGATGACAACTTCGCCATTGTCAAACGTTTTGTCTGTGAGGCAGTCACTCACTCAGTCATTCATTTTCTTTGTTCATAGTTTCTCATTAGAATAACAAGTCCAACTGACATAATATGTATGTATGTATGTATGTATGTATGTATAATTATGATGGACCACAAAAGTTAATTAGAATTAAGATATTCTTTCTTACCATATTATTAATATTATATATTTATTATAATATAATATTATTATTTTTTTTTTGTTTATTTCTAATTTAAACAATAATTACTAAATCTTTTGAAGAATTACATTTCCACTTAGTTAATTTATCAATCCATATGACTAGTAATGAGGACCAACATAACCCTTAATTACTATGTACTTACTATCTATGTAGGTTGATTAATATATTTGTATATATATACATACATATGTATACTTAGTAGTGCAACACTTAGGCTTTTGATGCAACCACATGTGTGGTAAATGCTTAGTAAATCATTCAAATCAACTGTTTTACAAATTGTATTTGAAATTAACAAAACACCATGGGGTTTTATTGTTAATAGTGTTGCTATTGATAATGATGATCATGTGATGATGATGATGATGATGATGATTATGGTTTTTGAAGTTGTTTGTTTGTTTGTTTGACTATTATAGCTCCGTGATATGTATTGTGTATGTAATGTTTTCATTAGACAAAAGCAACATTTCAATTTGCTAATTTGCTAAACGCAACGAGAAATAAATAATCATTGCATGCAACTGAAATTTGAATTTACTTTGAATACTTTGATAGAAAAATTCTATACAATAATTAATTCAAATTGAATGACTCATATTAGGATTATCGTGTTTTTAATTTCTTCTGTTTGTCATTATGAAGGTAATGAAAATTGTGTACAGAATAGAATATTAACACATTCTTTGTATAAATCTCAATATTCGAAATACAATTGCAAGTTACTTTACTGATTTGCTTTAACTTTTTTAGATTAATTGTCAACATTCACATTCTTCTATTACCAATATCACCAACATAAATAAGTATTGAATTGATTGAAGAGTCTACTTCTACTGGACACCATACTATGGTTACCATTCTACTATTCCATTTGATCCTCCTAAGAAACTTCATATTATATAAATATACGAATACAATATAATTGAATTCGATGAATAGAAAAAAACAAAAAAAAAACTGGGTATTTGATAAATGGACTCGCCGCTTCAACCTGTCAGCCAGTACTCATTATGATTTTGCAAAGTGTGTCGCAAAAGTATTTGGCTTTCGTTCATAACTCTACACTGGCATTATTTTTTACTCTCCCGCTCGTTGCAATCCCCAATTGACTGAACAACACCAGTTCTGTCATTGCTTCCATCATTGCTTCCACATCTTGAAGTAGAAGTTCTGGCAGTCTGTTTGTGGAATTACCTATTAACTTATTGCATTCTTTTCAATCATCTTTAAATTGACAAAATGGAGTTCTTTGATTGATTGAAATTTTAAATTTTGAAAACAGTCAAAAGTCGCAGATCAAATCTTATCTCATCATTAACCACCATTTGTTTCATTCCTTTATGACTGTTTTCTTCATATACTTTCAAAAGTTTTCGCATAAAAAAAGTTTATAACAAAATCAAGGTACTGTAAAGAGTAGATAAATATTCATTCATTAAGAAGTAGAAATCACGCGACTGCGGTTTTCGACAAAAGTCGCTGGTCACTACTGGTTACGCATCCCAATGAAGAAGAACGCAGGTGGGATACTTTTGGGACACCCCTTGTACTTTGCATTGCTTATTATGCTCTGTTATTGTTGTTGATTTTTGCTTTTGCGCATTTTCTGCTTTATTGTGACCTATGAACTGTTTTGATTTCGTATTTCTATCATGAGAATTTCACCATTCTCTCTGACGCATTAGTGTCAACTTTGTGTTGCATACTTTTGGGGCGCGCCATGAAATTGAGTTTCAATATACCATTTAATTTGTGTTTATTGTCGTCTCCTTGTTATGGTTTGCTGCCTTGTTTATTTACGCTGTTTGTCTTCTTATTGAATTTGGAATTTTCCTTTTGCGCACTGACATTTTGTGGTACTTGGAAGCAATAATAACAAAGCTTTGTCTTGTCATGACATATTTCCACACAATTGAGAACGAAATTGGCAAAGGCAAGACAAGAAATTTAATTCATTTCTGACAAGGAAACTATATGGGTATAGATATTTCTCACATCATTTCATACACATATATATATATAAACAGACTTATATTAGATAACAAATAACAACTAACAAGGCCGAGACACATAGTTCAAGAAACATTTCGAAGGATAGCGACTACAATAGCTTTGAAATGTCTAAAGATAATCAATAGATATGAATCATGACTTTACTTCTCAGTATTTGTCCATTTATTTTCACTCAATTTTCATTATTAAATTGATATTAAATGGAGTTTTAGTTACTGGGGTGTAATTTTTATTTCTTAAATTCTGTAAACAAAAAAGTTCCCTTTGAAAGTTTTCGTCGATCCACTTTATTTTGTAGTAAGTATACAATAGAGGAGATATATTTTGTTAATATTAACTTCCTTAGGCATTTTTCTTAAATAGCATCCTCGACTATCATCTTATGCTTTTTTAGTATTCTCTGGGTTCAGATTATTCTACTATGTTATTGTTATCATGGGATAAGAGTTGAATTTACTATGAGTGCAAACCTCTTATTCCTACTTAGATACAAAACACATACACATATGAACATGCATAGATACTCGTAAAACTCTCTTAAATATTTACTAATACACAGAATTATGAAAATAAATAGACAAAGAAAACATGAAAAAAAAAAAACAATAAAACAAGTAAAAATAAAAAATAGAGAATAAAAAACAAACATCTTCGCATATTGCAGTAAATATTTGATATCAACGATTTGACAAGTACTTCCTCACTGCCACTTCTACACCCTACCAACATCTCTGTGGGCTGCCACACGCCAAAAACTTTTGTTTACTTTACTTAGTTCTCTCCCACCTTTCCTTATGTTCACCGCAATCTTTGTTTTTGCTCTTGCCAACCCCATCAGATATCGTTTTGCGTCGCTTTTGGGGTTTTAATTTCATTTCTCATTGCTTGTCACTTTATTTGGCATTTATTCGAATGTTGTCTGTTTGGTGTTCGGTGTTCGGTGTTGCGCGTTTTATGTTGTGTCTTACGTTCTTGCGTTTGACTTTTACTTTTACTTTTACCACTTCTTGTTGCTCCGCTCCTATTTCGGTTTATTGCATCGTTGATTTTTGTAGTACACATGAGTTTCCGCTTCCGTTTGTTGCTCTTGTCATTCACACTTGCTAAGTTAAGTACATACACGTGTATTTGTGGATTTTGTTGGGGTCCTCTCCTCCTTCTCTCACCACTTCTTTTCCTGATGTTGCTTCTTGCTAACAGTGAACGCCTAGAAATGCGTTTCAATAATCTGTAAATAAAATGTGAAGAAATTGATATATCAGATATGAGGTTTTTCTATTCTATTATTAAGTAATTTTTATATTTGAAAATTTATGTTTAGTCCTGAATACACTTTGGCTCATTATTTAATACAAATCGGTTTGCAAGTATTTACAATGCTTCTATTGTTGTTTGTTTTTGTCATCATCATGTTTAAATCCGCTTAACATTGTTTGATATCATTTTTAGAATAAACCTGTTTTTTTTTTATGAAAGCAAGCATTGAGAATCATCTTGAAAACATTGTACGCTAATATGATGATTAAAATATGAGCTAAGTGCGAGTCAGACTCGTACACGGAGGGTTCCGTATCAGATTGGGGTTTGTATGGGAAGTACTCCTCCTAGTGGTCCGATTTGGCTGATTCCAACAAATGTACCGCGCCTATATCAAAAACTTATAATGTCTACATTTCAGTTCAATAGAACAAAAAACAGAAAAGTTTTTCTAATAAGAACCTGAATTTGAATGAAGGTTCGTATGGGAGGTACCCTCCTTAGTAATCCGATCAAACTAAAATTTTGATAATGTAAGTTTCTAATGCAATGCCATCAACCATCCAAATTTCAAATTCGTGGAATTACTGGATCGTGTAGCTGCCATACAAACCAAAATATTTCTAGTATGGGGACCCCTTTAAGTTTTTAAAAATATTTTAGTTTTAGTACTTGCTGCTGATGCCTGATGAATGAAACTACATATTCTGTGAAAATTGCAACTCTCTAGCTATTACGGTTTATGAGATATGATCCGAGGACGAACGGAGGGACAACGAAATCTGGTCCGCAACCCTAAAAAGAAGTAAATTTAGAAATAGAAATTAAAATTTACTAGACTAGCAAAGCATAAAATTTCATATTTTGATATCTAAACAAAAGCTTTTCTTCTAGTAGTTTTATTTAATCCCATTGCGCAGTGTCAGACTATCAAATATTTCAGTTTTTTCCATTTTAGGTGCATACATTTAGTCCACCGTTAAGTTTAGGTTTTCTCAAAAGCCACAAAATAGGCGTTTGATTCAGTGATGACCTCTTAAATCGACTGAACTCTTCTACCACCTTTTTCTCTTTCTTCAGGTTTGGTAGCAGGAAATAGTCGAAGGAGGCGAAATTTGGAGAATATGTGGAAGAGGATTTTTTTTTTTGTGTTCAAACATATCTCTCTTTTTCAAGACAACATATGTGAATGACATCGTTTGCATTACAAAAAACTGTCGCCATGACCTTGTCAGCCAATAGACCTACATTGCCCTTCTTTGGCGCATGTTCACCCGAAGAAATTGACAGCTTTGACTTTTTCTTGGTCTCTATTGTATTGTTATAAATCCATGTTTCATCCACAGTTACGAAGCAGCAAAAAAACCCGTTCGGATTGAAGTTGTAAATCGCCCAACACTCCTTTGAAGTATCCATACGGTTAGTCTTATTGTCGCCGCACTATCATTCTTCTTCACTCAATACTTAAAAAAACTAAAACTATGGATGTGGAAGACTTTAGCTGAAGATTTACACAAAGAAATTGACAGAACTTGAGTTGCATTTAATGTTACTACGCGGGAAATTCAAAAAATCATATGCTAATGACACGAGTAAAGTTGCCTTCAATCGACTCGGGGGTTTATCGTATCCATGTCCATCCAAAGTAATTAAATGAACTCTTAACATGATGGACAAACCTTTAACAAAAGATCTTTAGATGATTTATTCTTCATCCGAAGAACGAAATAGTGGCATGACAGTAGACTTTATAGGATGCAGTGTGCGAAAACCTTTTGTAAATATGTAATCTTATCTCTGGAGCGATAAACCCTTTACCTTTAATTATCATTTGAAACATATAAAATTGCAAGGCACCTGCTAATCGTTACTTGATTTCTGTTTAATACTTTTCCATATCGTTCAACTTGCATTTGATGATTCTGATCACGCAACAGTTGCAACACATTCTTCCATTGTTGCTATTCCATTGGTCTTTTATTGTGCTTTTATTACGTGTGTAATCCTCGTATGAATGGACAAAAGCAAAAACATGAAAAACTGTCATTGTTCTCACAATTTTCGAGAGCATGTCCTTGCCACCTGAGCACGTACAGGAAGGATACAGGTTAACAGCAGCCATTACTTGCTGACCATAATTAGCAATGGCAACTTGTTGCACAATGTGTTGACCTCAACAGCAACAACAAAACAATGACATGGTTGCCGGGAACGACGACGAGGACGCTATTGATGTGTCAGTCCAATCCAGTCATTCACAATCAACATGGTGTCGGTTGTGTTGGTCGTGGTCAGTGGTTTTATATTTTTTCATTAAAATTTCATTGTCATTCGAATGGCCTCTCCTGCTGCTGCTGCTGCTGTTGCTGTTGGCGCTCAATGAATAAATAAACGGACAAATGGTGAAATGGATAAATGGAAGGGCGGACGCACGTTCAATGGCACAAAACTTTTCTCTTTTTAATACCTTTCACAACATTGTGATCAAGCATTAACACTTTCTTTTGATGTTTGTAACGATCGGAAGTAATCGATGCCATCCATGTCCATTTTTCCGACGTATGTATATGTTACAAAATATGTTTGCGGCTGTTCAGCTATAAAGTTAAAGAATTTATAACGTTTTATTACCATATGCAGCTGATATCTTTGATTACTTGAAGTTGTATCTGAGGCTCCAACATAGTCAACTACAATTGAACACATTTATTTTCAAATCAATTTAAAATGACTATTCATTAAATAATCAATTTGGGTCCTGAAGGGTATGTAAGCTTCGGTGAACTGTATGTAGTTCATGTTGTGACTGACCTCTTTGCAGTTTCATTGAGAAAAACAATTTTCCATTGCTTGATTTTAATGATATTATTTCTCTATTTCTATTTCATTTCTATTTTTTTTTTTGTATTTTTGTGTTTTTAGGAATTTTGGGTTTGGTGTTTTTTCACACTTGTTTGGGTTTATTTTCGATTTCCGTTTCAAAATTACTGCATTTGTTGCTATTGTCACGCGCAATTTGTTTTTGTGTCCTTTTGATATTGTATTTCGCTCGCTTCAAAACTCGATTTGGTATTTTGTGCAAAGCATTAATAACAAAATCAACATTTACTATGAGTGTGAAAAGCATATTGTGTTCCGAGAATGATTTATGCTGATTTCAAAAAAAAAAAAAAAAACAAAAAAAAAAAATAAAAATGTAAATCGATTGATAGCCTCAGTGAGACTGTCAACAACTCAACACATGCAGACAGATAGATATGCAGATGGATTCTTTTCATTCTATTGCTGATGCTGATGCTGATGATGATGATGATGTCTCTAAAGGCAATTCAATATGAAAGTGTCTCTTACGTATGGATAAGGATACTTAAAGATCACACAAATTGCCTATGTGCCTGTCCAGGCAGACAGGCAATTCACTAACTTGAGTACTTCAGATGCATGTCAGTCTTTCAAGACATAAGAATATAGAATAATGATGACGGATACATTAAATTTACATATCAATCAATGTTGCGTTCCCTATTCATTTAGTTATCATATTATACATATGATATGATAAGCACGTGCGCACACATGAACCCAAAATATAAACTGACTGAGAGACGTCTGCAGCCATCAGAGCCTGGACAAAATCAGATTTGTTCATAATTTATTAAAGAACGACAACAAACCAAAAAAAAAAAAAAAAACCACGTAATCGCAACATCTGCGAGACTCTAAGCAACTTGAACCACCCACATTTTGACTTGACATACATACGTATACCTCAAACAAATCAATTTTATATTAAGTCCGCAATCAAATGTAAATTCCAGGCCCCTACCGATCAAAAACCACAAGACATGGACGGAGAATTGGACTTTCGCTAAGGGCGATAAATAGAGAAAGAAATTTTGATATTAAATTGTAAACTTAATTTTGGGTTTCAAAATGTATCCACGCAGGTTTGTTGTGTCGGTCGGTCATCTTTAACTGCATCGAAGTAAGCAAGGACAACGAAATAATGTGACATAATAATAATAATAATAATAATAATAATAAAAAAAGTTAATATTTTAAATAATGCGATATAATTTTGACTTACAATCAAGTGTTCAAACAAATGCAAATAAAATTTATGAGTAAAAATATTTCACCAAGGACTTCATTCTTCTTACTTCTATTTACTTACAATACTTATTTACTTCCACTTCCGCCCTTCATTCTAGACTAACTGTCTTTTAAAGTAATTTTGTCCTGGGTTGGGTCAAGGGGTCCACAAGTATGGAATGTGCAGACAAAGTCTCTTATTTTGCGTTGGAGGAGTGAAACAAAGCATCGCATCGCATCGCATCGCAACGTGTAAGTTTGTACAATAATAAGAAATATAATATTTTCAAAGGCCATTTGTTGTTGGAGAGTTACTTTGTTTCTTTCAATTGTCTTTCATCATCGCTCATCCCTCAACCCTCATCATTCGCTTTTTTTTTCCATTTTTCATTTTTTTTTTTTTTGTTTTTGTTTTTGTTTTTGTTTTTAACATTATCACGCATAAGTAAGGCGAAAAATTGAATGTGAAAATGTGAAAAGTTTTTGCGTTGTCTCTTTGAGTATTAATTTCTTCGTTCGAGCGTAAAAAAAGCACAGCCGACTTTTTGGGGCGCAGAGTAAAATGCCACAAATATAAAGTGTGCATTATGATGTCAAGCATAATGAGTTCATTCAAGTTTGAGTCCCGTGCTGTGTCTGGTTGCCTGGCGACTTTGGTCCTTGATAAGAAGAAGCCTTTTCAAATATTTGCATACAATCAAACATAATTCTTTTTTCATTTTTTTTTTTTTTTCCTCATTAATTTATGCTTCACTGTCCTTAAATAGGCGCATACTCACTCACTCACACTAACGAACGCACGTGCGTAGCCATGGACACATAGTACATAACCGAATATTGTAGTATCCAACATATAAAAAAATTAGGAAATACGCAGCTGTTATCCTGCCTTCCTTCCTTCCTTCCTTCCTTCCTGTCTAACTGACTGACTGTTTTCCTTCTTATTTGTTTGCTAAGATGACCCACTGAACCCAATCTTTTGCTTTCTGTTCATTGTGTATATGATTTTTTGGCCTTTTTGTTGTTGTTTATTTTATTTTTTTCTTCTTCATTTTGTTTTTTTTTTTTTTTTTTTGATAATGTAAATCTATTTTAATGAATTCGCCAATTAAAAATAAATCAGCCTTTTGTCATCATCTTTGAAAGCGTATGCATGAATAATAATAAAAGTAACTCATTATGTTTCAGAATTAAAAATGAAAAATTATACTAAAAATACACGAAGGTTCATGCAATAAGAATTTCTTATTAGTCAATAACACAGTAGATAACAGTACGAGAGTTGTTCAATAAGAAACATACTCATAACATAAGAAATTTACATAATATTAGATGAGTTGAAATCAATCATAAAGAAATATTCTTTAGAAAAATTAAATATATTGTACATGCAACAAAATAAAACCAACTTATTGGTTGGTAAGACTATTTTTGCCTAATAATTGCTTAACTTAATGTCTTGTATATTTGCTACCAATAATTGTCTACTGAATGATGATGAAGACAATTCAGTGATTAAGACTCAATAAGCATGAGAAGACAAGTAAAACTATACAAATTTAGCTCTTTGCAGGCATTTAGAAATACCCTTTTCTAGCTATCAGTAAATACAATAGAAAAGGTAGAGAAGACAATTTGAAGCCATCACATTGTAAAAGAAACCTCAGTCTTGTTATCTATAGATATTTCTATTTTTACTTTTCTTAAAAACCATGTGATATTATTGTGTTAACCAAAATCAACTTAATTCTAAAACATTTTAAATAAAATCATTGAGATATCAGTCCACTTCAAATGATTTGAAGTATTTAAGAAAAAGTCAAACAACCCTCGCATGAAACCCAACATGAATTATCATAATTTTTCACTAAATTCTATTCCACAAAACATAGAATATTTATAAGTGTTTATTGCGATTTTATTATAATGCTGAGTAAATATTAAATATGCTCAAAAGTCTTGACGACGCCACTATTATTATCATATTTATCAGCATAACTTTGGAAGCATTGGCAGCTTTGGGCTTGGACGCCCTTTTTTATTGTAATGTGTGCATAGCTGTACTTCCAACTGATAAGATGATTAAAAATGATAGACAGCGCAAATCACTCATATCAGCATAGTACATGTGACATACTCGTACTTATTGTATAAAAAATGTCATATATGCATAATAACATCAGCTTCACTTTAGTTATGACTGAGTAAATATTGTATGTAAGTGAGAACACATCATCATAACAATAAATGAACTTCTATGATATCAACAGCATTTTAAAACACTATAAACACACTGTCCATCTACTATGATTGTGAATTTGTATGTGGTTAATATGCAAATTATTCATTACTTTATTCAATTTATAAAACAAGGAGTCAGGATTCTAGCTTCAAGACTCTTTGACTCTACATGTTATGTTACCTATAAACAATACAATATCTTTGTAAATATACTTATAAGTATGTTACCTATGTTTAAGCGATATATCTGGACCTTATAGTTAAAGTTTTCGCATCATACGTATTCTTAGTACGACATCATAGATAATCACAAAGAAAGTGGTTTCTTTTCTTTCAATATTCCACTTCTGTTGAAACACTGATTCTCAATGGGATTATGACACCACACACCATCATTGCATGTACAATACTTTTCATGTAAACTACAAACCACTTTCCACTTTCCCAATTCACAGGCATAACATAACTTGAACGAAATAAGAACTTAAGTCAATTAAAATATAAATTGATAGAAAATAATTAAGAATTATGAAAATAAATATGAAAAACTAGGAATACATATATTTTAATTATTTTATATGCACTTCAATAAACTAATTTTTGCTAATTTATCATTTTGATCAACAAGACTCAGTTTGGGTCAACTACTCGTACCTAATTACTGCTTGATTTCGATTGACATCAAAGCACCTTCACCTACATTTGCTACTTAAATGTGACTTAATGGTTTCCATAATTTTTGTTAGGGATATTCTTTTCTAATAGACCAGCAGAACTCTTTCAACGGTATTTGCAAATACTTAACGCCTGGATCAATCGTTGAAATAAATGCCTCCAAATCATCAAAATTGCACATATGTATATATTAAGGCGTGATGCTTATACCGTAATAAACCTTAACAATAGTATCAAACCTCAAGTTGACCAAGTTCGATACCTTGTTCTGATTGTGGACAAGCGTCTAATGTGGCGCTCCTGTGTTAAAAATGACACTGCGTGCTGCTTTCAAAATATTAAAAAAAAAAAAAATATCTGTATTAACAAAAACTTTCTCTTATATAATAAGTAGTGGCATTCGTCTGCTCCTAACATTATCAGAAAAATACAAGCAATGCAAATCAAAGCCCTGCGACAAATAACGCACGTACCATGGTTTGTCAAACATTTCTACCTTGGATCGTGATTTAGAAATGACAACGATACTTGAGTTAATCAATTTCTTTAATGGCCGTTATAAACTCATATAACTCAACCCTCTGACAAAGGTCCTTGTTTACAACAGAATTCCGCTACGGCTAAAACGATCTTCCCAAAAGGGATCTCATATTCTTCGAAGCACACATGACTATCCCAAAGACGATGCGAATTTTTATAATCTTTCGGTTGGATATGAAGTTTTTCAAAATAAAGAGACAACAAACAAAAATCCAATAGAGCAGCATCAGCAAGTTTATTTTCATGATATCCAAAATATATTTGTATTTCACCGATATCCTTTAATTCATCAATCAATTGAATTTATTGATGTTATTAATTCTCAGTACTAATTAAAATCGTTTTGTTTTCATTTCAAAAATCCAAATTGATAATATGCAAAAATTTTATTTAATTGCGTATATAATTTTGTTTTATTTTGCTAATTGCTACCGCAACAAATTAATTATACTTGTAATTCATTTTTATGTTTCTCAATTCAGCGAACAGATAGCCACATAGGAATCATTCACTCACTCACTCAGTCACTCAGTTAGTCACTCAGTTAGTCAGTTAGTTAGTCAGTCAGTCTGTCAAAAATGAAATGTAAAAATGAATGCACTTTATTAAAAATACACTCATTCACACATGATGTTGTAATATGTAAGTTTTTTTTGTTTATATGTATTCATATGTTGTACATATCTCCTCATGTTTGAGCATGACAGTCGTCGTCGCATCCTGCGGCTATGAGTATTTGCTGTTCATATCAGAGATACATATGTTTGCTTGTTAAGCTGTACAAGTATGTACTGTGTGTGTCAAGTATGAGTTTGCTTAGTTGCTGACACTAATTGCGGTAACTAAGAAGCGACAACCACTTGGTTGTAGCCCCCCAGTAAATGACTTTGGGCCTACGCCAGTAGTTAGGCGCGTGTAGGGCAAATTATCACAAGTGTTGGCATTACATTAGTTGAGAAACACATAAAGATGAATGTGTAGTATGCATTTAATTTCAATTCTTAGAATCATAGTTGCTTACTATAATTTTGAGTGTCATTTTATTTCATATTGCTTATACCATGTTATGATGAAGTCGTTAATACTACTAACAAAGATTCTCTGTTGTGTGTTTATTATTGTACAATCATCAAATTGCTTTGATTGTTTCTTTGCATTTAATAAGTCAAAGACTGTCAATACAATTCTTATGGAGAATCAAGGACATACGATCAACTGTTGTGTAGCACAAAGATTTTCTTTTTTTCTTATATAAGAAAAAGTGGGTAAGATTTGAGTCAAACAATATTCGGTGTTGTTAAAATCTGAATTTCTTGAAATCATAAATATTGTAAGTCCAAGTGGTCTTGTCTTTTAATAAGTGATAGTGAATATTAATAATAGCAATCTATAGATCTTTATTTGTCAATAACTATAACAGATAGTGTGTACCTAGATAATAATTTTCATAGAGGATAGAATTGTCGTTAAATTTCTTATGAAACTTAACATACAAAATTGTGACTTAAAGTTTTTCTTTTATAATAAATGTAGGCTTAATTACAATGTTCATATAATCTGATTAAGAATTAACAAAAAATGCATTACATTTATGGTAAAAGAGATACGATACTTTATACCCACACCTGACTTTATTTTTCCTATCAAGATCTTTCAGTTTTCATCTGAAGGAAATTCGATGTCAGATCATGAAAGCTGTAAAAGAGAAAACGACATGTGTCATAAATAAACTCACAGAAATTCTATGGACAGAAGAGAAGTCTACAACGAAAAAGATAATACAATATCTCATTTTAAGTGGACTCGTATAAGTATGAAATAAAATTATCTACAACAGCAGTGTCTCTCAATTTTTGTACCTAATTAATTATTGGAGTACAAATTAGTTCGGTTCGTTTTCAAAACATGGCTCCAACTGCAAGTTGTGGCCATTTTGGAAGCGATTACCTATTCCATTGGAAAGGTTTGACATCTGTCAACAATAATTAGTGTGCATCAGCGTCTGTTTCCGAATAGGCAAAAGCAAAAACATTGGGTGCCGTACGATTTGAAGCCGAGAGATGTCGAAAGGCGATTTTTCGCTTTGGAACTGCTTCTTGAAAGACATCAAAGGAAGGGATTTTTGCACCGGGTCGTGACTGGAGATGAAAAATGGATATACTACGATAACCCCGAGAAGAAAAAATACTATGCCAAGCCTGGTGAACACGTTCCATCATCGTCTACATCCACGCCAAAGCAAAATATCCACGGTTCAAAGGTCATGCTCTGCATATGGTGGAACCAGACGGGTGTGGTATATTATGAACTACTAAAACCAAACGAAACCATTAATGCGGAACGTTATCGACTACAACTAATGCGTTTGAGACGTGCATTGCGTGAAAAACAGCCAGAAACAGCCGAAAGGCATGAGAATTGTGCAACATGACAACGCTCGGCCCCACGTAGCTGTAACGGTCAAAAATTACCCGGAAACTCTGAAATGGGTGGTCTTACTCCTCCTGCCGTAATCTCCAGACCTTGCTCCTTTCAAATACTGGCTTTTACGACGGATACAAAACGATTTGGTGGCTCACCGGTTCGGGTTTTTTGAAGAAATCGAAAAATGGCTCAATGATTGGATCGAGGCCAGAGAGATGATGATTTTTGCGAAAATTACCAGAGAGATGGGAAAAAGTAGTCGCTTCCGGCGGACAATACTTTGAATGATGTATTTTTTTTTTCTCCCAATAATCAAATAAAATATTTGTATGTGAACTTCATGACTAAAGCATCATAGCTTTATGGCACTCGTAATTATGAAATAATTGTAATTAAGTGTAATTAATCCTGTAATTATGAAACTCTACAATAAATAATATAAAAAAGTATAATAAAAGTGAAATAAAACTTTCCAAACAGAATCACAAAATTTAACTTTAAATAAAATGAAAAAGCAAAATGTCATAGAAAAGTGGAAAGAAATGAAGACGCGTTTCATTGGCAAACAAAAATGGTCTCATTAAAATTAATTATGTAAACGTTAATGCCATTGGCAATTAATGTTTTTTTTTGTTTTTACCTTTCCTACTCAACTCATCTCTTCTCATCTCATCTCATCTCCATCTCACTTCTTATTTTTACCTACTCCTCTTATCCACTGTTATCTGTTCGTTCTTCTTCGTCGTCTTCATGTACTTTTTCATTTTTAGATCTTGGGTATTGTTGTTATTTTTAAATTTTCATCTTTTGCTTTTGTCCCCAACATCATCATCATCATCATCATCATCATCATAAGCAGCATCATTATTAACTTAATCATCATTTTTTGCTTGACTAACAAATGAAGAGTCCTAAAAACTCAACAAAGCGCAACGTAATTTTGATTTTCTTCATTTCATTTCATTTTATTTATTTATTTTTTTTTTTTTCTTTTTGAAAAAAATGGACTGTTTCTTTAGTCTCTTTGGCACGTACATCTCCAAGTAGAGGGATAGATTGCTTTCAACCAGATTTACTCCACCTTCAATTTGTCCCATATTTATCAGCATTTTTTGGTGGAAATTTCATTTTCACACTTGGTTTACTTTGGGGCTTCGGACACGATTCGCAAACAACGGCAGTATATGGCATTGTATTTGGATGAGATCCCCGATGGGATGGAAAGTGATGGGATGGGATGTGTAAATGTATCTTTGGTGTGTGTGTGTGTGTGTGTGTGTGTGTGTGTGAGGGTGTTCGACACTTTGCCGATGTAAATAATCAAAGTTGACAATAATGAATTCTTAAGAAAACGGTTTTCTAAATGCAAAAAAAAAAAACCACTATGTTTTGGTTGAATCACAAAATGTTAATGTACTGTTGCCATCTAAATCGACCCATCCGTCGATTTCTCCATCTGGAGCCAATTGAGTGGTTGCCAGACAACAACAAATAAAGTTACGGTCGCCTTTGCAAATAAACACCTTGCGGCATGTTTAACGCCTACACGTGCCCAGTGAACCATGATTTCCGGTAGCAGGATCTGACAGAAGATTTTATTTCAATTAGAAATATTCAATGAAAACGATTTAATTGTATTTCTTTTCTTTCTTACACTCCCTCCATCTAGAATCCTTCATACTCTTGTTTCCCTTTTGCTATTTTCATTTACTTACTAACACTGAGTGAGGGAGTGACTTTATATGGAAAAAAATGCTTGTATAAATAGAAATCTGTTTACATGAATCTCTTGATGTTGATTGTAATTTGGCTTTGTCATATGTAAAAATCAGAATTAGAAAAAACAAATGAGGAAATAATGTTCCACAAAAACACAAAAAAAACAAAAAAGGGAAAAAGAAAATGGGAGAAAAGAAGGAAGTTTCACGCTGAATGATGATGCCATCTAATCCGAATGACTGACTACTTTGTTCTAAATGAATGAATGGTTATTCAAATACAAGTCGCTGTCATCGTTGTCGTCGTCGTCGTCGTCGTTGCCGTTCACATTCCTTTCAACCTTCAACCCACATGTATAGATATATTCATTTTTTTTTTTTTTTTTCTTCAGATGCTTAATGACATGCAGGTTCTGCCTTTCTGCGATACTAAAAACATCCATGAAGTACATGAAGTAAATAAATCAATGGCAAAGAGAAGAAAAGCTGAAGAGTATCTACAGATAATGCGATGTTGGTTGTTGAAAAGCTAACATTGATTTAGGGTAAAAGAATTTCATTATTATTATTTTTTTTTTTTTTCTTCCTGCGATCCATTGTTCATTCAGACAGACAGACAGGAATAGGACAGGGAACGCTTTTGAATGTTGCTACGTATGTATATTTTGATTAAAAAAAAGAATGATGTTACCCTTTTTCTTCATTCATTCATTCGCTCATTCATTTATTTTTCCGTCATTCAATACACAGTTTTCAGTTATCCTTTGACTTTTATCTTTTCACTTGACGTTTGCGAATTGCAGAGCATTGATTAGATTTATTTCTTTTTCCCCCACAATTTTCTTTGTTTTGTTTTACTTGGTTTTCCTTTGGTTTCACAATCGAACGCAAACTGCAATCGTTTAATTACATTTCACAGTTTCCTCCTTCCCCGTTTGTAACAATTTTTGTTTAAGATACTTACTAGAATAAGAAATCATCACATGAGAAAAAATTTGATGCTTTAATTAAGAAGACACAACAACAAAATGAATAATGTAGAAAAGTTACTACATACTACAATTCTATCGCACTAGTTAATCCTTAAACTTGCATGCTACAAAGTATACAAAATATGCAGAAAGGAAGTGTATGTAAGGAAGGAAGGACTCACATAAGTTGAAGGCGTGAAACACTTAAGAGCTTAAATAAATGAGTCGCACTCATAAACGCAACGGAGCAACACCCACTTCAGTGAGGTGTATTTCGTGTGTGTTTATTTTGTTTAGCATATAGAACAAAGTTATTACTACCACTAACCCACACTCACTCACTCATATTCATATAGGTACATATGTACATACGAGTACACAGATCTATAGATATACAATACACATAGACATATTCATTCATTCATTTAGTTGTCGCTGGCAAACATTGCTTCGACACATAAATTATAACGGCGAAAAAGTTTTTGTTTAGCGGTTCAGCCTTCTTGTCATCTTTTGTCCTTGCTTCCTTGCAAAGCTCGCCATTCCCGCCCTGATCTCCTGGCCACCAATGATGATGACTACGACGCCTGTTCAACATTTATGCGTATGTTGCCATCAAATTTGGTTTGGCTTGGTTTGACTTGGCTTGTTTTTTCCATTTTTGTCATTTCCTCCTCTGCCTATAGTTTTTCTTTCATATACTTCACCTCCAACACCTGCAGCACTTCCTCATCATTCTCCTCCACCAATACATCTTTTCATTTCTGTATGCCAACAAGACAAAAACTTTCGGATAAATTTAACACATGAAATTTATGGCCTTGACAAGTGTCAAGAATAAGAAGAAAAAAAGAACTGAACTGAATGCAAGCAAAAAGCTACAAAAATATACTATTCATATTTCATGTTACTGATTTTTATTATTTTCCTTTCAGTTAAATTTCCAGTTTGTTTTTGTTATAGATAAATTAAAAGATAAAAAAAAAAAAAAAAAGAAACCATTTAACTGCACAGTTTTCCAATTTCACAACGAAATTAAAAGCTTTAACCCAAATATAGTTTTATTGATTTCTGTTTGCAATAATGATTAATATTTAAGGCAAATGGGAAAAAAAGAGAGACAGACCATGGCTCATTGATTTATGATATTTTAATTACAATATAATACAATAATTTATTATATTTCCATACTCTCATTACACACAACATGAAATTTATAAATGGGTTCAATATGAAAACAGAAGAACATTTTGCTATTATTGTATATTCCTTGCTTCAATGTTATATAATTTGTTTTACTTATAATTGAGATAGAGTGCTGAATATTTAAAGATTTATTTTACTTGTAAATGGAAGTAGTTCAGAAATTACTGTAATCACAAGTTGTTCTATAACCGCAGTATAAAATTTGATTTATTTTGCTTTTAACTCAAGCAAAAATGTGTTTTATATTTTTTGACCAGAATGTATGTATCAAAATTTGATAAAAATGAGGTATCATTGGAAGTGTCTTCATCGTCCGCTGATTATATTGGATATGTGACGTCAGATTCAATTGAATGTGGCGCCCTCTGGAGGACATGAAGTCATGGAAAAAGTATATATTGTTAGCTCGAATTAATAAATTATTTCTGCAATATTCCTGTGAATTGAAATATAAATAGAGATGAGAGGTTCCTTATCTCAATCTTCACAGTCATCAAATAATGGACTTGGCATTGTCGCTCTTCTTACAACTTACAGATGGATTGATGAATGGAGTCATAAACCTCAATGGCATATATTCATTGGACGGGTTGCTTTGACAAGGATACACATGTTTTGTAACATGAATATAGTGTTTTATAATATCCCCAGATATTAGAATATTAAATTTTGCTGATTTCCACCACATTGGTGCAATCCACAAACGGACAAAATTGACTTCGTAATTTGATATGGGTGAAATTGGGAAATCGTTCATACAATTTTATAACAACGTTCCATATTTTATTTCATTGAAACAATTACTGGTCCATCAAATCCTTTGGAATTCTTTATGCTAGGTCATTTTGAGGGTAAGGCTGGCTCTGGTCGTTTAAATCTTGAGAAGAACTCTTAAACTGATTAATTAAAAATTGTATGATATCCTAAAACTTTTCTTATCTAAAATTTTAATAGTGACCATTGTATTTTGTTTAAAAATAGAAGACAAGTCATAGTCATACACTTATTATTTTGTAATTAATTAAATTAGATATATTTATTCTTTAAGTTTTTATGCCAAGAAGAGAAGAGATTACTAGTTTTATTTTCCCTAAGATTTCTAATGTTTTATATATTCATTCACTTATATACTTCGCCTAAGTCATTTGCTATTCTATCTTTGCTACTTAAGTAGATCATTAAACGCAAAATTTAATTAACTGTTAATAAAATTCTTAATGAGCTCACATGTGCGGCGTCGGTGACGGTGACGGTGGTACAAGTCTTTAATGCCCCTGCAGCGCATAAAACGCACTAATCTCAAAGAGATACATACACACGTAGTACACACATATCCCCATATCACATATCACCCATCCCATTGTTTGAGAAGTGTTAATGATTTACACACAGAACGCACAAATGCTCACGTTCGGTAAACTAAAGTTTGCATTTTTTTTTCAAATATTGTTTCTTTCTGCTCATGGAAACACTTACTCAGCACTTCTATTCAATTCGCTTTAAACGTAAGATTTATTTTACAGTGAAATCTATCCGAAATTTATTTCTTTATTTATTTTATTTTATTCAACCCATGAACCCATATATTAGTTTGCTTACATTTTATAGTTTTTATAAAGTTCTAGCTATGTTTTCTACTAAAAAAAAACAGATTATGGTTTTACAAAAATACATATAATGAAAATGGGCGAAAAACTAACATTAAATAATTTTTCTAAAAAATTTCACCACTAAAACTAAAGATCTATACTTAAAACAATGCTAATTTAATTTACTTAATTCGAAAAGTACTGGTTAATACAAAAACTGTAAGTCATTCGATTTCTTAGATTAAAGCTATTTTTGCTTGAGAGATTTTTTCATCAGCAATGGGTTGAGGTGTTTTTGTTTAGAATTTCTTATTAACCCTTCGATTAGTGAGAACGTCCTAGGGAACCTTTTTCATTTTCAAACTGAAATTACTCCTTGATGGTCCATGGGAAGTATACCCGACCTCCACATGTGTCTCAGGGAAATTTTATGTGGAATCGTTTAAAAAAAATTCAAGGCAATCCGACCAATAATTCAGTTTTTATTGAGATTTAAAGGTGATTAGTTTTATGGCTTGTTTTTAATTGTTTTATTGTTTGAACACATTCCAAACAAGTTCTTTGAATTTACCCTTACTTTTTGTTACCTGCGCATACTCTTCCCTATAAGTACTTACTTTCTAAAAATCATAATCAAAACAAAACAACAAAATTAAAATTAAATGGCGTTTTCATACAAAATTCCAGACAAATAGAAAGATGATCCCTGTGGGCCTTGTACCTAAAGGGCAACGGATAACTAATGACACTAATCGGAGGGTTAAAGTAAAGCAGTTTTCACAACTATCGGTTTTACATACAAATATAGTACATATTTCATTAACTTTGGCCTTTATAGTAATGGGTCCAGCAATTGGAAATTTTCTTTTTCGTTTAAAAAAAAAACTCTTCTTTTAATAAACATTTATTCCAGACACCCAGTGACGAGACATGTTTTCTTGGTACTATTTTTCATCTTTGCTGATGTTTAGCGAGACACCCTACTAGGCATACAACTTTTTGTCCTCTTTTGAGAAATGTTTCTGACAAAATTTCTTGAAATATTGTGTCCACTGTTGGTTTATTGATTATCTACTTATGGGAATTTAACTCATGAAATGTATGGAAGATATTTTTGTAATGAGAAATTTCCCTGTACATATGCATGTGAATATAATTTTTACCAAGTCATGGTAGTAGACCGAATAACTGGCCAATTGTACGGGAAGAGCATACAAGATTAACTGACCTATGATTTACAATAACTCTGAGTGATCTGACTCAAAGTTGGAAAGGAGTTGCGCATAGGTTTCTTTACTTTAACCTGAGATCAATTAAATCAGTGTCTCTATCTTTTTCTCTCTATGAGTTCTTAATATTGTCTCCATATTTCTCTAGAGGGCACGATATTGTACTCGTGTAGTACTGTTTCTTGTTCTACTCGCATGTGTGGAGATACAATTGAGGGCGAGTGCGTGCGTGTTCGAGAGCGTATTCCATCAAAGTGTCAAAGACGAATGCTGCGTGACTCGTGATTTCTTACGGTGAGGTGCAATTGTTGTTTACTTTTCATTATTTTCACTCAAAGAATACACTTGGTTGGAGTTAACAAGTGCATATTAAAATGAAGTGACATGGCTTGGAGTGAAGTTGAGTTTCACTTTTGATTACAGACAATAGCAATAGCATTTTTTGCATCTAATCATCTGGTTAATGCTAGAATAGCTGAGCCTGTATGCCGTTGGAAAGCTACACAGATTCAGATCTTTGCTCACGCCTTTGGGGTGTTTTCAATGTAAGAGAAATATTTCTTTAAAGCATATACATAATTGCACATAACCGACTTTATGGACTTGTTTGTAATGGTGGGGTACATTGCTCCTTGAACAGTGTTTGATGGATGTGCATTGATTGCTAAACCAACAAGGGCTAAACCCAATACAATCATGAGACGAGCGCTTGAGTGAAAATCAGGATATTTTTGTGCGTTTCTTACGTGTTCCGCATATAAATTCGATTAGCCTCAAATGTCGATATTCGGTCACAAATTTTTGTCAAGTCATCGTAGACAACAGTGGCGCCATCGCCTCAATGCTAGTCCAGTTTAAATGTTTGCCAAAGACATTTTTATGGTCAATCAACCCAATCGATAAATGAATAACTTTGATCGTTGTACCACAAACACACACACACACACACACACACACACACACACAAACACACACAGATACATTTATCTATGAAAGAGTCCCAATCCAATAAAGCATTTTTATGGTCATCACTCGTATTTATTGGAAGCAAGTTAGATAACTGAAGAGGTCTTATTTCATTACCTTAATTTTGGGGTCTATGAAAACAATTTTACTTAATGTTTACAATATTTTTTTATGCTTTATTGAACATAATACTTACCGTATAGAGAGTGATGAGAGAAAGGGGGGGGGGGGGGGGGGGGACAGGTCGGTAGTTGGTATTCAAAAGGTGGAACTTGACTTGATAAATTCAAAAAAAAAAAAAAAAAAAAAAGGAATAAAGAGAAAGTAGAAGTGGCAGTGGCAGTGACAGTGGTAGTGACAATGTCAGTGGAAGTAGAAGTAGAACATTTGCCAAGTCAATAAAAATTATTGTTTTCAAACTTGTTTTTATTGCACACAATTGACGAATATGAAAAGTTTCCCTCTTAGCATTTTGACATTATTTTCTTTTCCATGGGGTTGCCAAGCACCCAAGCAAAACAAACATTCGTAAAAACATTTGTCTTGAAGAAGCACACTCCTTCTTATTAAAATTGATCAAGACAAAACTTGACAGCAAAGAGGAGTTGTGAAAATGGAATATTTATGTTCTGTTATTTTCAGAAAAAAAAAAAAATAATAATAACAATAATAAAAGGCAACTGACTGCTGCACCTCTCTTTGTTTCTTTATGAGGTAACGTCAATTCGTTTAAGTCATCAAAAAAAAAAAAAAATAACATTTACATAATCATCATTATTGTCAAATGGTTGTCTTTTTTCATTAGCAAATCATACAGAAATCAGCATACACATACATACATACATACATAATAATATTGTATAATGAATCCCAAATGAGCTTATAATTTTGAATTGTTTACTCAACACTTTAATACAGAATATCCTTACTAAGTGCGATAGACAAGTAGACTGATAGACTGATAGACAGGCAGACTGAAAGACTGAAAGACTCCGTGACCCTAACTGATGACTGAAGGAAGGGTAACATCGGGAGGCTTCATGCTGTCATGAAATGTACAACATAATGAAAGCTTGTTAGGATAATTGCTTAATTGGCAAAAGGTAAAATAAAGTTAAAAGAGAACAACAAGAAGTCTGAACAATCAGGTAGCTTGGTAGGCAGTATGATAATGAAAAAGAGGTCCTGCCGGAAACATTAGTCTGATTAACAAGGGGACTAGTCTGGCAGTGATAATGATGTTGTGACCTGCCAATAAAGCCATAAATGTCTTTAGAATTGCCCATAAATGTTTTGTTTGTTTCAACTCCCATGATATTCGTACAAAGCATCCCCCCCACCTTCATTGACTCACACACTATACTCTCTTGTACTTGAGAGTACCCGACCTTTTTCCTACCCACCTGAATACATCTGCCATTGTATTGTACATGAATAGATAGATGAGTGACATAATGAGTGTTGGAAATTTATAGGTTAACTAACTAACTAAATTTTGTTGGTAATCAACAATTGCCCCCTTGATTTTATATTTTTATTCAAACATAAATGTATCCATGCATCTACAGTAAATATTTGTATATGTTTCTCTCTTCTTGTATTCGTCGCATGCTCAAGCAAGGCACTTGAGTCGATTGTCAAGTGTGGAAAATTAAAATTTAATTGCAATTCGCTTTTACAGACTGAAATAATCGTAATAAGTAATTAATTACATTGAGTAAGTATATGGTGAGTCTAATGGACTGGACCAAACTGGACTGTGAACTATACAGCATCACGTCAATGTTGATTCTATGGCCACTTAAAGCATTTATAAATTCCAGCTGCTAATAAAAAGAAACGAAACTTCATTTTCATTCAATCAGCTTGTTTTTGTTGTTGGTGTGTCTACTTGTCAATTATTCAATATTCTGCACCATTTTTGTGCTTTTTCATTCACAACTCTGCATTTTACTTTTTAATGCCACAACAATATTTCAATGTCATCATTACTGACCACCCTCCATGCGTGTCTAGCTGCCGTCTTTCAGACTTAATTCTTATTAAATTTGATATGTTGAGAATGTTATAGTTGGCATCTCACTTAATAGAACTAAATGAAAAAAAAAAAATAGAGGAAGGAGATGTGGTTTGTGTAAAATAAATGCGTTACATTAAGTTGAAGAGCAAATAAACAAACGTCCAGCCCAAGTACTCTCCTTCTAAACTTCCACCATCGCTTAAGTACACCATCTGTTCGCATAAAGAAAATATACACATTTCTCGACAAAAGCGTTGACGACGCCTATTAAGATGTAGATGGCGTCAGACCATAAAATAACACACATTTCCACATTGTTCATCCATTCCATTCGACCTATTATTCTTTCAGATCTACTAGTACTACTGAACTCTGCTACACTAAAAAAAAAGAAACAAAAGGAAATAATGACAGCAATAATTTTGTTTTTATTGTCCACCAATGCCCCGACATTTTATTATGCAACATAAGCATTGGAATACATATATGTACATCAGCGATAAGAGCACTTTTGATGATTTCCGTTGAATGGCAACGTGCGTACGCCCCCTAAGGCATTAATCCTAAATCTTTTGAGCAAAGCCATCATTAAAATATAAATTATACTAATCTCAATGACCAACATATAAGTGCTGCCAACTACCACAATACGAAGGTCATCCAATTATTAAAAGAGACAAACAAATTCATATAGACAAAATTCTGTGTATTTTTACAAAATAAGATAGCAATCCCTTGACCTCACTCATCATGCTTACAAAACTTTCTTCCACATCAAAATCAGATGGAAGCAAGTCTATTAGTATCTTTCTTTGATCTCTACGTAGTTTTTCCCCCATTGTTGTCAGTATTTCTTTTTGTTTACCAACATGTGTGAATAGTCGACCGAAAGCTATGAATATACATATATTTATATATATAGATTGGACAAATCCTATTCTTTTTCTTCAACATTCGCAAATAATAGCAAATTCAACATGATTTTTCTCATAAATGCTTGAGTTCCAAATATGTTTTTAACATACATTGGGAACTTCCAGTGCACAAATGCAACGATAAGAGATTTACCCATTAGCCCATTTCAAAAAAAATCCCCCTGGTTACAGCCATAAAAGTAAATACTAAACCAGACTCCTACAAACAGTTTGTGTGCTACATCCATTTTATTTGTACCTTTAAAAAAATGCTCACACATGATATGCCTTCCATCACGTGAGTAATGAAAATGATTCAGACAGAGACATTCTGTTGAAAGATTCTTGTATATCGATTGCGACAAATGCCTTACAGGAATATCTTCATCAGTTCGATGAGTGGACTTGTAGGTGGAACATCGCCTTAAATGTAGCAAAATGTGTTTGTGCTATGCCAGGCTTAACTTCAAATGGTCAAGCCCTCGTACATCATACTGGCCATAGGTATCTGAGTGTATACTTAGACAAGCGGCTCACCTTTAGATCGAACATAACAGGAGTTGTGGCTTCGCTAAAGGCTAAGGTGGAAAAAATGAGATGGTTACTTCAGCCTCTCTCTCCGTAGCTCTCACTACATAACAAGATGCTCATATACAAATGTATTTTAGCGCTGCCCTGTTGGAGATACGGTATACAGGTATATGGTATCGCGGCAAAGTCGAATCTTGACAATATAAGAGTCTTTCAGGCTAAAACACTCAGAAGTATCTCTGGCGCTTCTTGGTATATGCGGACCAGTGATATTGAAAAAGTTCAAAAGCATTCAAAAGATAGGTGACCTTATCCAGGCTCAATCAACGGCATCTATCAACCGATTATCTGCTCATCCCAATTATTTGGCCAGAAGGCTTCTATCCGGCATAAGAAGAAGAAGATTAAAACGCTCGCATCCCACTGATTTGAGAACTACAATAGAACAAACCTTTAAAATCTTATCTCTTATATTGTAATTATAGTAACAAGATTGTCCAGTTTGCGCTCCTGTTAATTAATGTTTTATCTTTAGGTTAATTTGCTTTTGTATAGTAACAATATTTAGTATATTGTGTTGTATTTAGTATATATAAAGTTTTTTTTTTTTTTTTTTTTTTTTTGTTTGTTGTGTATTTACTGAATCTCCTATATAATACACTATAGGACACTAACAATAAGGTTACAAATCTTATAAAACTAATACACATGTGTCCCTCCTACAATGAAGAGGAAGGAGTTCACTTGGCACTACGAGCCTCTAATTAATCAAAAGGGCAGCACGATCATTACGGATCAGTCGAGATGAGTTCCTTGTATGGACAAGGACTCTGGCTAGGGGATTAACATGCCGAACTAATTTATCGATGTAAATAGCTTTACGCTTGGAACATTCATCTTTGACAGGTGGTACTTCCAGGTCCTTGTGAATGTCTTCATTCCTGATATACCATGGCGCTCCCGTGATTGTTCTAAGTATCTTGGATTGTGCTCTTTGTATAACTTCAATGTTACTCGCGCTCGCGGTACCCCACAATTCAGAACCATAAGTCCAAATTGGTTTAATAACATAATATAAAGTTTGAGAAAAAAAAAAAATAAAATTAAAAAAATTTGGGTCTTTCAAAGAGTCGAAATAACTTGACTTTATATTTATTCGTATCTTTTGATTTGTCGTATGTACAATAGATAGAAGAACACACTTTCTCTCTTTATTTATTTAATAGAATTGATGTACTTATACATAAATTTAAAGTTGAGAGATTTATTAAATTTTTTTTCTTTTTTTTTTTTTGTTTTTTTCACTTAGAAAATAGCTACAGTTATCTGTAGTTGCCAACATAGTAATAGTTAACTGTATACGTATTCTGTTCTAGAAGGAAGTTTATCATTGTGACATAAATTATCACTTTAAAAGCCTCTTCCACCAAGTCAACGTAAATAGTCGTTAAGTAGTTCGTCCATCTACAACTTGGATTTCTGGGCGACCTTGTTGTAGTTGTTGCCACACGATGCCATAAAATGTTTCTAACACACTTTGTATCCAACACTTTTCAATGAATCTGTCAGTGAGTGGGTGAGTCAGTCAGTAATTTGGTGAGTCTGTCAGTTTGTGAGGTAAGTAAGTGTATGAGTAGGTTCGCAATAGACCATGAACATTAGCTTCTAGTTTATCTTATAGTACACTATAAGGGGGCATAAAAATCTAGTGAATGAAAGAGTGTATGGGGCCTGACAATTGCTGTCTGCGATCTGCAATTTTTGCTTTCATGCATAATGCAACAGTTGCAACACACAAACTCACACACGTTAACGGTAATAACATTCCATCACTGATTTTCCATTGAAATTTTTCTTTTTTTCTTTATTTTACCTTTCAGTTTAGTTTGCCTCACATTTACTTAGAATAAAAATTGCAAGTAGCATCACCATTATCCTTTCAACCTTTCTGTGTATGTCTGAGTGAATAAGCGCAATAAATGAAAAGAGACAAAAAAGTGTATGGCTGTGTGTGTGTGTGATATGTTTCTGTATGTTTGATGTTTTTCTAGTAAAATATATGTAAATGTGTGTCTGCCTGTGTGTGTGCGAATGTTTGCTTTATTTAGTTTATTTAATCGGAAGTCCGCCTACATTGCCTCAAAACTTTCCCGTCATAGCAACCAGTCGCTAGTGATGCCTTTACAACTCTTGGCATACACATTGCCGCAGGGCATCATATCTCTGTGAGTATGTACATATACAAAAAAGGATAACTAACCCATCCATCCATCCATCCATTCATCCATCTATCCATCGTTGACTTGAATAGCTAATTAGGTTTGCGGCGTTGCCAGATGTTATAGAATGAACCCAAATCCAAAACCCACATAAGCTTGATAAAGTGAATAATTCATGAGTTTAAAGACCAGAAAATGATTTTATATTTTTATTTGTAGCAAAAACAAATTTAAATTCGAATTTGTCAACAAAAATAAATGGTTCTCTTTTTCTTTTTTCCTTTGTTTTCTATAGTAGTATAGTATATCGCCTCACATTCCTTCGTTTACTTTCGACGATAACAAAAAACATAACAAGTATAAAGTAAATAAACTCAATGAGGTCGGATAAATTTCTTTGTGGTCGATCCCGTATTTATGATAGAAAAGAAAGAAATTTTGTTACTTTATCGTAATTGAGTTGAACTTTGAGAACTTTGCCTTTGTCTTCTATTAATGTGGCCATTGGCCTAAGCCCAAATAACCCACAACTAACTCAATTATACTACACTTTACACGTATATGGACCGTTTTGTTATACATATGTACATATGTGTTTTTTATGCGAAGAAGGTTAAACAGTCGGTGAGTTGAAGTTATAAATAAAATATCAGTATTGTACAAAGCCTCAAAGATAAAATGTTGATGGACGCATAGCACTTTCTAGAAATACTTAATCCATTTGTAAAGAAAGAAAGAAAGTTTGTTTGCTGATTTAGTAAAGTTGTGTGTGAGTGTGTGTGTGTGTGTGCTCACTTGTGAATTATTGAGAAAGTAATTGATTATGGACATATTGGATTAAATGCTTCAAAACTAAGCCAGCCGAAAATCTAACTGATTGAATAAAATGAGATGATTATCCCATTCAAGAATAGTTAGATGCAGATGGACTCGAGTTGCTTGGACCTTGTAATATTCCACAGACATAAGATGATTTATTATTTAAAGTAAAGAAAAGTAAAGGAAAGTAAAGTTTGTTTCTTTTTAGAGATCCTGTCAATTTCAGCATGAGTTAAGTCTTGTAATCTTACATCGTTATTACCTTGGAAGAACAAATTTTGCATTGAGGAATTTTTTAATAAAAGAAAATACTTGTATTTCACTGAACGAAAGTCATAAATCAAATCAAACAATATTTGTGTGTACTTACCCTTCCTCAGTTACTTGGTTGTTGTCCTTCATTACCATCGGCACTTGTAGTGGGTTTGCATAGCTCAGGTATGAGTTCAGACATGATTACAGGTTCGTTGCTGAGTCGACTCGTGCTGGTCTCAACCATGCTGATGGCAGTTGCATTGTCAGAACTCACGAATGGTGTCTCGCTAAAGCGAACTTCTACAGTCTGTTCGTCACCAGAATCAATGTAAGTATCATCATCTGTTTGACGGCGCTTGCGATGCACATCACGATCATTGAGCAGAATATCAACTTGCTGCCTGTTGTTATGGACCAAAGCTGTATTCAAGCCGAATCCACCTAGCACTGGCGATACAGCACCTGTACTACCATTACCATAGGTCGGTTCACGAGGAATTATTAATAGTTTCTCTTTGGGCAGGCAGGTCTCTTGTGTAATGCCATTCTCATCATGATCTTCAATGTCCATGCTACCACCACCGGCGCCTCCACCACCACCACCACCACCATGACCTCCTTCACCGTTGCCATGATGCAAGCGTGGTCCGCAGGTGTTACGATCGGAACGATTATAGCCACGTGAAATGTTAAGAACATTGTTGTTGGATGGATTGAAGCAAGGAAGCACATGCTTGAATTCTTTACGGAAATTCTCATTGAGCCAGGCATACAAGAATGGATTGTAGCAAGTTGACGACATGGCAATTGAATGAGCAACGAAAAAGAAGAACGTGTAGAAACGCCACTCATTGGATTTCTCATAGAAGTCATCGAAAATATTGACCAAATTGATGGGTAGCCAAGAAAGTCCAAAGACGCCCACCATAGCGATAAGCATACGATTAGTCCTCCTCTTGCGATCACGGTCGGCTTCCTCGCGACGCGAAGACTTCGAGCCTGGCTTAGCACGGGCGCGCTCTTTCAGCTTTAAGGATATCCAGGTATAACATATAGAGATTACCGCAAAGGGTAGTATGAACTGAAACATTGTGGTTAGAGAACCGAATACCTTGCGGTATTGTTCCGAAGGCCAATTTTCTTCACAGTAAGTAGTCATAATAACCTCTGGTGGCAGTGGTATGCCAGCAGTCATCATTCGAATGTAAACTTGTGCAGCTGCTGTCCTATTCGGCGCAGGATCATAGATGCTGCCATTTGCCATCAATTTACCTGTGCTATTCGCAGCAAAGAGATCCGTTCCATTGAACAAGGCACCCTCCGAGACCTTCATATACATGCCATAGGGCAACGTAGCGATCATTGAGACAAGCCAAATGAAAATGATAGTTAAAGTGCAGGTGGTTAGCTTCATGCGCGGTTGGAACGGAAAACAGATCACAAAATACCGATCGACGGCAATGGATGTCAGTGTCAGTGTCGAGATATAAATGCTGCAGCCTTGCGCATAAGACACCAAATGGCAAAGTGTTCGACCAAAGACCCAACGACCCATAAACGTATAGAACGGTGTGAAGGGTACAGCAAGTATACAAAGCAAAATATCGGAGAGTGCCAGGTTGGTGATAAAAATATTGGTTACCGTTTGCATAGCGCGATTGCGTAGCACAACATAGCATACGAGCACATTACCAAATACTCCCAAAACAAAGACTGTCGTATATAGGATACAGAAGAATATCTGAACGATAGGATTGTTGATTAAATCTCCGTTGACGCTATTCTCATCGGTTGCTTCACTTTGAGCTATGCCACGTAAGCCAAATGGTGGCATTAATGTTGTAGTACTTGCTGATGTAGAATCTGATGCTGATGTTGTTGTCCATGTCGTTGTCGATGTCGACCAACTATTGTCTTCTGTTGTCATTTTTATGCAATTTTAGCCTTGTGGATCCTTGCTAAATATCCTCCACTGCAACTCTATTTGTCTTTATATGAACTCTTCGTGTAGTATTTTAGTTGATGTGTAGTAATGTTGGCCACTTGGCTGCTTGCCAGACTAATCTTCTTCCTTATTGTTGTTTCCCTTGTTTCTCTTGATGCTTTATTGCGTGCTCAGTTTAAATTCATTTTTCTAATGTAACATGCTTCATTATCCTTAGTTTCGCCCTTTTACTCTGTGTCTTCTCCTCAGACAATCAGTCAGTCAGTCAGCAGTCACTCAATCCTTCATTCGTCTCTACTCATGCAATGTAAAGGAAGTGCGCCATTTATGCAACCATTTCCACGTTTTATTTAAGTTTTGCGTGAGTTACTTCCCGCACTCCGCCACCAACACATTAACTGATGATGTCTATACACACACACACACACACACTCAATGTATGAATATGTGATTTTGTGTGTGCTTATCTATGTATGTTGCCTGTGTATGTATTCGCTTGTATTGTGGCTTGCTTGCCTCCTTTGTTATTATGCACGCTTAAGTGGTTTTATTTATTCAAAAACTTTGTGCGTTGCTCCTTAATATTTGCCTCATTGCTAATTGTGCTCCTTTTGATTTCGTTGTACCCACTTCTTTTTTTGGACTTCAGCCCTTCTTGCTTGCGGGATCCAATCTAGGCCCGCGACTCTCAGACAGTCAGTAAATTTTGTTGTTATTTTGTTTTTATTGCCGTGTTACCGTGGATTTAATTCGTTTAAGATTTTATTTTTGTACAATTTCATTCACTACTCGTTTGTTGGACTGTGATTTTTTTTGTTCTCCTTCCTTTGCAACTATTGTTTTTGGTTTCTTTTGCTTTAATTTTGTTGTTCTTCGGAGATTTCCCACAAATTTCTATAAGAAAAGAAGAAGAAGAAGAAAATCACAGTAAATTGAAAGTGTGAAAAAAAAGGGAAGTGGATTTAATTTAACTTTTATTCGAAATTGGTTCTACTTTCCAAGCTTTTTCATTTCAGTTCAAATTTATACATAATATACAATAAAAGTATCTCATGGCACGTGATGGAAGAAAACAATAACAACAATTGCAGAAAATCCGCCAAAGGGATTAAGTTGTACGAGACTGAACTTTTGTGTTGTTATTACTTGCTTTCAATGAAAATAAAGTTTGGCGCTGGCGTTTTCAAAACTTTTCTGATAAAACAACTAAAACAACCGGATATACTTGATCCATATTACGGCCGGCACTGAGTTGAATGAAACGAACATTTCATTTGAACGAACTTATTGTAACATCATGGCATCGATGATTACAAACGGTGGTAACGGTGGTGTAGAGTAATCTGCAAATGCAAATTTGTTGTTCTAACATTTGATTGTCAAATTAAAATCGATGTATATAATTCCTTCTGACAAATCAACATATTGGTAGCGATAGCAACAGCGGTAAAGGTGAAAGGTACGCAATGGTGAACTTTTACCATGTAATGAATTCATAATAAGATACGTGACTGGCTTAATATTGTTCTAGCGTAGGCTAGGCTAGGCTGGTGGTTTGTTTTGTTCATGTGCATCAATTAATTTTCATGTTTGTTTAGGTTTTTTTGGCTTTCCATCCAAAATTCAAACGATACAATAACAAGAACACAACACAATATGAAGTGAAAAGAATTGAACTGAACAGAATTCGAAACATTAATATTAGTAGCCCAGGTTATATTATTACTGTACTTTAGTAAGTACTATTTATAGTCCAGAAGAACTACATACATATGTAGGTATATTTGGTTGAATATATTTGGATTTCTTAAATTGTGAGTAGTATGCATATGCAAATTTCAGTAAAACAAACACGCAAAAATACACACACAAATGGCATTCATTGTAGAGAGAAAGGTGCATTTAGCAAGAACACATAGCTCAACACTCTTGCAATGCAATTTTAATTGGATTCTGTAAATAGATTCAAATTTTGAGAACTTAGTAATACCGAAAATCCCCAGCACAACGCTCACAAAATGCTTACCATGCTTAACATTTATGGACCAACAGACAATTAAACGAACAAATGCACAAATGCACAAAGAAATGAATAAATGTTAGAAAATAACAAGGAAATAAGAACATCATAGAGAAAAACTAATGTACGAGAGTAGAATCATAAGTATATTTGAGTTGCAAGCATCTGTGGCATCTCAGCAGGCCTATAATACTTTCAGTGAGCTGATCTTAGAACCGTCCGTACCATCTAGGTAAACCAAACCTAACTTTACCTAAGCGCCAAGTTTTGTAATCTATTCTGAAGGATCACTATGGGATACAGTAATGGCTACTGTTTGTCAGTGCCCAGTGATGATGCAGTCATTGATTTATCGAGATGTTTCCGCATTACTTGGAAATATAAATAAAAAAAAGTTATTAGGCAAACTTCATTTTGATTCAAAAGTTCTAATATCTCGGCTACTATTTGACATTCAATTTTAAAACACTAAATTAAATATGTAGAAGAAGAACACTTATCTAACCTTTCCTAGTTCAATTAAATTGTCCAGAAAAAGAAGAACGCCAACTGAAAAAAGTATTGCATATAAATTGGAAGAATTAAGAAAATCAAATTTATTTGTTGATTGATTGATTGATGCAATTCTTCAAACATCTTTCTCTGTATAAGGTTAAAATTTCAAGTGTTTACAAAACCCTTTGTATGGGAAAACTTTTTGATCCACACTCGTTTTATCAAAAGTTGAAATCGTCTGTTTCCATTGTAGTTTCAGTTTTGTTCATTTCATTTTGTGTCTTTATCGGTTAAGTTGTGTTTTTGTGTTTGGCATTGACCAACTGAATATTACTGCTCCACTGGTGGTGAAGATGATGACTATGATGGTGATGACGATGATGTTGATGATGATGATGATGATGATGATGATGATGCTCCTCCATATGGCGATGCATTTCATATTATTTGAAATGAAAATTTTAAATGTTTTTTGGTTTCACTTCACTTTTTCAAATGTGTGCCGCAAAAGTTATTCTGAACTCTTAAAGTGCAGATGTGACATACATACATATGCAGATACAATGCTCCATGGCAACCCAAAGTTCGCTTGACAATGGAAACAACGGAGTGTATGTTAATCTATCAAACGCGATGTACTTATTGTATGTACATAAGATTACAAAGTCATCATGACTTGCTGGATACCCCATTACATTTCATCCAATAGCGAAATGCCTTAGGATATGCAGTGAATGTTAAATCTTTGCTTGAAAAATAGTAAACATGCTCAGGAAAATACAAATGACAAATGAAAGAAGATGATATATTAAAAACACTTAAAGCTTTTGTAGATGATAATGATTTTGACAAATTATGATTATTAAAATCGAGTTATACAAACAGAACAAATCGATGGCAACCAAAAAAACAAAAAAAAGCCAAAGTCACCTAGACGAGTGGTTGGTTCTATGTTGAAAAGATGGAAATAAAAAACCAAGGAATCGCAGTATTAACAGCGTCATTATCAATACCATCATTATTATTATCACCATCAGGCATCAGAGCGAATAACTTCAGTATCACCTCATCAACATCATCATCCATTATTTTCCTCACGACATCACATCATCAACAATATGATGGTGATGTTTGTTGTTGGCCATGTGGAATAGGAAAGAGAATCAATGTCATTCGGGCGGGCACTTCTGGCCTCTAGTGCAATTCTTGGTGCTACTTCGTAAGGACGGCGGTCGTAATTTTAATTTTAATGCATTTGTCACTTTTTTATAACAATTTGTGTTTCGTTTCCCGTATCAGAACCCCACTCCCTCAGAGGTTTTGGTTTTTTTTTTTTTTCTCTTTTTAAAATATCTGAAGCCCTGACAGAACTCGACGTTTACTACCTAGAAAATGCGTAAAATTTAATGGGATTTCGTTTCGTACATTTTTCTCTCCACTCGTTCCAGTATCTATTGTATAAGTTTGATGTGTGTGTGTGTGTGTGTGTGTGTCTGTGTATTGTGTGTTGTGTTGTGCTGTGTTGTGTTGTGTTGTGTTGAGGTGAGAAGAGCGTTTTTATGAGGTTTTATGACTTGTGACGAGCTTAAAGCCAAAGAAACCAACAACATCAACAACTGGCAGCTATTGCATGATGATTTGGCTCATCTTGGCTTTGTAAGGCTTAGCCCTACTTAACTTGATGCCATTCAGCTTCTGGCAAAGTGTTACTTTTGTCCTGTTCATCAACTTCTTAGCGTAAGTGATGATGTCTTTTAACTATGCCTGGGGCATCATAATAGCTTTAGCTTATTCTTCTCTACATTAGCGTTCTAACGTTTTCATTCCATTTTATTGAATCTTTCAAGTAACACCATTTTATTATTATGCATTTCTCTCCTTCTCTCGACAATAAAAAAACAAAACAAAGGAACATCAAGTAAAATGAAGTAACAATAAAACCAAACAAAACACACAATATACAAAATAAATCAGTACAATAAAGTAAATTTTGCTTATTTTGCATTAAGAATTGTGTTTTGTTTCTTTATTATGCATACGCCCCGTGGTGTCGATGCTTTTACTTTCGCTTCATAAGCAACCAACCAAATCTAAAATGTTTGGAAAAGTATTTATTTGTTATTGTTTCACTTAACTTAACTTACATAAATTAATCGATTGTTTTTTTTTTTTCATTTTATTTTTGATTGAAAAGAAACCAAAGGAGCAAAAAAAGAGAAAACTCATGTTTACTTGTTTCGTTCATGGAAAATTCTTGTAACATTTAACGAACTTTCACTACTCATCCTTATTTACAAAAGCAAAGCCAAACCATATGCTGTTTACTAAATACATAATAAGAACATACTGACAATGTAACACAAACACAAACACAAACAGAAACAGAAACAAAAAGCACAGCAACATATACAAACTCAAAGGAATGAATACATATGTACATACATATGAATATGCATGTGTTTGTATTATAAATATAACAAAAACAAATAAAAAAGAAATAAAATAAAATAAAACAACCTTTGTTTATCACTGGTTTTCCTTTGCTTGGATTTCTCTTTGTTTATTTATTTATTTTTTTTTTTGGCGCATAAATATTAATAAAATAAAAAGAAAAATTAGCAAATTCTAAATGAAATCACTTACAGAATTTTGCAAAAGAAAATATTCAGAAAACAAATATTAAAAATTAAGTTTCAAGATATATTTTTTTCAAACCAATTCTATCATGGAATATGAAAAAAAAAATTACATTATGATTATTTCAATGATTTTATGATTATTTAAAACTACAAGTTTACCAATCGCACTTTCATTCTTTTGGTAGTCGTCTATGTAAAATAATCTGTCATCGCATACTTTTCTTCGACCCCCTAATATTCATTTATATTCTTTGCTGATTCTTAAGTTGGAGGCTCTTTACAATATTAAATCATTCAGTTAAGGTTAAAAGCACCTCTGTTTAGCAGTTATAATACTTGTATTGGATCAAGTCTTTTCGCTTAAGGTAGTAGACTGGTAACTTGGGTTCAAAAAATCGAAAATTTTTTTTTTGCTTAATTTGAAAGTACATGTCTTGAGAATATATTGTGAAAATTTTAGACAGAAATTCGAAATATTTCGGGAGTTATAACGAGTTTCCTAGAGCGCCTCGGAGTCCAACCTTTAAGGTTGTTGAACTTTAAACGCGTTTTTCTCAAAACATTGTTTTTCTGGTCGGCCCGGGTCCTAACTTTTTTTTCTACTGAACCGATTGAATTTTAACAGGCTGTTCTACATACTTATAGTTCTCGTCGGTACTAACGAGAATTTTTTTCACCCCTAACTTTTTATTTTACAACCCTTTCTCTGCTAAAATAAAAGGACTTATTTTTTCAAAGTCCGTCATTTTGTTATTGTATTTACGCTTGAAATTTAACTTCAGTAGTTCCGACCAGAATGACATGTCTATAGATTAAGAATAATCAAGAATATTTGATTTCAGATAACATCAAGAGCCAAAATCACCCGGGCCACCCACGTGAATTTTTTTTTTTGAGGTTCCAACTTCGAATGACAATAATAATAGTAATAAACTATTCAATTTTTTCAAATAAATTTTTTTTTATATTTTCAATATGTAAATAAAAACACTCTAAATATTCAAGATAATTCATTTTCATTTTCCTACAAAAAAAACACCCTCCAAAAAAGTCATGAAAATAGGCATAAGTTACCTTAACACTCAATATGAAACATAAGTAATACAGTTCCCAAATCTAATATGTACTTACAATCTTCAACTTACCACACAATTACTCAATATATAAATCCATTGAAATTGAACCATTATTACAAAATTTACCTAAAATGATGCAGCCCTGTATAAATCAACCCTCAATTTTGCTGACTGTTCTGCTATTGTATTTCGCTTTGTGAATGATTGATTTGCTAACTTAACTGAATTTGCATTGTGTTTCTTTGGATGCCCTTTTATAAATCATTTCTTTCAGCTAATTTGTTCCCTAACCCTTGTATTTACAATGTGGAAAATATTTGAAAAAAAAAAAAGAAATAATAATATAAATAAAAATACAATATGAGAATTAGATATTTTAACATTATTTCATCATACGCGTAATAAGAAAAGCTTCCGCATCTCCAGTCCACTCTTCTAGATATGAACAACAACAACATGGGTTTATTCAACCTCAACTAAATTATATGTAAAATCTCAGAACGTAAGGAGGAATCCTATATATTGATACACTTAGCCATTGTCGAGTGAAAGTTATTCCAATCACATTTGTAATGTTCATCTAAATGTTAGAAAATATAATCACAGTGATATATTTTTACAAATCTCATCTCATTTAGCAAGTCAAGAACTCTGACTGACTGAAATATATAAAATGATGACATTATTTAAATCATTTGAAATTATAATCTATTAAAACGTCCTTCAAACTTATAATTTCAAATGGAAAATACTCTTAATTTTATGTGAATATTATTAAGTCGCCTCATTAAAAATGTTTCCAAAATTATTGTCCTATTATCTTAGTTTGTCAAACTATTAAAATTACATGCATTTGCACTTTGCAAATTTGTAAAATTCCAATTTCCCCGCCAACTCTCTTGTTCTCATTGAATATCTACATATTTTAACTTCATATGTTTGCACTTTTAGTATATTTTCAATGGCAATTAAATGAAATGAAATTCATTTATACAATTTTCCTTGCCGATGTTCACGATTAAATGACGTCGCTGATGCCAAAGTGTTGATATTCATTTTAATTATAAAGAAAAGAAAAAAACAAAAACTATACATTTTAATTAAAATTCTGAAAAGTTTTTCTGACTTTCACTTAATTGATCGACATCAGCATTAGCAGCATGATCATCATCATCATCATCATCATCACTTAAGTAAATTTTGTTACGATTTTCAAATATTTGAAATAAATCATATTTTTTTTTTTTTTTGTTTTTGTTTCTGTATATTTCTATCTTATTACTGAAAATCTAAGAAAGCGTTCATAATTTTATTTTTTTGTTTTTCTTTTTAATTGCTCGTTACTCTCTTATTTGACCTCCTCCTCCTCCTATCATCTTATGTATTATATTATTCCACTGAAAGTAAGTGAATGAATAAAGAATGATTTATTGTAGTTGTTAATTAGAATTTTACTATTTAACGCAATCAAACGATGCGTGATTGTGTTGCTTTGCGGTACATTTGTTTTTTTCTTCTTTTTTTCTTTCTTTTTATGAATTTATTCGTCTATTGAAATTCTACGATGATTGTTTTTTTATGGCAAAGAATTTTGTTCAACTTAATTCATGGAAAATGTTTATTTTAGCTACATATCAAATAATTAAATTGTTTCTTTTTGTTTTTTATTTAGTTGTTCAGTCATTCATTCATTCATTCATTAATCACAATATATATTTATATTACGTATACGACACGTGGCCATGGAACACACATAAATCAATGTAATTACCATTGGCACAATTGGCAATTGACAAAAATATTGCATATAACAATATTTGAATGAGTTGAAATTACTTTGGCAACGTCATCATCAACATCAACATCAATACGAAATATCATCCACATCCAAATTCGCATCCACACTCACTTAAATCCACCTGGTCTGGTAACCTTCTCCACCCTTCATCAATGTTTGTGGTTAGAATTTATCTTTTGCGATAAGCTTATTTATATATTTAATGTACTCACATAAAGATAAAATAATCAAACTAAGTGAAATATATAAATATTATTCAAACAAAATAAAAAAAAAAAATATGTATCTCACACAGACAATAAATAATCAGACTATACCGTTATCTGCATATACAAATATGAACATTGTAACAGGAAACAACAACAACAACAATAACAAAAAAATAAAATAAAAAACAAAATCGCAGTTTGGCATTTTATTAATACAATTTGTGTCATTAATAAGATTGTTTTGACATGAATTTACCAAAGAATCAAGCCGAATCAAGCCAAGTAAAATCCATCCTCTCCACTCACTCACTCACTCACTCACTCCTCATTCATATTTCTAAGCAATCTATGATATGTGCTATTTTGGTTTCATAATATTTTGGTTGGACAGGACAATGTAAGCATTATGAACCATTGGTAGACTACCCGCTAAGAAAAAATGGAGCAAAAGTAAATTGATTTCAGAGCGCCATCACCACCCACTCATGATAAATTGAATGCACCAACTGTGACGCTTAGAATATTCTATTTGAAACAACGAAATCCGTTCATGATTTGTGGTAGAGAAGAAAATGGGTTTTAAAAATACACAACTGAGCCTCAAATGTTTTTTTAAAAAAATGATCCGATCTATAAATATTTGCAAAATGTCATTAATCTTAGTTCTTTTTTTTTTTTTAGAGAAATTTAAAAAAAACAAAAAAACCTATTGTTAAAGACAATAGGGCAAAAGGACTTTGAAAGTCATCAGATTCTTTAATCGCAAAATATTGTGGATGAATTGGTCAAAAATATGTTTATATATAGTTTTTAAACTTACTAACATATTTATTTCATATTTTCTATATTATTACATATCAAGTTAAAGTTCATGCTATTCGTCTTTGATTCATTCATTGAGATTTCTTTTAAATTCCTAACGAATGTTTCTTGCCGCACAGAATATGCTTCTCTCATCATTTGCACACCTGCTAACAATAACAAATTGATTCCACCACCTGGAACATATAACCAATTTATAATCCCTCTAACATCTTATGGACACATTTATGATACTTGAAATATAGCAATGGATACAGCTGTGTTGATCCTTCACATACTTATAGAGTGAATCACTTTATCATACATAGAACAGTAAAAAGTAATATATTGCTTATGGAAAGAATCGTTTTAATAATATTTTTTCTATTCACAATTGTTTAAATTTAGCACATTTATAATACATAATGTTTCAATCAGAACTTTCAGACTGCTAGAGAGGGAATAGAATTCCTTTTGGTACCCTTTGGATCCGTAAACCTAAAAATAAAAAGAGGAAAATTAAACTTTGTTAAGTTTTCAAATTTTGTATTTCGGAACTTTATTAAGTCGCCATGAACAAGGTATTTTTTTTTTTGTCACATCAGGACAGATTTTGATTCATTCATCCTGAACAAATTTCTTTCGATTCCTATTATCTATCTGATCTTTCGGTGAAGCTGTTCCCACAAATTCACATTCAAATTTTCTCTCATCAGTATAAAGAAGGTGAAATTCATTAATATACAGAATTCTTGGTGAAATCCATCCTTTGATATCAGACTTGCTCGTTGGCTCAGAGGTTAGTGCGCTGGGCTGACATCCCAAGAGTCGCGGGTTCGATTCCTACTCAAGGCAAGTCTGGTCTTACTGTTTTTGAGGAATCATGTGCGAAATGTAAGAGAATGAAAGAAGCTTTTGTTAAGCGGTCGGTAGAAGTACAATTAAAGACAATGAATATCATGAAATCGTCGTTTTGATATCAAACAATACTTGCAAAAAATTCCTTTGACCGATTTCTCCAATCTTTGGTACAATGTTTTGGAGCAAGTATATATTGCATAAAAATATTCAGAATTTAAGAAGTAAATCGATTATGTTTATGGCGCATATCTTTAGTTAGTGAGCAGGTGTCTCATAGTGCGCTCAACGCGGCTTTGAATCCTCCCGAGGCAACATTTTCCGATTACTTATCACATACAATTTTTAAATTTGCGTTACAATATAATCTTAGTTTTAATAAATACATAATTACCTTTGATAAGAATGATCTTTTATTAGATTTTTGTCGATCCTGATTTACAAGCTCTCAAATTTACTGTCACTTGAGTAATAGTAAGCCACTTTGGACGTTCAGTTCTCAACAACCCGATAATGAGGATGAAATATGCCAAAATTTGTCATTCTTATACTCCCATACAAGCCACCCATTTGAATTCATGTTCTTATTAGAAAAACTCTTTTGTTTTTTATACTATCAAATTGAAACCTGGGCACTATCAGTTTTCAAGAGAGGCACAGGACATTTGTCAGAAGCAGCCCAATCGCGAATACATAGGTACAGCAAAAACAAAAATAATATGTTACCATGGTAAACTTTTTTTTGGAACGCATAAAAATTGATTCATTTTTATTTCGCGGTGAGTTTTTCTTTTATTCATAATTGATTCTTTTTTTAATTTTTTAGTAGTTATAATTTTAATAGGAAATTGATAAATTGCGAAAAATATCTGCTATGAAAAAAAGGAAATAATTGTGTGGATATGTAATAAGATAATTTTAACATAAAACGCTCTAGTTTTTTTTAATTAAACTAAGTATATATTTTTTAAAATTTTTATTTTATTTATTTTTATTTTATTTTTTTTGTTTTATATAAAATTTTTTTTTTTGTAATTTTATTTCAATTGCGATAGTTGAAAAGAGTTTGAAAATTGCTTCAATAGAATAAATATAGTATTTCATTTATTTTTTTTATGAAATACAATAAAATTTCATTTCATTTTATGAATTTTTTGGAATAAAAGCTCTTGTCTCTTCAAGTAAAATAAAATTGCACTTAAAGTGAAATTTCAAATGTTTTCCATAATTTTCCCCCTCATTTTATAATCTTCTATTCATTTGTTGGTAATTTATTTACTCATGCGTAAAACATACTGAATAAACACATGAACAAACAAAATTTTAGGTTTAGTTTTATTAAAATAAAATGAAATGAAATTGTTTAAAATACAATCATGGAAAGCAAAGCATATGTCGTCTGACGTCTGATGTCCTTTGCCCACTTGTTCGGGTTCGGTTGTTTTTAAGCACTTTGGATAAATCACAAAGCAATGACTAAATAAAAAATAGAGAGTATCCATTTTCATATTCATTCCACTCCACTTCCACCACTCTCAGAAGGATGTCTGTTTCGCACTCTAATGCGTTTTTCATGAATTCGAGCCAAGTGCTTATGGATTTGAGGCAGTGAAAAGGAGGCAAAGAAGATACAAAAAAAAAGCGAAACTGTCCTATAAACATTAAACGCGTTCAAAAACTGTACACGCACGTATGGCCTTCAATGAAAAAGGCACCTCTATAGAATACTTCAACTAGAAAAATATTCATACAAAGAGAATCCAACAAAAAGAAAAAAAAAAGCTGAAACAGAAGCAGAGGCAGAGGCGGAAGTGGAAGTGGAAGTGGAAGCAAACACGAACGCAGTTTACTCAAGGATGGTGAAGAGTAAAGCAATGCGCTGCGGTAAGAAATGGGAACTTAAGCGGGGGTTCTAAGTATTTAAACCAACACAAATATTAGCAGACCCATCCATTCACCACTGAAACCCTCTCAATATCGCAGTCGCCATATGGATGCGTTTATTTAGTTTAATGTTTGTTATTGTTATTTGTGATTGTGGTGTTGGATGTTAGTATTGGTTATTGCTGAAAACCTTCCTTCCTTTAATGTCTGCATATGGCAGGTGCACGCGATTTCATTTTTTTATAAAATCAACAACACCAAAAATAACAAAAATAACTAAATAAGAAAGCAAAACAAAAAATAAAGAAAATGTTGAACAATATTTGAATATTTGAAAAAAAGGAAAAAAATCTTATTTCTCTTCGGCGCGTACACAGAGTGTGTGTACTCTTCTCTATTTCTTGCCTTTGTGGCACTCGCACAAATGGGTTGTAGGTTGTAGAAAGTTTCAACGGGGCCCTGCACATTTTCCCTTTTTTTTTTTTTTGGTTGTGTTTTTAAGCCAGACATACGACATACGACGTTATGATGCCATGGGCCAACGACTCTTAGTCAGGCAGTCAATTGGTTTCACTGAACAGCTAAAGCTCTACCAAGCGTGTGCTGCCACGAAATTCTACTCTCCTCCAGTAATTGGTCGTTGGTCGCTTTACCAGTCGATATTTTTTGGTTGACTTAATAATAAATTCACATACACATCCCCCCACCCACACACATGCCCATGCACATTTATCACAAGTTGATATCAGAAAAAAAAAAAAACAAACAAACAAGAAAAATGTAAAAATTATAAGAAAAATGGTAGAAAATTTAAAAAAGGCAGAGAAAATTGTTACAAAATTTATGCAAATTT
The DNA here is from genome assembly GCA_037043295.1 of Amiota minor. NCBI lineage: Eukaryota > Metazoa > Arthropoda > Insecta > Diptera > Drosophilidae > Amiota > Amiota minor. The sequence continues at coordinate 92,443 of JBAMAW010001055.1, forward strand.
TTCATATTTATCATCTGCAAAATCATCAAGTTATTATCATAATTAGTCATGAACAAATAAATTCTAAATTTGAAAGAAAACTAATGGCTTCCATATTTCTTACTAGCCTTACCCGGCGTGCGTTGCTACGTCCCCTGTGCGTACCCAGTTATTAAAAAAAAAAAAGAAATGGGCCAAGTGCAAGTGAGACTCGTACACGGAGGGGTTTGTATGGGAGGTACTCTTCCTAGTGGTCCGATTTGACTGATTCCAACAAATTTACCGCACCTATGTTAAAAACTTATAGTGTCTAAATTTCAGTTCGATAGAACAAAAAACAGAAAAGTTTTTCGAATAAGAACCTGAATATTAATGGGGCTTTGTATGGTCCGATCAAACTGAAATTTCGACAATATAAGTTTCTGATGTATACCCACCAACAATCCAAATTTCAAGATAGTGGGATTACTGGATCGTATAGCTGCCATACAAACCAAAATGTTTCTTGTATTGGGACCCCTTTAAGTTTTCGAAAATATTTTAGTTTTAGTATTTGTTGCTGATGCCCGGATAGAACTACACATTCTCTGAAAATTTCAACCCTCTAGCTATTGCGGTTTTTAGGACATGACCCAAGGACGGACAGACGGACGGACGAAAAAAAAACCTATCCTATCCTATGTCCGTCTCCTGGTTCTAAGCTACCTCCCCACCAATTTTCAGCCCAAATCGGTTCAGCCATTCTTGAGTTATAAATAGTGTAACTAACACGACTTTCTTTTATATATATAGATTGTACATCAATTGATAGAAATCAAGACAAATTCATTCTTTTGTTTAGTGGCACTACTAAACTTTAAAGACAAACCAAACTGAGTTACAATTTTATTAAACAATATAAAAGTGTATAATAGTTTTGGTAATTTTTATGACTTTTGTTAATCGTTATTGATCAAATTAAAGTTGCTGCCCTCAGTTTTTTTCCAGCATCTCTGAGTTTTGAGATACAATTACTTCCTTCCTATTAGGAAAGTGTAAAGAAAAAACCAACAAATTCATAATAATTTAACTTAACAACATTAAGTTCATCAAAAATTTTTGTAAAACTAAAAAAAAACCCCATAAATTTCGTGAAAGTTGAAAAGTACGAGTTTTTGTCATTCCGTCCGAAATTCTCTCTTATAAGCCTTTATTGACATCATCCGGGTTTTCCATCTTCCTTGGTATTCTTTTTCCATTCCTTTAGTATCAATATGGCTGATCAAAATGATAGAACAAAAAAAACAATGTGATGTTAACCTAAACCGTAAACAAAACCCCGGCCTTGTCAAGAAGAAGCAGCTGCAATGTTGGCATGGGCATCAAGGCAACTTGTGAGACAATTGATGCGACCTACATTGGCTTGAAGTGCCCATGGATCGTCAACATAAAGATTCGTGGTCTCAATCCAACCGGTGGTGTCCTCAAAACTAATATACACTGTACTATTGAGTTTCGTCGTGTTTATCTTCATTTTGTACCCAAATACTCTGATTTCGGGAAGCATCACAGAAACAGGAACATTTATTGCTAAGGTATATTGAGCGTGGTTATATAGTTACCATTGGCGGGAGCCACTCATATTCAAAAGCCGAGCGCTTGAACATTCTGAAAGTCAGCAAGGGTCAAGGCACAAGGAAAAAATTTAAGAAGTTAGAACTTAGGTTTTCATTAATTTTAATGAAATTTAAATTTAATTTGTTAAATTTCATCGTCAACAACTCATAGATCATGAGAATGTAAATAATGAACCCAAAATCTCTTAAATTTTGAAGATTTTGAGTTCTCAAAACATATTATTGCTATCTTCTCTTTGCGACCTTAATCATGGAATCGATAAAACTTTGATCTTTGCTAAGACATCAAAAATATCCGCTTTTAACATTTCTCCGTTTAACTCATGAATTTTCTTCGATGAGTAAGCAAAACATTAACCATCTTTAGTTCATAGACATGATTTATAATATGTAAGATTACGTATTACAAAGATTTATGTAAAACGCGATATTAACTTTCCTTTATTAAAGGGTTCTAAAAAAAAAATACAGCTAATATACAAAAAAAATAACTGATTTTGTCAGTTGAAAGGAGTCAGTTGAAATTGCAATAAGATTAGGAAGATTGGTAATTGGGAAAAAAAAAACCATTCCTTCAGAATAAAAATTCGAAAAGATAGAATTTAATTCTCACAAATTATCTATATTTCCTCAATAAAATTGTACATTCATTGTTGGCTTAATAATATTTGATAAACCACCATCGATAAACAGGATAATAAAATTGCTAAAAAGTCTTTTGTAAGAAATACGTATTTGTTTTAGTGATGAATACCAATGATAAAAGATTCCACTGGCAACTAAATGCTTAAAAATAATCGATCATCCACCATCAGATTGGGGAAAAAAAATGTATGAAAGGATTAAAATCAAAGCATGTTGGCGTTGCTGACTTTATGGACATAAGATTCTCCTATCACTTTTTGTAATCTTATTCGGTTATTTGCTTTTTATTTTTTGCCTTTAGCCATGTTCTTTATTTTGCTGACAGCCAATGTGCAGCTGATGTTATTTAATTATTTTTCTGAAGACAAGATTGCATTGCATTCTTTATGAATTTTTTACGTGCCACAACTTGCCGTTTGTTAAAGTAGCCTCTAAGTAAAAGGTTGCTAACCATAATGAATGGTGCCATTCAGTGCACCATTTATCGCTTTTGCTACTTTTACTGCTGTTGCTGTTGCTCTTGCTGTTGCTAAGTAATAACTTTAAGTTGCGAAAACACATCTTCTTAAGTTGCTACCTAAGTCTCCTCACTATATTCTTTTTTAGACTTTTATCTTTCTTTCTTATTTTCTTTCATTCATTTCTTTGTTTCATTCTTTACTTGGAATGTAGCCCAGTTGATTGTGCCATAAATTCCCTCAAAGTCAAACTGGCTTTTTCCACGTTGAAGTAGCCTCAACTCAACTCAACTCAACTCAACTTAACTCATTCATACTCCTCCCGCTGCTTGGTTACATGACAACAAAGCACCATGGGCAAAATACCATTACAATCTACAACAAAAGCAAAGCGGATGTTAACAGGCCAATGCCGCTGGCCTTTTAAGCGCAATCGCAATTCTTTGCTGCACAATTTGTTTGTGCCACTATGTTCAAGCGATTTTCATATGCCAGTCATAAAAAACAAAAACAAAAAAAATACTTCAATATCCTTTTTTTTGTTCTGTTGAAGCTTACATTTGCCTCGAGTTGTTGCCTTTCTTTATCTAGACTGACAAACAGACAGACAGACAGACATTCTTCTTTCCTTTCTATAAGGGATTTCCTCTTTTATATACAAATAAAAAAATTATCCTTTATCAAAGACATTTAAGGATACAACAACAAAGAATAGTATCTTAAAAATTCTAACAATAATAATAATAATACAAAATAAAGGGAATAATGAGTTCTTGATGGTGGTGATGAAGGTTCTCGTGTTTATGACAAGAATCGAAGAAGTCCACTTTAAAATAAACTCTTAAAGTCTTTAAGTCTCTTTTTTATCTTAAATTTCATTTAAAATTCGTTTCAAATTACTCAAAGATTAAGATGAAAAGTTTGTGCTAATTAATATTAGTTTGTTGTCTCGAATCAAAATCAATAGGATAAAGAGGAAAGTTGACTTAGTTCCGCATGGCTGGGATGATGACGATGGTACAGAACAAATGAATTTTACGCTAAATGAAATTTTAGTAGAAGAAAACAAAAAACAAACCAAAATTAATTAATGTATTATTTTGTTGATTTGAGAGTTTCAAATAAATCACTTTCCCTCTATTATTCAATTTGACTATTTGACTATTTCAATGTTTCATGATGTCGTAGTACAATAACTACAAATATTCGCATATCGATCGCATTGCATATTTTAAGGGGCTTCCTCATCAGTTTCAACATCAACGGTATTACCCATTCATTCATTCATTCATGGTTTCACCTCAAAATGTTGACATTAAAAAAATTTTTACTTAATTGAAAAGTAATTAATTTTGTCTTCATTAAGGTTTCGGTTTTATTGTCTACTGCACTCTGCTGCGCTCTCCGCTCTCCGCTCTCCTTTATTCTTTTGTTTTCCTTGTTGCATTGGTTTGGCTTGGTTTTGGTTTGGTTTTGGTCTACACTGATGCACAGAATATGATTCTGTGTGCTTTATTCATAAACCATGCACACCAGAAGCAAGTGAGTCAATGCCAATAGTAACACTGGCATTGAATGAAATGGTCAAACCAAAAGAGCAAAATACAAACAAACAGTAAAACACATTTACAGATACGCATATACACAGATACTCTCAGATATCTCATAAGTGATGGAGTCACTTATTTTATTCTGTCCATTTTGTGTTTGTTGCATTTGGAAGCTTAAAGCAAATTGAATTCACATTTTCAGTTTCAGTTTTTGGTTTCTCAAGAGAAATTTAGAAATACTACAAGTATCTTGCGTGCGACTTACTCAACCTTACTCCTCACATCCATACACATTTCTTTTTGTCCTTTCATCCACGTCCTTTGTATCTCATGTTTATTCAGCCTTTCTTTATTCCATTTCGTATTGTTTTGTTTCGGTCGGTGTGTGTGTGTCTTTTCACTGGCATTTGAGTCTTTGGTTACCTTTTTTTTTTTTATAAGCATCGCAACAGTAATCATGATGACATTCAAAATGATTTAAGGATGAGGGAAGATGAGGGACAAAAGATATATAAGATACTTCAAATGATTAAATTGACAAGTCCCAGAAATATGTATATGTTTTTCGTAAAGAAATAGTAGGATATTTATGCAAAGACAGACAAACTCTGACAAACAGAAAAGCAAGAGTGACTGAAATTGGAGCTTGGATTGGCGTTCTGTTTATCTTCGTATTTGTTACGTTTGTCATTTAGCCTTGAAGCGCGGATCTTATGTTACATGCTACTGGTGGCTTAAGGTAGGGTTGAGTTGGATTCGTTTCGGTTGGGTTGGGTTGAGTTGGGATGGGTTGAGATGGGTTGATTTGAGAAGCCCAAGGAAATGCGAGTTGCTTTAGTTGAAATACTGCTCAGATTGGCTATAAAAATGTCACCTGTGACTTGTGAGTAAGAAATCAAATAAAATTATCAAAGCAAAGCAGGAAAATAAGACTTTTGCTTTCTTCTTTCGCTATTACTACATTCATCCATCTATCTATTTATCTATATAGAGATACATATATATATATATATATATATACATGGATATCAGTATCAGTAGCAATGTATCTTGTCTGTGTTTGCACAACTGTCATGCATAATTTATGCAAAACTTGGTAACCAATAAAAAAAACATTCTAACATAAAGACAAACTCAACATGAATTGTGTTAAGCTATGATTCCCCATTCCCCCAGCATCCCCTTGATGTTTGCTTTTTATTTCCATTCCATTTTGATATTTTTATAGTCCAATAGTATCCCCGTTGAGTTGAGAGTGAAACAGGAAGGGAAGCATCCGCAGCAAATAAAGTCGATTTAAATGCAAATGGTTTCCTGCATGCGCTAGCAACTTCCAACGACTACGATGTCCTGCCCAAGTATCTACGTCCATAACAAGACATGCATGCATCTTAGTATCTTCTTGGCAACCGTAGTCGCAACCATATTCATTTCACTTCATGCCTGCTATGCATATGTCATTCAATCCTTTATTCACTGTACTCACTCGTCGGTGGAGACCATTAAATCGAACATTATCGTTACCATAATATTTAGCCTTAGTTTATTCATAGTTTTGTTGTTACTTGTTGTTCGTTAGTGCACCTGAGTTCTTTCTTTTTATGTCCTTGGATGGAGAAAAAAAAATGGTATTTTACAATTTTGCTGATATGCAAAAACTGACATTGGCATTTGCATCTGTCTTTGTATTTTTGGTATGTAAACCCTATCCAGTCCTTTGTTACCACCCAAAATTATTTTCAAAGATTTTTTACCATCATTTCTATTTCCCCCTCTTGTGTTTGTGTTATGCAAATTGTCTCTCGAGTTTGGATTTCCTATGAATTTTGATTTAACAAATTTGAAACAAAATTTATATACAGAAATTATTTTTTTTTTTTTTTGTTTGTTTGTTTGTAATTTTCTTTCCAACACATAGAATACAATTTCATGCTATTTTATATTAAATCCCGAATTGGCTTTATTAAAAAAATTTTTTTTTTCTTGACCTCAAGGCATTTGCTTCTTAATTAAATCAATTTCAATTTCAATTTCATTCTTTGATGTCTCATTTTATTTACTGACATTTCAAAGAAATTATTGTGTTTTCTTATTTACTTTTGCTCAATTTCAGCATTGTTGGGTCATTGGAAAAATGAAAAACCGACTTCCTCTTTCAAAATGGCATTCCAATAAGAAAGAAAATAACAAATAAGAAAAATTTCTTTTGAAAGCCATCGCCGACGGCAGCGGCCGGTTTCCAAAAACTTTTCTCATAAGAATTAAATTAATTTTGACTTTTCTAAGCAAAGAAAAAACTTTAAAGGAATATTTAGGACTCGTATGCACTTTAATCCCAATGATAGTAGTCTGCACTTACCTCAAAAGAATCTTTAACTGATGTTGGTGGGAAGGTTTTGCAGAGGAAAAAATCTCTAAAGTTGACAGAATCTCGTTCTTAATTGATGTTTGTAAGTATTTCGATTGAACTTTAAACTTAAAGAGATTTGAACAATAAAAAATCCTTCTTTCTTTCTTAGTTGTTTTTTATTTTTCTTTTATTATTATTTTAATTTCTTTGTTTTGTTGTTGTTTTATATGACTTATGATTCTTGCTTAATTTTTTTGTTCTTTGAGTCTTAAAAAAAACAACATTTACTCAAAGCCACGACATAAAACATTTAAACAATGGGATATGTTACTTTTTTGTTCTTTGCCAAGGGATAAATACACATTCGCCTTGACTTAACTTGCTTTTTTTGAATTCAGTTCAGTTCAGATGAGTTGACTTGGTTCGGTTGGTTTGGGTTTGGGTTTGTGTTTGGGTTTGGTATGGTATGGATGCGTTTTGCCTCAATCTATGCTCCTGTCTGCACAACACTCAGGCACGTTTCAACACTTGGTTGCGCTTAAACAAAAGACACGATGATGACGGGCAACGACAACGAAACGCTTATTACAACGCGCGCGCAAAGCAAACAGTAATAAAACAAAAGAGGAAAAGGGACCAGACAAATGTTGATGGAAGGCCGTGTGCAAATGTCTTTTTACCACTTGATTTTTTCCGTTTTTGTCATAAAATTAAACCAGAAGAATTATAGTGAAACGTTAATGTTGATGCCGTAGATGCCGCTATTGAGTCTTCATCATCAAAGACCAAAAATACAAAAGCAAATACTCTCGAGTGTAAAATTTTCTTTTCTTATTTTTTATTTTTATGCTTTTGAGAATTGAACGCGACGCGCAGACGGCGCACGAGTCGTATACGCAACGTAATACAAAACAATATAGGAAAACGTAAGAAAATCGAGATACTTGGGCAAAACGAATTTTTAAATTGAAAATGTTTTCTTAATGCTCTCGCTCACTCAGCAAAAGTGTAATTTGTTAGATTTTCTCGGAAAACTTGTCTTCTTTGGTTATTTTTAAATTAAACCGACTCGACGTCTTATGTCGACTGAACGCACGAACGTTTCTGTGGCAAATGTGCGATTTAGTAACCAACCTGCTGCTGCTGCTGCTGCTGCTGCTGGTGCTTCTGGTATTTGTGTTCGGCATCGACATCAACTTCGGCTAATAGCCATCGTTGTTGTTAATACCTAGTCGTCGTGAGACTTCGTGATTTGTCATATGCCATCTACTCGTATGCGTGCGTATGCCATTATCAAACAACAAAAAATTCAATGCCGAGAACAACAATAACAAAGCACTTCTCGGTAACAACAGGTTAACAAGTGATAAGCCAAGCAAAGGCAACAAACATCATCATGTCACCAACCAAAGCCATCCGTTCGGCTTGGCCTTCGTCAAATGCACGATTATTTCCCCTTTCATAAGAATAAGTACGAAAAGCAGCTAAACGAGATGTGGATGTTTATTTCAGTCTCACTCAAATTAAAAACATCGCATTGAGTGATTATTTTAGTACATGTACTTAGTTTATCATTGTTTTCGAGTGGAATAAATATTTGGAGTAGAATTTTTAAGCAATTTGCATTTAAATTAAAACGAATCTTTAAAAATAAATAAAAAAAGTAAAAAAAAAAATATAAAATTGCCTATTTAAACTTGGTTGAATTCAAAGCAAACATTTGTTATTGATAAAAAAAAATAAAACCCATTTTTTGGAATACAAAAATGACGGCTGCCTAGTAACACAGAAAGAAGTTGAAATTGTCTTTTGTAGCCAAATATAAAACTAGCTATATAGTCGCAAGACCTACCTATCTAGGACTCTAATGTCATGGGGTACTTTATTTTAAATTTACCTCATACTTATAATAAAATAAAAGTATAACTGTAACTTACGTACTTCTTACTGTTTCCATGATTGTCATGCAACTTAACAAAAATTTACTGAATACAAAAGCTCACAGTTAACCTGTCAAAAACTGCACAAATTTCTTCTAAATTTTTGTAAAACTATGAATCTTTTAGATTTCGGAGCAAATCAACTTTATTTCAAATTTTTTGATAAGCCCCCTGTCACGTTTTATTTACGCCTTCGTTTTTCTGGATCTTATGGATTGACCATCCATTGCGGTGAAAGTATATATGTAAGTAGCACATCAAGTTTAAATTTAAGATCTGTTTTGTGTTGCTTTTGGTACCTTTACCATTTCATGTGCTTTGTAAGATTCAAGTAAAATTATGTGAATCTTGATTGTTCATAGTAAAGGTATTCTATTTTTAATTTAAAGATGGTTTTAAGGGATAGAAAATTATAGATCACAGCAAGTAGAGGATGCAGCAGTCAATTCACAAGTCAAGAAAATCGAGTTTACTTCCATCTAATCATGTAAGCGTCTATTACTTCGTTTATAAGATAGGTACAGCATTTTCTGAAACTGAATTTTAATGGAGTTTTGTATGAGACCTATCCTCCTCAGTGGTCCAGTCTAACAGAAATTTTGACATTACAAGTTTCTCATCTACCTTAATCAACCAAGCAAATTTCAAGATCTTGAGGTTACTGGATCATATAGCTCCCATACAAACCTAAATGTTTCCCCTTTAAATTTTTGAAAATATCAAGTCTCTAGCTATTACGGTTCATGAGATATGGCCCGAGGACGGACAACAAAGTGTTAGAAATAAGGTTTCTTTTGGTACCGGGTTTGGGTCCAGAAGCCTTAAAACTAGCTTCGTAAAGTCACTTCGATAGTGAGAAGCGCAAGACAAAGCGCTTTGTGGTCAAATGCTTTAGTTATAATATAAACGTAGTACAAATATTATATTGCAATTGGGGTAACGAGCTTTTGGTTGCTAATGAAATTTATCATTTATCGAACACGCTTAATCAGTAAAGTGCAAGCATAAAAGCAATAGTGCAAGTCGAAATTAATTGCTCGGAACAACTGTCCGATGATCTGTTCATTGTTGTCACTGACAAATGTTCGCTTTATTGCTGTTAATACTTTGAATAGTTGTTACTTTACAGTTCAAAACTTAAAATTGACTAATCTTGATTAGATTCCTGCTTCAACTGACATATTGCCCATACGCAATATATATATATACATATATATATATTGTATATATATAATACGGATACCCACACTGGTGACCTTCGTTGAGGTATACAAGTACATGTAGTTTGTATTAACTAAGTAAACATGTTTTTATTTAACATATATATGTAATTTTATTTGACATATTGTCATTGATTTGGTGCCTTCATCAGTTCAGTCGTAACAATCATACATACCTACATATATCATCTGCTGATTTAAAATGAGAATGAGATTTTCTTAACATCCGATAGCTTCATGCATAAATTACTTAAGATATTATACATTCTGATTAAAGCATGAAATGATTTGGCAACAATATAAATGAAGAAGCATTGAATACATTAAGATTGGCATATGAGTATGTACATACAATAATTTATACTATAGTATAAAGAGATACATATGTATCTGTGTATACATACGACATCTTCGTTGAATGTGTGCTAAGATTATAAACAAAATTTAAAAAATTCCGTGTATATACTTCCTGTATGTTAATAATTCTTTTGTACATATTCGCTAATTTATTGCAATTTTTAGTTCAATTTCTTTATCACATCATCAACAATAAAATATCACATGTAGCATTTTGTTTCCATTAGCATCACCAACAGCAGTCACTCAGTTAGACAGTCACTTTATCAATAAGTTAGTCACACTCATGTTCAATGCATCAAATGCATTATGGTTTCCATGTGTTTGATTTAATGAATCAGTGAATCAAATATTCTTAGAAATATGGAAAGAAAAACACATTTTTATACTCTTCACACTGTGAATAGTATGATAAGTTTGTCATAAAGTTTGTAACTGACAGAAGGAGACCTCGGGGACCCCATAAAGTATATACAGATGTCCGCCTGTTTGCCCTATCCATATATATGTATGCAAAGTAGGTCAGTCCCTCAGTTTTTGAGCAATAGAGTTGAAATTTTGTACCAAACCTTTCTTTTTACTAGACGCAGCACCATTTCAAGACCGCATCGTATAGTTCTTAAGCAAAGACACATATGGGTCTCAATGCTGAAATGATGTACAAATGTGTACTAACTCCTATATACCCAATCTAAGTAGCGTAGGCAAAAACGTTTTCTAGTAGTGCGTGAAGACAACTTCGGAATAGCCGAATTTAACCTTCTTTTTTCTTTTGTTTCTGTTTCTTATGTTTTATTTTGTTTTGTTACCAAAAGTGCTATATAAGTCGCCATTATTCTACCACTTGGCTGCCAGTCCATGAAAATTTTAATTTGTTTTTTTTTTTTTTTGTCCCATTGCTTGCCAAATTTTTATACTCTTCACGGAGTGAATAGTATTATAAGTTTGTCATGAAGTTTGTAACAGGCAGAAGTAGACAAAACAAAAAACACATAAAGTATATATGTATATTCTTGATCAGCTCGATTAGACAAACTGATTAAGTCCGTCTGTCTGTCTGTATTTATGCAAACTAGTCCTTCAGTTTTTGTGCTAACCAAACTGAAACTTGGACACTATTAGTTTCCAATATATGCGTAGGACATTTGTCGGTACCACTCAGACCACTAGGGAGGGCACCTCCCATACAAACCATCTATTTGAATTCATGTTCTTATTAGAAAAACTTTTTTATTTTATGTCCTATCAAACTGAAATTGGAACACTATCAGTTTCCAAGATAGGCCCAGGACATTTGTCGGAACCACTCGAATCAGACCACTAGGGAGGGCACCTCCCATACAAACCATCTATTTGAATTCATGTTCTTATTACAAAAACTATTTTGTTTTTTGTCCTATCGAACTGAAACTTAAACACTACTAGTTTCCAAGATAGGCCCAGGACATTTGTCAGAACCAGCCTAATCGGACTACTACGGGGGGTACCTCCCATACAAACCACCCATTTTAATATTACTATGAAATATTCACTGCGTCCCGTGAAGAGTATTTCATCTTTGGCATAGTCGAAGATAACCTTCTTTCTAGTTTTTTATTTTATTTGTGTGTCTTTTAGTGAAAATCTTTATTTTATTTATTTCTTTTCTTTAAGGATTTTCCTTTGTTTTAATAGAATAAATTAAACATTAATGGCAACGAATGCATCACAACATCCAGAGGTCTATTGTATTTGAAGAAAATACAGATAAGTAAATTGTTCAATAGTAGTGAAGCCCAAAGATACAATAATATAAAAGGACAAAATTAGAAGAACGAGACAATAAACTGATAATGATAAATGATGATAATTGTCTATAATATTTCAATCATACAATGTCTATTATTTCACTAATACAATAAATTTATTCCAATTCAGAAATATAAACTCAATGAAATTATTAAATTTTTAATTATTTTTTATTTTAATGAGAAATGTTTTCTCATAATATTTATTGAATTTTTCGCTTAAAATGTGTATCTACAATCTAACAAAGACCAAATACATGGTGCCTTGTCATCTCATAAAAGGTATAAAATATTGTAATAAATAACAAAACATTATTTCTTTTCTTTTAATAATTTTTGTTGTTGTATTTTTTTGTGTTTTATTTATGTTTTATTTTTAGAATTTTGAGTTGAAGGCCCAGCAGCTAGCACTCTATATTTTTGTGCATTAATTATTATATTATACTTTTTTTTTTATATGTATAAGAATAAATAATAATAAATAAATAAATAAATTAAATAAAATAATAATATTTTTAGAATGAAATGTAATTTTGTCTTGTAAGCCTTTCTGTTGTTTTTGTTTTTATACCTTTCACCCTAAATATTAAATGGATATTTTTATTTTATCAAGATGAAAGAAAGACTTGAAACTTCATAAAGGTGAATTGATTAGGCCTGTTTGTTTGTTGATAAGCAAAAATATCTTCTGTTTATTAAGCTGAAACTCCTCTCATCATTTTCCGACAACAAGACCTTGATATTAATATCCATTGTATAAAAATAAAATGGTAAAATATCTTAAAATATTTTAAATGCCAATAAGCTTTGAACTATTAAACATAAGTACAAGTAAATCTATTAATTTACTTAGTTGGCATACAAACTATTCTACATATTATCTTTATTATTGAACATCAGTTTGGAGTGTGTAAGGTGTATAAACTTCGGTGAATCGAAATTATTATTCTAACTTGTTTCATATTTTATATTCTACATTCATGAAAGGAATTAGAACATTTCAATTCATTCAGTTGATGGTGGTGGAAGTGACCATAAAGCTCATTTGTGTCAAATATAGAACCCAAATCGAAATGTTTGGCGCTACACGATTTCTGACAGTTTCATTTGATTGCTCGCTCATTGATGTTGTTGTGGTTGTTGTTCCCATGTTGTTTTAATTTAATGTTGCTGTTTCGTGATATTTCCCATGCTAGAAAATTATTGGGTTTTTCTTTTTTTAAGCACTCATCAGTTCTTTTCTTTTATTCGTCATCATTCGAATTTATTTTTGTCTTTGCACGCGTAGTATATAAAAAACAAATAAATTTCTCAGTTTCTCTCTTTCTTTTCTTTTTTTTTTATTTTTTTTTTATTTTGTCTTTTATTTTTTAGCTTTTCTGATATTTTTTTGTGATTTTTATATATTTTACTTTTATTTATTTTCACATAATGTAATTTAAAACAAAAACCTAAAACATAAACACATTTTTGAAATGAATCAAATGTGGACATAAAATACAAATTAAAATAAATCTGTGATGTGGTTCTGCACTTTTCTAATTTATACTTAACTTTCCCCTGAGCTGAAAGCCATTGTCGCTATTCCTCAATTACGTTGCTCTTAACCAAATAGCAAATAACACTAACGTTACGGGCGGTATTTTCCTAAATAATGGAATAATGGAAAAGTATTTACATACTAGTGATGTAGTAAATATTCCCATCGCATTCGTGAATATTCTTATATTTCTTGACTTTCATTCTAACCCCAATAAGAGTACGTTCCATCATCCTCTTATCAAGAAGTGCAATGTTTATCAGTACCAGGTACCAAACGGAAGCCTATAACCGAAACTTCGCTGTCCGTCCGTCCGATCTCGGGCCATATCTCATGAACCGTCATAGATGGAGTGTTAAAATTTTCGCAGAATGTGTAGTTCTATCTAGGCAATATCAACAAGTACTAAAACAAAAATATTTTCAAAAATTGCAAGGGACCCTCATACAAGAAATTTTTTGGTTGATGAAAGTAGATTAGAAACTTATTGTGTCGAAATTTCAGTTTGATCAGACCATACAAACTACATTAAAAAGGAAACCTTTGTGTCTTTTGTGGCACTATTGAACTGAAATTTAGACACTATAAGGTTTTGATATAAGCTCTGTATATCTGTTTGAATCAGCCAAATCGCACCACTAGGGAGGGTACCTCCCATACAAACCACCATTAAAATTCAGGCTTTTATTAGAGAAACCTTTGTTGTTTTTTACTATTGAACGGATATTTAGACATTATAAGTTTTTCACATACATATGTTGGAAGCAGCCAAATTAGACCTCTAGGGGCGAGTACCTCCCATACGTACAAACCCTAATCCGTGTACGAGTCTGACTCGCAATTGGCCGATTTTTGCACTTTATCTCAGTTGGTGATAAAAATGAAAATATAAACATTTTACCTGCAATTGCGAATGCGAATATTCAATTTATAATTTCTATTTTAATTACATAGTATTGCCTTCAAAGACTATTTCATTATGTCATCTAACAACAATAAAAGTGCCGGAAAGAGTTCATTTTTAAGTGTTTGTAAATATTCTCAATGTATCATATAATTGCCATATAAATCAAATTAGTTCAAGGTTTTGTTAGACAACTATTGTATTATAATTTAACTAAGTAAGTAAGTGCAATGGAAAACTTAAAACCGAATAGACTACATTATAAAAGACAACTCAAATGAAGTTGTAATTGATCTAAATCTTCTTGATTTAGTAAGATTGCAATGAATTTCAAATCCGAAATCAACTGCACTTGACTCAAGAAGGAACAACAACAACAGCCGCACTTTTTGTATTTCAATAAAGTTTTGAAAAAACAAAAACAAACCAAAATTCAGATCGAGAACAAAATAAATAAAACAAAATAAAGCCGTCGGCTGCTGCGCAAAAATTGAGAGATTTGCCACGTACGCGTACCCACACAAATTTGTTGTTTTTTTGTTTATTTTAATACCTGCATAGCAGTTAAGCGCAGCATTCTGCCGTTTTCGCTGAATTTCAATTTGTCCTATGCTCGCTCAATGATATCAAATGTTTTTATTTGAATGCCTCGATTATCCTATAATTCTCAACCAATTCATGTAAACTTTAGCTCAAAACGATAGACTTTGCAGTTTGTAATCATCTCTCCACGATCCGTGAGGACCGGGGTCATGAACATTGACGTGCGTTAAACGTGTGATGTGAGTTGACGGAGAGAGTTTGGAGATTGTATTGATCTTGCTTCGGATCATACTCATTTTTGGCTTAGTAGTGGTTGCTTTGGATTGGCGCGTCTCAATGTTTGTTATATAACTTTGAGATACCACTGCAATATTTGTTTTTGATTGTGTATTTTACGCGGAGTTTTACGCTAGATGTTAGCGTAACGTAAATACGTACTATGAAGTGCACTTTTTGAAATATTTTTTTTTTTTTTAGTGACGTGAATGTATTTTCGATGATTTTTCAATTAAATTTTTTGCTTTTTCACACGATTTAGTTTTCTACGGATGCATTTTTAAAAGGAAACAAAATTTCTTTTTACACACAAATTTTGTTATGCAAAGAGATTTAAAATTTAGCAGTAAAAGCCGCCGCCAAAGTTAATATTTTCTTTATATTCTGTGAAGTGTTTCTTTTACTATTTTTTTTTTTTTCTTGTTTAGTTGTTTTTACATTTTATTGAGAATAAATTACGTCACAAAATACTACGAAGTGAAATCGACTTATGAAATACGACAAAACCCATCAGCACAAACCAAAGGAAAAATAATGTTTTTTTTTTTTATTTTTTTTTTGTTAAATCTGCTTTAAGTTTATATTGAAAATGTTTAGCAATTTATTGATTGGAAGAAGCAAAAATAGCCTTGGTGTTCGTTCGGACCAAAACGCAACGATAGCCGGTGAAATTTATGTAAATTCACGTTGACTGTGACTTTTACGATGAAAAGACTAAAAAAAACTGGCAACGACCAAAAATCGGTCACACAGCACCAGGAATAAAGCCAAAAACTTTCGTCCTTTTCAAATTTTATTTTACGCTTTTTATGTGTTGCAAAAAAAAATGGAACAAAGAAAAAGCCAACTAATGTACCGCAATAAAACTGTAAACGAGAGCATAAGAAAGCCGACGACTTCATAAGAAAGGATAAAAATAACGCAAAGATGGATGAATGAATGGTGGGTTGAAGGAGTACGAGTATATTTGGGTGACATGAAATGGAAACTTACAAAGCACCTTCAGTTGGTTGCCAGCATCCTTCTAACCCCAAACAATATCAAGAAAAATACATTAAAACCAGAGAATGAATGAAGATATCGGGAATAAATCATGTGAAGGAAGTCATTGCGCTCAAATAACATGGTACAATATTTTGGGTACACCACCACCATATTGTATAAGGCCATCGCCCGTCACCTATACCTATTGCTTCCATAGTTTTGTAGTATCGTTACATACCACAAATGATATTTTGGGTACCAGTCTCTCTCACACCACCACCATATAGTTAGTATGAGGCCATCGCCCGCCACCTATTGTTTCCATAGTTTTGTAGCACCGTTCGTTACATGCCACAAATGATGCTTGAAACCACAAGTAATACGAAACAAGAATTGAAAATTAAAAGATATCTCAAAATAGAAACTGAAAATACTAGCTACACTGTACCATGCAGATAGATATACTATCTCTATCTCATACACTATTTTGTATATTTTTACAGCTTCGTTTCTCTTAAACTCTGTATCCTTTGAAAGTTGGTTTTTCATTCATTGGTCCTTTTTTTTAGGTGGGGATATATTATTACAGATAAAAACTAACTTACTTACTCAACCAAAATTCATCTCTCGAAATAACAACGTAAATTCAATAAACAGAGACCAAAAAATATACAGTTTAAATTAATCTAATGTTCATGATTCAATTTCATTTTAATTTTGGACATTTTCAAAACATTTCCCGATATCGATATCCGTCGTTTAAAGAAAGTAAAATTCTGTTTTTAGAAAGAAACCAAAAAACAAACTCAATTGAATCATTAAAATCGAGTAAAGCTGCACTGTCCTCTCCTGACCTGACCATTCTCTTAAGTTACACTCTCTCTTACTCTTGTCCAACAGCCAAGTCCAGTCCTGTTGTACTTAAAACTTTTGTTGGTTTATCCATGCTTTGTATTCTATACTGTTGTGTCCTTCTGCCATTGGCAGTGTGCTGATGATTAACTTTTCGTCTAAGCGCCATTCAAACGCTTAATCCAGAGATTCCTAATTGCTCCACGTTATGAAATAGAAAATAGCAGCGAAATAGAATTAAGTGGTCCTTCTTGAATTGCTTACTTTTAAAAATACTCTGCGTACAAAAATGTTTAAGTAGCGCTGGCTTAGCCGGTCGCTGTTTCTTCTATAAGGTCAAAGTGTAAATGAAGTCGTCGCGGTGACAGCGATCTTGTTTGTGTTGCTTTCACCAGCTTTTGAAATTCATTGACATTTTATGTAATTTGTTTGCGACGTCATCATCATCGTCGTTAGCATCACCAAAATCACGATTATGCGGTTCATTAACTTTAGCAAGTCAAATCATGTCGGTTTGGTTATATTTATTAAAACATATTTAGTATAGAGAGCAAGATGAGAAAAATGGATTTATGAGAATCAAAAGTCTGTATTACACAATTAAGTACTTGATTTCATTTTCAGGGTACAGGAACCAAAGGGTACCAAAAGGAACCCTATATTGCAGAGACTTCGTCTGTCCTCAGGTCATGTCTCATGAACCATAATAGCTCGAGAGTTGAAACTTTCACAGAAGGTGTAGTTCTATTCGGGCATCAGTAACAAATACTAAAACTAAAATATTTTCAAAAACTTAAAGGGTCCCCATACAAGAAACATTTTAGTTTGTATGGCAGCTATACGATCCAGTAATTCCAAGATCTTGAAATTTGGATAGTTGGTGGCTATACATCAGACACTTCTATTGACTATTAATTCCAGTTTGATTGGACCACTAGGAAGAGTACCTCCCATACAAACCCCCATTAAAATTCAGGTTACTATTAGAAAAACTTTAATGTTTTTTGTTCTATCGAACTGAAATTTAGACACTATAAATTTCAAAGATAGGGACTGTATATATGTTGGAATCAGCCAAATCGGCCAACTAAGAGGGGTACCTCCCATACAAACCCACCATTAAAATTCAGGTTCTTATTCCAAAAAATTTTTTATTTTTTGGACTATTGAACTGAAATTTAGACACTAAAAGTTTTTGATATAGGCACGGTACATTTGTTGGAAACAGTCAAATCGGACCACTAGGGGGTGTACCTCCCATACAAACCCCAATCTGGTACGGAACCCTGTATGTAGAGTCTGACTCGCACTTGGCACATTATTATTATTAGTAACACCTTCATCAGACGGTCCATGAACTGAAGATGAAAAAATTCTCCTTGTATGTATTTAAGTATTTGAAAGGGCTTCAACTCAAGAATACTTTAACAACACTTATGTAAGTATGATCTAATGAAATAACCACAGGTACTTTTATGTGTTTAAGTTAAATGTTAACCACATATCATCGCCATTGCCATTTCCATCTTTGTCGATGTTGTACATATGTACATGTCGCGTTTATAGAGGCGCCGCCAAGATGTGTGAAATGCTTACCAAGTTTTCGACCGACCGCAACAATACAATACAATAGCAATAGCAACACCCAACACCAGCATCAACAACTCACTTAATATAACATACTCGAGTAAAGTTTAGTGCTTGTGGCCGGCATTGTTCTTGGTCACTTGTAATTCGAATCTGGCCATTTTGCAGCAGGCGTCCGACACATACGACAATATTCTCCTTGTTGTCGTTGTTGTTATTGTTGCTATTGCTGTTGTCATTGTCCTTCATGTCCTTTGGTTTTCCTATTCGCCGCCAGCAATGCGAGAACAAGAATTGACATTGCGACGAGAACATCAGTGGCGACAACGTTGTCAAATGCTCCTCCTGGAAATTCTCATATTTCTTTCGTGCCCAGTTTAAACCACAACAACACCATCTTTAAACCATAACCTGTATTGTGTATACACACACACACGGACACATACACTATGTGTGTTGTCTCCCATATGTAGTGGCGTCATCTAAAATATCCGATGATATGGTTGCCTGTGACCAGTAACTGGTTCCCAGTTACTAATGAATTGTCTTGTACACGAACATACACTGACATTCAAAATATTCGTAATTAAAGACAAATTTCTAACGTTACTTGTTGCTTGGAAAAAGGAAGATAAATAATGCATTTCAAATTAGTAATTCGCTATAGTCCAGTAGTAAATGTCCACCTAGGTTTTGAAAAATCTTTGGACTGGAAAAGGAAACGGACAAGCTATTGCTAGATCATTTCTTCTATTCATGCTAATTAAATATTTAGACAAATAGTATTGTACTTTATATGGGGGAAATTCAATTTTGTACATTTAGATTTGATCCATTTGATCCATGAAAGTAAAATAATAGAGGTAAAATATAAGAAATTCAATTCAGATTGGAACAAGTGCATGAAATAAGTGAATTACCGAAAATTTAATTCAGATGGAAACATTTTTATGGATAGTGAAGTGTAGATATTATTTGTTATGAGTGTTGTTATTAATATAATTGTTATAATACCCTGTACCCATTTACAAGTGAACTGAGTTAATTTGTTCGAAAATGTTTACGAGCAAAATGGTCAAATGAATGAATAATCCAATATCTCCTACTCCTTTTGTTTTTTGGTTTTAATTTATTATTATTTAAGTATTTTATTTACATCATACATTTATTGTATTATTTTTAATAAACTTTTTCCTTTGGTTTTTCCAAATAGAAAGTTTACTCATTACACACAATAAAGAAAGATATTTCTTAATTTCAAAGTGAAAACGTTTTTAAATTGGATACATACATGCCATAATATGCCGCTCTTTCAGAATTTTTCGAAAAATGTCGCCTTTGTTTTTAATATATCTCGTGATTCAAAAGACGTAGCCCCAAGTAATTTGATTATTCTAAAAAATTTAGTTTGTGATGCAGCGTGTAAGAGGAATTTTTTCATGTTGTGCCTATTTGAACAATGGAGGAGGAGTGTTCAAAGAGGTGACTAAAATGGAAAATTCACTTTTCTTCTGTAAGCGTATTGCAAGCAAGTGCATTACGAAGTATACATTTCTCTAATATAAGCTTTCGATGATGATGCAGGGTGAATCCCACTAACTTTAAAGCTCCTCGTACTTGTTTTTCTAAAACTTATTACTATGATCCTTTACTGTTTAAAAAAAAAAGAACAAATGAGCTCAAGAATTGTTAGATTAAGTTCTATCTCCATTTCTTATTATCCATTTTTCAATCTACGGTGTTCAAAATTTAGGTATCTTTTGAATTTGCCGCCGGGTATTATATTTCATTGATGTTTCCTCATGTTTGAAATGCAAATACATTTCAGTTATCGCTACATGAGTGGGCAATCTTTTTTCCTTTCTTAAAACTTATTTTATATACAGTCGAATCGCGATAATTCGTACCTCGATAAATCGAAAACCTCTATAATTCGTAACAAACTGCTGGTCCCTTGAAAAAACTTCGATAATTCGTAAAACTTTCATACGTTTTGGTCCCCTCGTTAATTCGTATTTTTATTTGGAATACAATGAACATAAAATCTCTTATAATTCGTAATTCTTTTCTAAAACCTCTTAAAATTCGTAATGAAAACGTAAAAAAAACAAACACATCGGGATTCAGTTTACCGTTTTGTCGCCTTCATGTCGGCTAACTGGCTTTGTTTGTTTTTTCTTAGTGCTTCTTTCATTCAAAACAATAAGCTATAACGTCAAGATGCCAAACAAACGCACGCATAAAACCTTAACAATTTCTCAATAACAAAAAATTATTGCAGCAATTGACAATGGAGCAAAAAAAAGGGGGTGCGAAACAATTCGAAATCGCACCATCAATCAACACTCACATCAATTCTACAAAAAAAGGAATTTATTATGGGAGCATCTTCGTTCAGTAAAGTAAAGCGTCAGAAGCTATCTGAATATCCAGATTTAGAAAAGTGTCTACTTTTGTGGCTAACACAATGCCGGCAAAGCACCGTTCCTATTGGCGGCCAGTTATTGACCGAAAAGGCTTTGTGTTTTGCTAATGCAATGAAGATCAATAACTTTCAAGCGAGCAGTGGTTGGCTTGAAAAGTTCAAAAATCGACACAACATCACATTTAAAAAATTGTGCGGTGAAAGTTCTACTGTTGATGAAGGAGTTTGTGTGGGGTGGAAAGAAAAGTTGAGTGATTTGATTAAAGATTACGATGCTAAAGACATCTTTAATGCAGATGAAACTGGCTTGTTTTATAAATGCTTGCCAGATCGAACCTATTGCTTCAGAAATGAAAAATGTCATGGTGGTAAGCATAGTAAAGAACGAGTGTTACCTTATTATTTGTTGTAAACATGGATGGCACCGAAAAACTTGAACCACTATTAATTGGAAAGCCAGCAAAACCAAGGTGCTTCAAAAACATTCGCAGCTTTCCAATGCTTTACCGACATAATAAAAAGACGTGGATGACAATGGATCTTTTTAACGAATGGCTTCAGATGTTGAATGACACCATGAAAAGTGCAAATCGAAAGATATTGCTATTCATAGACAATTGTACGGCGCAAATTGGGTCCCCTGATCTAAGCCACATAGAAATAAAGTTTCTCCAAACACCACTTCCAAACTGCAGCCGCTTGACCAGGGTATTATAAAAACTTTTAAATCATTATACCGCAAGGAAATGGTTATTAATCTGGTTGATAGCATTGATGACAAAAAAGAGTTTAAATGTACGCTATTTACGGCAATGCAAATTGCTTATAAAGCATGGAATAGTGTCAACGCAGCTTGTATTCAAAACTGCTTCCGTGCTTGCGGTTTTAATAAAGATGGCAACGAACGAAAAATTAATTCAAGACGAGCAATTGAATATAGATCATCTATAGAATCGTTTATCTGAGAACTCTGAAAATTTCGATGATTACGTGACTGTTGATAATGTATCCGGTATGTTGACAGACAACGATATTTTGGAAGAAGTTACTGTTATTAATAATGAAAGTGATGACGATGATAGCGCCGATGAAGAAATTCTTATAACGAATAAACAAGCTAAATCGGCCATTCAACAAATTCGATATTATGTTTCAAATCACGATGTCCAAAAAAATGTTTTTGATTGCTTAATAAAGTTGGAAAATTCAATTGAAGAGATAGGTGAAAAGAACCTCAAGCAATCAATAATTACAAACTTTTTTAAACCTTAGTCTTTCTCTTTGTAATTATTTTATGTTTCTGTTTTTATTTTTCTATTAAATTAATAGTATGTAAGATGTAAATACATATGTAAATGGAGTTATTATGTTCTAATAAAGTTAAAAAATAGATGAAAATCAACTGAAATGTAAAAGCCCCCCCCGTTAATTCGTATTTTTCTCTTTTTAATCTCGATAAATCGAAACCTCGATAATTCGAAAACCTCGATAATTCGTAGAAAAGGCTGGTCCCTTGCAATTACGAATTATCGCGATTCGACTGTAATATATAAAGAAACTTATGCAGAAGTTGGAAGAATTCTTCGTTCCGGCAAACCGTACTAATCAATCAATCAAATATAAATTTGAAGAAACTGGTTCTGTTCATCATCGTAGTGGTCTTTCATGTGAAAATATTGAAGCTGTTAGCTCAAGTATTGCTGAACAGCCAAGGACATTCAATCGTCGTCATTCACACAAATTACACCTAAAAACAAACATCTTTGTGAAATAAAATTAAAGCCAACTTGACCACGGCATCTCATTAATTGGGAATTTTTTGTTTTTTCCTCAAACCACAAAAACATCATCGAACAAATATCACTGATCATCATTATGGAAAAAAGTTATTCAAAATTTTGGTAAAAGATTGACAGGCTGCCGAGGAGGTCAACTGTGAACGGTATTCTATTTTATTATTAACCGGAACTAAAGTGATTTAATTTTCAATAAAAATGAATAGATATTTCATACAATTTATTACTTTAATTTAAAATAAAAATAAAATAACCACAAATTTAAACATCCTTTCTTGAGATCCTGAAATAAGCAAAATAAAATTATTGAAATAATTCAGAAAATATTTCATTTATTGTATTGTATATTAAAAAATGTATTAAATGTATTGCGGATTATCCTCTAAGCAACGTGAATATTTTTTCTTTGATATTAAAAAGATGAAACTCATAAGGAAAAAGACTCGAAAGTATTTCATTTTTATACTTTTCATCTTTTCCATGTTTTTATATAAATTGACACAAACTTCATATCTCTCATCTTACTATTGTATAATTTATAGGGTGTAAAAGAACAGAATACGCAAAAAAAGAAGGAAAATTGAAATGTGAGAAGTGACGACATTAAAAGCTAAGTTGGAATAGGATGGAAATGGGAATGAGGATGAGGATGGGAGATGGAGATGGGTTGTGTTAGATTGAGTTGAGTTGATGCAGCAGAGTAATTATCGCGCTCCGCTCCACTTGCCACTACGACACATGTTTACATTTGTGTTTGTTGATATATAGATGTGTAAATGTATGCACACGTGTGTGTGTGTGTGTGTGCTGTAATTGTTATTTAGATACAAAGTTACATGTACACACACACACACATTATTCATCTCATGTCTTACAAGTGTTTGATGTTGATGTTGTTTGTTTTTTGTTCTTTTGTAGTAATTTTTTCACTGTCATGTGGCTAAACGTGCAAATTACGTGTCTTTTAATTTCATTTTTTCCTCTGGTCCAACTCTTGAGTCTTTAAATCACACTGCTCCGCTTATCATCCTCATCCTCATCCTCACCATCTTCATCATCATCACCATCATCATCATGCATTTGTATAGTTGTTGGGTTATATAAGTTTAGGTTAGACTGAAGGTGCGGTTTTAATACATATGTATGAATGTAACTATATGTTGAGTCCTTGCCTGCTGTGTGCCCATGTTCGTTCACTCATTCAATTGTTGTTCGTTTTTAGATACTTTCATCAGCCACGTGTGTGCTTAACCTAATTACATGAGCGTAGCTTACCTTCACCACCACCCCCTTCATTTTGTCAACCAATTTGCTTGCATTGTGTTACAATATTTTGTTGCTCTTGTTGTTATTGTTATTATTATTATTATTGTCATAGTCATATTATCATTATCATGTTGTTGCTGCCAAGTTAGTTTAATTATTTGTTGTTGCAAAATGGTCTTTGTGGCTGTAATAGAGGACTGACAGAAAGACTTGACATCCTACCCAACCAGCCGATCCCATCCTATTTCACATTTCACATTTCATGTTTTATTGTTCTATCCTTGTTGTTGAATATTCACTTAGAAATTCAATTAGCGCAATTATTGCTCAGTACAAGTAGATAATGATGCTAATAATTCCCATCTAAAGTACGCACTTTGCATACTAACAACAAACTCACTACCAATATATTGTGAATATGACAACACATAATGTTGTTGTAATCCTTTTTTTTTTTTTTTCATGTATCAACTGTAAATAAGAAAAACCAAGCTAACTGGATGTGATTATAAGTACAGATGAGATGCATACCTACCTAAATCAATATGTCAATGATCCTAGTCGTTTATTCATCGTATATTTATCATACAATTATTGGGAGTACAAATTAGTTCGGTCCGTTTTCAAAAGATGGCTCCACCTGCAAGTTGTGGCCGATTATGGTTCGATTACCTATTCCATTGGAAAGGTTTGACATCTGTCAATAATAATTGACATGGATGATCGAATGATAGGTTGAATGTAATCAAGAATGTATGACAAAACTTCAGTGCTTATTCCAAGCACATCGCTTTCTAAATGGATTCGGGGATTTTGTAATCACAACAAGTTTCACTTTTCCAATTTTTCCATGGCCATAAGACAATTATATGTATTGGCACCCCACGGAGGATCAACAAATTTATTGTATTTAAAAGTTTCGATTGAATGTTAGTCATATTTCTATATAGTAAGTCAATGGAACTTATTCCGAATTTTGGTCAAGAAACAAAAACAACAAAAAATTTATAGTAAATTACTTGAGTTCAGTCTTACATCGCAATATCAATAATATAATCTTTATATATATAATTCTTCTGTGAGTGTGTATGTCACTGAACTTCTCTTAAACGACTGGACCGATTTTGATGAAATTTTTTGTGTGTGTTCAAGGGGATCTGAGAATGATTTAGATTTACAATCTTTATATATATAATTCTTCTGTGAGTGTGTATGTCACTGAACTTCTCTTATGTGTGTTCATATTGAGTCTTATGCGCGGCTATACCGTTCGTTCATCTGATTGCAATGACATTTTGTGAATGCGTGCATGGTTGGTTTTAGCCTTGAACATAACAGAGTACTTTTGGATTCGATATGTGACGCTGTTGTCGAGAAATTGGTGGATCAAATACTGCATTTGATTTGTCTGATTCTGCGCAATGTACTACAGTTAGTTTTGAATAAATTAAAGGACTCAATAATACAATAACACTTAAGGCAAGACCAGGGAGCTGTGCATTGTTGTGGATTTGGTAAGTCACTGGAATTATTAATGTGACTGACTATCCATTTAGCCAAATTAAAGTGCAGCGGGAAGCAAAAATGAAATACCAGAATTGCAATTCAACTTATTAATAGCGATGGTGCGAACACCGCAACTGTAGGTATGGCCCAATCCACTTGCGTTCTACTGAAAGTGAAGTTTAAGGAATCCGAATTGGCCAGTACGACAGTCGGGCAGGATACCCTAGTAATTATTATATATCTCTCATATCATCTTCTTGTTTGTATGGGGTCTCTTTCTTACTACAATTGTGTAGGATTTTGTGTGAGTGCTGTCGCAATTATATTGGATGACTTATGAAACCGCGGATTGTAACTGTGGGACTTAGAGCAAATATTTCGAATTTGGTCATGTTTGTCAATCATGTTGTCGTATAGTTTCGTAAGAAATTTTATAGAAAATATTTATTAAATAAAAAATGTTGCAACAACAATATACTTATTTATTTATTATAAAAAAAAAGAACATGATCAAAAATAACTGCCAGTGCTGCCTGCCTTCTTCTTTCGTTTTGTTGCGCGTAAACACAAAACATATGACTTTGATTTCAGTTTATTTCAAATTGTAAACGTTATGTTTAAATTCCAATAAACGACGTAGCAAGAATGAAAAAAGGAATTTCCATACACTGCAAATTGTTCTCAATCATGTATTTGTCACAAATATTACTTTCAATTTGAAACGCAAAACGTGCGCGCAACGTATCTATAAATATAATCAAAACAAATAACAGATGTTTTCCAGTAAGCGAAATATCGTGCATGTTTTGGAAATCGAAAGCAAACCAATTCCACCCAAATGCATTTCTCGGAGTGCCAGAAACTGTTCTAAACGATTTTCAAATCTGTGAATACTTGGTTAAAATCTTCCTTATGTGAAGATATTTCAAAAAAAAAAAATTGCGCGTGTGTTATCATACACGTGATAGAAGTAAAACTTCTTCAAAACAGACAGAGAGAGAGCATCTAAAAACAAATACATTTACATACAATATTTTAAGTTTGTCAAGGAATTCGTAATGCCGGCCACACATTATGCGATTGATTGGACAATTTCCTTTGCTTGTGGACTCTCATAACATGTGCGGGGAAGGATCATGGCACGATTGTATGTCAAACTGTCATTCTGTCTGTCTATCCGTCTGTATATTGTTTTTGGTTTCTGTGGCATGTGTAATTGTTGTTGTTGTGTTAAACAATGTGTTTCCGTTTGCTGTCTGTCCCTGTTGCTGTGGGCATCCATTTAAGTATTCGTATCTGCTGTCGATTCACTTGCATTTCCAGGATCCGACGCACTGCAATTGACCTCAACTACTTCATCAGCAACGTGCGCTGCGCTGTTGCCTGTGCCAATCGATGTAGAGGCTGCCCCTGAACTTGAAACCTCCATTTTCTCTACTGCAACAGTTGCATTCTCAGTTGCAGCATCGCTTTTCTTTTTTCTCTTCAGAAAATTTTAGAAAATATACTGAAAGAAATGATTTTATTGTTATATATATTTTTTTTTTTTTTTTTACTATTGTATAAATATTGATAATTCTGGATCTATAAAGCGGGTGAAATGGGGGATCAATCATTATAGTCTCGTTTGCTTTAACAGCTTTGTATGGGAGGTACCCCCTAGTAGTGGTCCGATACGATTGCTTCCAACAGATGTCCTGCGCCTGTTTTGGAAACTGATAGTTTCCAAGTTTCAGTTCGATAGGACAAAAAACAAAAAAGTTTTTCTAATAAGAACATGGTCCGATTCGGCTAGATCCGACATATGGACTGCGGTATGGTTAAAAAAAAGGTTCGTGCAAAATTTCAGCTCTCAGGCTCAGAAACTGAGGGACTAGTTTCCATACATACAGACGGACAGACGGACATGGCTTAATCAACTCTTCTAATCGAGCTGATCAATATATATATTGTATATATATACTTTATATGATTTTTTTTGTCTCCTTCTGCATTTCATAAATTTTCATATGTAGCTATAATTCTCAAACGATTTATGCTTTAGTTTAGCCAAGTAGTTGTGTTTTCCACAGGACATTTCAAAGTGTAGTTGTACTTTTGTTATCAAGTTGGAAGTTTTTCAATCGTTTTAAATAGAAGTGTTTTGGTTTGCTCCAGTGTAGCTCTAATTTGATAATAAAATAAAGAAAAGAAGAGAAGGGAAAAATTCGCTTACTCAAAAAGTAAAAACTGGTAACCTAAATTTATAAATTAAATTAAAATGGATGAGTGGCATCTTAGTAATGTAAGAGATTGGGGTCAGAACATACTGGCATCCGAAGGATTAACAGATTGTCAATATCTAGTTGGCACATGGCCAAGTCGACGTTTAATTTCCGGACACAGGACGCTATTGACCTTGGCTTCGCCTGTATTTGCTGCAGATATACGCTATGGTAGTAGGATACCAATTGACTGTATCGTTGTACCTGATGTTGAGCCAGATGCTTTTGAAGCGCTGATGAATTATACATATACTGAGAACATTTCAATTACATCATTTGAGAATGCAATGGAATTATATATTGTGGCCAGAAAATATTTGTTCCGTCAAGTGGCTCTACATTGTATAAATTTCCTGCTGGATAATCTAAGTCCCCAGAATGCATGTTGTGCGTATGAATTTGCCAAATTTCATCATGAGACACGCTTAATGGCAACTAGTATGCAGGCAAGTTTATTTGTTCAATTTATATTGCTACAATTGTAATATGTTTTGTATGTTTTTTTTTTTTTTCCAGTACATTTTTTTGAATAATCGGAAAGCTATAGCAAATTATAATTAACAAGGATGGTGGTTACAGTTTAAAAGCCTTTCTTCTGGAAAAGCGAAAATTTGCGCGAAGGTGTTTTAGTTTTCTTGCAGATTGGTTGGTGTACGGTCAACTTTATACGTGGTATTATTTTCACATCATAACAGGATCAAAACTTAATATCTAATAAGTATCTATAAGTAATAATAAACTAAGGTTCATCATGTTCATCTGTGCTTCTTTCAATTCCAAAAGCGCTCATATGCAACAAAAAATGTACAAGCATCCAATTTAACATACTAAACTTAAAATTGAACTTAAAGGTACAATTTTCTTTTCTTTTTTTATTTAATTTAAGATAATTTTATCGTATTCTTTTTCATTCATGTTAAGAATGTATAATATGTAAAATATATAATAAATACTTTGTTTTTGCTTTATATAATATGCAAGTATATATGTCAGTCAATACTTAAAAAAAACTAATACTATGAATGACTTTAGGTTAAAAATTAACATTACCATAGAATTAACTCATTTCTTGAAACTTATGTGTACATAGAGACCAATTGGGCTTATTTATATTTATATATTTATATTTATAAATCAAACGAAAAGAATCTGTGATCTGTCAAGGTCATGCAGCTCAATCAACAATCATCAATCGGAAGAGAAAGTTTGTTGGATTTACCTGTTTACCTGCCTCAAAAATAGTCAATGCCTCCACATGTCCCACAGTCAACTTGCTTTAAGTGCACAAAGTTAAAAATATCCACGGCTACCTTTCTACTATATCAATGAAGAGGATACGTCGTGAACAGTATGGTGAACTTCTTTTGCAACTTGTGGATTAGATATTATGGAAAATTTGTAGGTAATTCAGAAGAAAGTTGATTAAAAAATAATAAATATTGTAATACATTTCTCAATTTAATAAACGAAAACATGGTCAAAAATATCTGTGTCCAGCAGTTTTGCCAAGGTTTTGTGATAGCCGCTTGCCTTTTTCTTTCCTTTTATTGCGCGTAAACACAAAACAGCTGATGTTGTGTTCAGTTATTTTCAAAATGTAAATGTTTTATTAAATTTTAATAAACAACATAGCAAGAATGAAAAAGGGGAGTTGCAAGAAGTATTTCCTTACACTGCGCAAATTGTTCTGTATCATCTATTTGCCACAAATCAAACGCAAAATGTGCGTTTTTTTTTCAAAACTTAACTTGCGCGGTACGTTCCATTTATGTACAAGTTGTTTAATCAAAACAAATAACAGCTGTTTTCCAGTAAGCGGAAGAGCAATATGAAAATGTTTTTGAATCATAACTTATTATTTTGTTCATAGAAACCTTTTACATTTCTTAATTCTTTAGAAATTTATCAATTCGAAATGCGAATTAACACAATATTCAATGACGGTGGAACGAATAAATAAACTACGATTGACCGAAGTTTATGTTTGTCTTAATTTTTTTTTTTTTTTCATAGACTTCGCTATAATAAAAATTAATTGTTTTCAAAACCATCTAATAGAAATTTGTATGTAATTGTTAAGACTAAGGCAAGCTAATTTTTTGGGTTTGGTATACATACAAAGAATCGTTGTCGATTATACAAGCTTCTATAACCGTGCCTATAAAGATGTATTACCTCCGTGAACACAGAGAAATCCATACATGTAACCATGAATCTCAAGAGCTGCCCTTCTATAAACTTTAATGGACATACGATTCCTGCGAACACAACAGCAAAATACCTCGGACTAACATTCGATAGAAGGCTAACCTGGCAGCACCACATAAAACTGAAAAGGAAACAGCTAGTTGTTAATTCAAAAATCTATACTCGAACCGGTAATACAACTCTGGGGCACTGCCTCCAACTCAAACATTTGAGAGTCTCCAAAGGTTTCAATCAAAACTACTGCGTTGGAGCACAGTGATGTGTGTGACGTACAGATACCTTGGTTGGGAAATCATGAAAATCAAATAAAACATAATGCAAGCGTAAGAGAAGTAATGCATAATACATTCCAATTTAAAACAACATGTACGAAGCGGCGCTATTTTTGTGTGCTATCCTGTGCTACTCAAATGTTAACTGCCTTATTAGAGAGGATAGAGCCAGCAACGAATTTTCTGAACATTCGGAATTGGAGAGAGAGGGCGATGGATAGGGACGCATGGAAGAGAATAGTTGCAGAAGCAGTGGTGCACACCGGACTGTAGAGCTAAGAAGAAGAAGAGCCAGCAGTGCTACTCAAATGATGTTTCCCTTTTATATCCGGTACGATGGTACGGAACCCTTCATGTGCGATACTTTTATTTATATTATAATATCTATCACATTCAAATTAACTTTAACCACCTTTTATTATTAACTTGAATGCCCGGACCGGCGTCAAATGACCAACCGAATTCCTTTAACTTAGTGCGATCAATAAAAAAAAAAATTAAGAGATATTCTTCACTTTTAGAAAAACGCAGTTGGGCCATGTCACAGTAAAAATGGTTCACCAATTTTCTCGCCAACTGTGTTACAAATCGGATCTAAAAATATCCTATGTCCAAGGCTGGAACCAATCATACCACATAAGATTCGAACAAATGAACAAAATTTTAATTTTTATATTTATAATATTTATTTTCTTAAAACTCATAAAATACCATCATTTGACTGACAATAAAACCATCTCTTGTTGTCATAACATATTCTTAAACGGAGAGCTATTCCTTCATAATTCAACTCAATATCATCTGGTACAGTAACTCGTGTTCCTTTATCATCACAAAAGAAAAACGTCTTGGTTGAAGAGTTATGACAAAGCATGCGCATCGGAGACCCTTTTGTAGAATGGCGAATGTTTACTTTATCAGAGGTAGCGAGTTCCTCACTACCCTGACAGAATTTCCATACACCACTGTCCGGGCAAAAGCAAATCGCGAAACGTTTTCTTAGCTGATCGTGCCTTTCAACAACTGACGGTGGTGGATCGACTACTTTTTTATTTTTGCAATTAATCCATCCTTTATGGTTCTTACAAATGGCATACTGATTATGCTCTAAATCTTTACAATTACCACCAATTATTAAATAATATGTTAAGAAGAATAGTAATGCAATAACGCCGCTAGAAGAACACATTTTTTACTAAAATTCTTTGAGTTTGTATCTGACGAGTTAAGTTGTCTGAAAAGATATTAAACTTCCAATATAAAACTTTAGATTCACATAAACAAATTAACCATGTCTAAAGATATTGGAAACGCTTCAGTTCTAGAAAACGATTTATAATTTTTAGATATTACCACAGAAGAATGCAGGACAGAAGATGTTTTGCTAGAAAAATAGATAATTCGGTTATTGGAAAAGTTTCTTTCAAATTTGTTAGTTTGCACAATATTCTTAAATTAAAGGATTTCGTTCTTAATAAACATCATATTGATTAATGTAATCTAACTTTACATAAATTTTAAATACATTTTTAATACTCATCGCGGAATGCTTAAGTTTGTAATAGACAGAAGGAGACATCGGAGACCCCATTAAGTACAATACATAGGCACATATATTTTTGATCAGCTCGTAATAATCAAATATTTCTAAATGCTCTATCACAGTAGCGTTGACAACAATGTTTTCTAGGGATCCATCCAATTCGGAATTGGTGAAGTTAGTCTACTTTTTATTATAATTTTCTTTTATTTTTCAAAGATACTGATGGCCAGGGTCAGGTAACAAGGCTATCGCATTAATGATACACAACCAATCTGCAGAATTAAAGGCATTCTTAATATCAAGCGTGACAACTGCGCATTATTCTTTGTCCCCGCCTAGCCATTAATGCCATTTAGGGCCTCCTTAGCAATGTCACAGACATTCTGAATTGCTCATATTGTGTTCCTTTAGGATCTGTAGTAAATCGCAGTTAGGCCAAGCCATTTGACGCCCAATCCGGGAGCGGCCAAATTTTGATTTCAGATAGCGCCCCGCCAGAACCTCACAAGGGTATGTAGACTTGTAAGCTACCCGTTCCATCCTAGCCGCCCATTAGTCGGAGACTGCTTATTCATTATTTGCAACTAATCTACATACTCTAACTTGAGGAACGCCGAATGTTAAATATCCATTTTGAAAAATATTGACTGATGTAGAGACTGCGAGTAACTCAACCAAAATTTTGTCGGACTTACAAAAGATTGTTGACGTTCCAGTCCATCGTTCGACTATTTCCAGGATTACCTACGCTGTAATGAAGGCTACTCCGAGACTATTACAATGCCATAAGCGGATTCGCAAAAGAAAATATGGCCCGAAACTGGGAATCCGTAAGTAAGTCGCATCGTCCAACTTGTTCCTTATTAGTATGATTGACAACGGGGCACAATCAACTCACTCACCAACATCTCCTCGAAGGCAAAAGCCAACCTCCTTGTCCATTCTGTGGTGACTACTTGTCAATAAAACACCTGCTAGATGATTGCATAAATCACCACATCACTAGAACACAACTCTTCGGAGACATTCTACCTTCCACATTAATTCAATTTCCTTCCCTTGTATCTAGCACTTCTTAAAAAACTTAGGTTATATATTATAAGTAACTAAATATATATAATATAATCCTGTAAATAAAATAAATAAATAAATTAGAAAATCAATATCAATAAACAATTTTTGGAAATTTGGTTGTATTAATATTAAATTTATTAGGGTTTTTTCGCCATTTGCCTTTCCTTTGAATTGAAAAACTAAAATTTCATATTTCAGATAAAAATCAATTCAAAATTACCAATTATTCTTTATTTAATTTATTTATTTCTCTCAATAAGAAACAATTTTACTTAAAATTTTAATTAATTTTAATTCAAATTAAAAATAAAAAAAATTGAAAAATCTCGAAATTTTCAAATTCAAAAAAAGAATTACGTACGAAATTGCCCTATGTTTCAAGGGAACTGTGAAGAACTTAGAGCACATATTTTGTATTTGGTCATGTCGTATAATTTTGTGACAATTTTTATCGAAAAATTTTAAAGAAAAAAGAAACAATATGAAATTTATTTATATTTAAATTAAATTAAACATGACCGAAAATTTCTGTAAATAATAAAACGGGACTAGTTCCATAGAAATCCAACAGCAAAAAACGCACCTTAGCTCCAACAGTGGGACAGATACATGAAGAAGACTAGTTTAAACAAGAACCTCAGGATTTTAATATTATTGTTAATGGTTTACGTCTTTACTAAAATATATATTGCATATATAACTATCTCACTTTAACACGTTGTTCGTTGTTCTCAATTCTTCTTACAAAGCTTTTTTTACGTGAGTCTTTTAAACACAGAAAAATGTTTCCATATTTCTTACACTGCAAATAATTTCTTGGAATAAATAAAACCAATGTTTAGTTTTTCTTTTATAATTTTCCATATTTATTATTTTTGTATTATTATTTACAATATACATACATATAAGTTTTTAGGCTTTATATTGTATTTTGTTCTTGAATAGCATTTGTCGTTTGACTTTGTCTTCTTATTTTATTTATTATTTTCTTTTACTATTTTTTATTGCATAACTCAAGTCTCATAATTATTTATATCTGTATATATATATATATATATATATATATATATATTAGAATATATAATTGTTTATTATTCCTTGTTTTTATAATAAAATTTCGCTAAAAAGAACAAACATAGAAATATCGAACGTTGTTGTTGTTGTTTCCTTATTGGTTCAATTGACCAATTTAACATACATACACCTATAATATAATATTTGTCATACATAATTACAATATCTAATATAGAATAACTTTTCTTCCTCTCAACAAAACCATCCATGTCCTTAAACTAAATTGAAATAAGCATATAATTTTATTAAGTGTATGTAATAAAGCATTTATAATTATATTCTTATTATCGAATTTTCTTAATAAAAAAAAAAAAAAAAAAATTATATGTATTTATTTTCATTTATTGTACAATAATATGCAAATCATCATTTTAAGTGTGAAGGGTAATTAACCTTCGGTGAAACCGAATTAAATGATTTGTTTTCAAACACTTCTCAACAATTAAAGAGTTCTATCACTTTAATCTAATGTGATGGTCACCGATCATCGTGCATCGAAAGGGAAATATGAACTAGAACCCCATCATATATGTATGTATGTATTTCAGACTACATAAATCAAATTAAATGATGACTAGAATTAAAATCTGTCTTTGTCCCATGGTATCTAGAACCCTTATTTTAGAAATTTTGTAGTTAAAATATTGGATTTCTTTGTTAGAAAGGATATCCATTATGCATTACAAATTAACCATTTAAAATATTATAGGTAAGTACTTAGTTATTTACTTACACTTCTCAAGATTATATTGTACAACAAGATATTGTTAAGAACTGTTTATTTTATTACAGTTTCTGTAATTTAAGTCATGTTTAGTATTTCCCAGGACCAACTTATTAGAAGTGTATGAAAGCTTTGGTAAGACCAAAGATAACATTATTTTATTTCTTTTATTTACAGATAATAAATATTGAATTTTTTTAATAGAGTTTTTTGCTTTCAACTTTATAATTTGAAAATATACAATAATAAATATCAAAAAATTGGAAATAAGTTCTTAAAGCCGATATGTGTAAGAAACATGTTTTTATATATATTAGTATATAGTCATATATATTGTATATACATACGTATATGTATCTCAAGGTATGTCTGATAAGCGTTTCAACGCCCTAAACACTAAAATTACATCTAAGTTCTAGCGGCCTTTGAAGGACATTATTTGTTTTTTGTTTTTATTTTGTTTATAGACAACATTTTAAAGCTTTATGATTATTATTTTTGTTTACAAAAAAATAATCTCTCTGCTTTCTTTATATGAATTTTATGGGTTTCAATATACAAAAGAACCGAACTCTTTATAAAGAAAGGTAAATAATAAATACAATAAATACTTTTCTTATATTCATAAGTATACATTTTTTTTCTTTTTTCTTTCTCCATTGGTTTTGGTAAAAAGCCGCAATTGATTAACAACAGTTTAGTGTAAGTAACCATCTATGATCTTAGCCTAGCAATATACTTAGTTCAAAAGGTTAACTACTCTTTAAGCTTTTTAACTATTTATACAATAGTTATTTACTTAATCTACTATATACAGTTATTGTTGTTGTTGTTGTGTTGATTTTTAAACTAAACCTTAATTATTTGTCAATTGATATTTTGTCAAATCGACGAGATGTTCGTAAAGCAGATCCTCGTTTGGTGTCAAACCAATCATAATCCAACCACATATGGCGGCTATACTGCGTGTCACCGACAGACTACTCCAAACACTCTGTACACTATTGCTGAGCTATAAACATAATAATATTAGGCATATGGTAAGCATATTCAATAAAGATAATTAATCCAAATACCATTACCATTTCCTGTTGTGTCAACGTTATGTTGGCATTATTATTAAAAAGATATAACTTCTCGTCAATTGAATCGGAACAGATTGTGAGTATTATTGTCGCTATATAAATCATTGTGATAATAAGCCAACGAAACGATATTAGTTCAGATGCATTTGAGAAACTCCAGCGACAAATATCCATGCTAAAAATAAAGGAAATTAAAATTTTATTATATATTCGCACTCAGCTTAATAATAGAAATAACATAATCATCATCTTAAAAGAAAAACATATAACCATAATCATTCTTAAAAAAACTCTTACAAAATATTTTAACATACTCGTAGTTCAGACTGATAAATTGTCGCATGTTTTTTTGCAGAACCCGTACATGTGGCCACCATACCATTATGGTAATGACCATAGACCATCAAGTGTAAATGATATACAACCGTTATTTTACTAAAATAAAGAGGAGAACGAACCGACGACAAAGGCAGCTCACACAAGACACTTTTTAACATCCAAAACGTCGCATTGATGGATCATTTGTCATACAGTCCTGATTCCACACCCAATAATGTAATGTTGATCTTCATGGACAATATGTATTTTCACAAATAAAAAGACAGAAATCTCCGACAATTTTGAGATCGCTTGGTTTTAATTTCGCCCAAAAAAACTGTATTTATGCCAACAGTTTTGGCGATTTCATTTTTTCGCACTTTGATGTTTGAAGCTGATTGAACAATTTCTGCGTATCACGCAAAATAAATCTCCCCCACCGGGTCAGAAAAAAAAAATGTTGGTTTAAGGTTTATTTTAAATGTTTTTATTTTTTAATTTCCAACTTTAAGTTATTTTCTATAACCTTACGATCTTGAAATTTACATGGTTGGTGGAGATAGATTAGAAGGTTCTAGTGTTCAAATTTCATTTTGATTGGATCACCAGGGAGGGTACCTCCAATACAAACCATCTATTAACAATCAGGTTCAGGTTATTAGAAAAAAAAAATTTTTTTTTCTGCACTATCGAATTGAAATTTAGATACTATAAGTTTTTGATATAGGTGCTATAAATTTGTTGGAATCAGCCAAGTCGAAACACTAGGGAGATACTGCCCATATAAACCACCATTTGATACTGAACCCAACGTGTGCGACTATGATTCACATTTGGACGATTTTTAAATCTACACAGACATTGACGATGAGTATTTGTTAATTTATACTTCGAAAGAGACACATTAATGAGAGTAGATTGATAGTATTAGTAAAAAAATAAAAGGTGTTTTCTTTATCATCAATTCAAGCAAAATAATGTAATCATTAATGTATCTAAATTGTATCCCTATGCAACAACACCAGTCAGGAATTGTTTTCTGTTATTTTATGTTCGTATCTTCTTAAATACTCGTACATTTTAATTAACGTTTAGTGAATGGAAGATTTGGTGAGACCAAAGTTACATTTTTATTATACCCAGTTTTTCACTTTTCAAATTGCATGATCATTAAATTATTTCATGTAAAATGTATACTATATCTCATTTTGTAGAAAATTTTTAAATGTCAGTGAACCTGAAGTTAATACAGATACCGATGTACTTTTGGCTTTTATTGTAAGTAGCTTAACTTGTTCTCATATATGTATGTAGTATGCTCTTTGACATTTATTCAAATATTGTATATTGTAGTTTGACATTTGTCTTCACTTTTAATAAAATAAAACAACGTTAGAACCAAGAAGTAATTTCCTATTTAAAATAATTTTCCTTATTTTTTTAAATTTGTGTTTCCCTTTTTCCTCCATTTTTTGTTTTTGTCGCGCAAAAGGTCAAAGCATTTTCAATTGCATTTGCTGTGAATGCTTTCTTTCAAAGCCAAACTGAGAGAAAGTCAAATATTGTACGTAACAATATACGTACGAGTACTTCAGACTTTTCAGTTAGAGGGGAAATAAAACTATATACACACATAGCACATAGCATTCAACCAAAAATATATAAATCTGAATGAGATAATGAAGCAAATGTCACACACACACTCACACTCACACAAGTTTATCTACTAACAAAAGTATTGACTGCAACAATGAAAAAAAAAAAACAAAAAAAAACTATAACGACGACAACGACGAAGACAATTCGCTTGCTCTCTAAGTTTAAAGGTCAAGAGTGCATGCAAGGAAGAAATGTTTATGTTTATTTGTGTGTATGAGTATCTGTGTAGGTGGGCACGCGAACATTTGTCGTTTTTGTTGATTGTGTTGGTTGGACTTGTTAAAAGAGCAAAGTTTAAAAGTATTAAAAATATTTTAATATGACAAAAATACGAAAACATTTCACAGAACTGAAATGCGAAACAACTAACCAACAAAAAAAAAAGAAAAAGAAATGGGAAAGAAAGTGGAAGAAATCAAGAAAAGCAAGCACTCGCATAATGAATGAACACATAAAATAAGTGAGTAGAAGAATGTGAATGAATGAGCAAAGTATTTGTAAGTAAATGAGTAAATAAAAGAATGAATGAAAGGGTGTTTGGGTGCTTGCTTTCTGAGAAGAATCAGTACGTGCGTGGCATTGCGTGAGGTCGTGAATATGGATGGATGGGAAGGAATTTCCTTCATTGTTTTTGTTTACAATTTTAATTAAAACAAAAAACAAAAAAAATAAAGCATACTTTGGGGCGCACCCTCTAATCACATTTCCAAGGGTTTTAGGACATTCACACGTACAATATAAATACTTATAGAGGCCAATACTTTGTTTATGCATTCAAATGTAAGGACAATGGCATGGTATCCAAGGAACCAATAACATGAGTCGTAAGAAAGCAACAATAAATTACTTAAAAGCCTTCAAGCAAACACATGCATACTACAATACAATACTAGGCAATAAGAAGTAACTCATTTGAGTTCTATGCTCCGGCGAAAAAGATTCAAGAAAGCTTCCCGATCCTATTAAAATTGCATGTCCATAAGTGTTTTATTCATACAAAAATAAAACGCTCATGAAGGCTGAACTGGCCGCATGTATTTCAAAGGCAGAAGGACAACAACAATCAAGTGTGTGGATGGAAGGTTAAAACAAAAGAACCACAGAACTTCAATGTCCTTAGCATTCATTACTCAATACTCACCGATCGAAAACGGAAACCAGACAAATGATGGCTAAACAGTAGAAAGTGTTCAAATAGATCTCCGCAAAAGAAGCATAGTCTCCGATGAATGTCAAAGTCGATGCATTACTTTTGCTCTTCATCTCACTTGTGTCGAGTAAAATGTCATCGGCTTCGTTAGTGTCTGTTAACGGTAATCTTGTGGCGACTGAAGCAGAACCGGTGGTCTCGCCAGCGAGACTCATATTCTTAAATACCTTTGACCAGTCCATGGGATGACTGCTCAGAACGAAGAGTAAGTGGGCGAGTGCTAGACCAGCTAGCAGGCCGTGGCATATATTCGAGATGAGCAGCCAGATTCGTTGTATGACGCAAGACAATTGTATATTGGTTGTGATCTCATGCCTGCAATGAAGGATTAAACAAATGGAAACAAGAAACGGTACATCATTAATGAAGTATTGGCACACTAGTACACAACAAGATGCACAATAAAGAAACGAGTTAATGTATGCGTGCATATTATCTGCTACGCTTTGCTGGAATCATAGATTGACGTACTTCTCTATCATCCTCATCATCATCATCATCATCATCATCATCATAACCACAAACGTGTGCTGACACGATACTAGCATACGTCAACTCGTGTTAAAGTCTTGAGCATTGAGAGGACACAACTCACCGATTGAATTCGGAGTCAAGTAGGCAACGCGTGTCGCCGTAGCTGCTACTAGAGCGTAGCAAACGTGCGCTCCTTGTACCATTAGCTTCGATGCCAGAGGTGCCATCGCCACCACGACGCATGCCGACACCAGCGGTGCTACCGCCTGCACGGTGGGCACCCACGAATGAACGCTTGTAATAACAGTGCTCGACTGGTCGATATCCTGATGACGTCTGCAGGAACATTTTGTCGATGTGTGCGGGCGTATCGTCAGTGGGTGAGACGACTGGTGTGAATGGATTGTAAATCTCTTCGCCCTCCGCAGGCACAATATCGTCGGAAAGCTCTTTCAGTATGGAGGATAGCCCACCAGCTGAGTACAGTTTGCCTATGAGTGTTAAAGTACGAGCAGTAGGCGGAAGGAAATAAGAGAGACAGAGATAGTGGGAGAGAGAGAGAGAGAGAGAGAGAGAGAGAGAGAAGAAGTTAGTTAAATAGGTAAAGACAGATAAATAAAAACAGAGACACAATACCAACACCAACACACATTTCTATCTATACACACACATACGGACAAACACTAGATTGTAAAAAGCTTTTTTAGCTTTCGTTGTAACTGAGCTGTTAGCGTTGCGTGTGCCTTCATGGATGAAAATAACTATGAAGGTGGTGTCGATGTTGAACAAAACAAAAAACGGGTATGAGCGAATCATAGAAATACAGTAATTTCCGCTGCCATTTTTAGCATTAAAACCATGACGACGTCTACAATGGTTCAGATGATAAAAATAGAATACTCACTTAGGAGATGTCCCCGTTTGTCTCGTTGAGATTTTGTCTTGCGATGCACACGTCGTTCTTCGTAGCTCTGATCGATCTCCAACTCGCCAGATAGCGAGGCGTCGTTCATCTCAGTGCACTGTTTCAGGTACCTCATAAGAGTCTCGTTTGCCTGGCGCACTTCCATCTCACCGGCAGCAATCAGTTTACGTTCCCTTCGCCTTCTAGACTCTGATTTGCTTCGCTTGCGACGTGGGCTCTTTTCGAGACTACCTCTTGAGCGCATCGAATGTTGTGCGGGACTGGCTTGTGGATCCGATAAAGATTGTAGTTTACGTGAAGCTCCACCGCCACCTCCACTGCTAGCAGCGCCTGCACTTAAAGCAGATGGAGTGGGCGAGGATTGCTTTAGTTCACGATCCATATAACCTAATATCCCACGGTGAAACGAGGAATCCACCTCAAGTGTCCGTGTCGCCGGTGACTGAGGCGAGTGAGTGCGTCGTGAATGATGATGCCGATGACCGGTTATAGTGGGTGGTAGCTGCTGCAGTGTTTCTCGTAAGCTCATAGCATCACCCGAAGAGTTGCGGCTACCATCGCTTGCCTTTGGCTGCGTAGGTGACTCCAAATGCGTCGTCGCAATAGTCGTTTGTGTAGGTTCGTCGGCAACCGATTTTAGTTCCGCAGGATCTAGCGCACACGCAGTTTCGGTATGTTCTTCATACTGGTGTGGGGTCTCTTGGGAGGGTGGCACATGGCCATTTACGAGCACAACCGTCTGTTGTGATGCTTGACTAGGTGAGCCAACCATCTCGATGCTGTCAGCTGAGCTCTGGCGTTCACTTTCTTGCGACAAACGCGTCGCAATACGAGCACCAGACACTGCCTCTCTGTTTGCTGGATCATTTAATGCTGCGCAGCCTTCCTCAGCTGCCAATAAACCACCACGGGACTCTGATGTATGCGCTTCATCGCTGGTACTATTTGTTGTTCCCGTTATTGTATTTGCTGGGGCATTTGTTAAATTGTTAGGCTGTCGTTCATGGCGACGCTGCTGCTGTAGCATATCTCTACGCCGATGGCGCTGACGATGCACTTTTGGTATGGCTTCCATGTTGAACTTATCTACCACCCGACTAATGCCTATTGTCTGTTAGTGCTTTAACTTGTGCCCCGCTGTGACCTCTAATATTAATCCAATTACCCAAAACAATCAAATACACAAGACTGAGGAACCACTTCTGCTGATGGTGGTGGTGGTGCTGTTGCCTTCAAGTTTAATGTCACAACTGTAGCCTAGATGCGTTCTCATCGCGGTTATTGATCGAATTTTGATATATTCATATTTTCATTTTCCAAGTCAGTAGAACTGGCTTAGCCCATGAGAAAATAGTGCAAAGTGCACTGTGGTCGAGAAGATGGATGCAATGGCGAATGTAACAGATGAAACGCAAGAACTTGATGCTTCACAATAAATCTACACTCTATTTTATTTTATATTCTTTTTTCTTGTTATTGTTGCTGTAGTTGTTGTTCTGAGATTTTCGCTTTGACCCAAATTATTTGCAGCTGAAATTTTCGCTGCAAATACAACAAATTTTTTTTCTTTTTTTTCTCACTTATCCTTGTCCAAATGACTGTGAAAATGCACACCACTGCACAGCATGGAAACAACAATAACAACCACAAGAGCAACACTAAGAATAATTGAAAAAGCACAGTAGTAAACACAAATATATAGAAATATAGAATCTTTTTCAAATATAGTAAATCACACTTTATTTCGTTATTGTATCTCAATAACCATGATATCTTCAATTTTTCTTTTTAAATTTTCATTTTCCTTTTCATTTTCCTTTTGTAATTTGTTATCCCTTTTTTGATTTGTAAGAAATAAGTTTTCTTCTCTTCACTTCGATAAGATTTTTTTTGTTTGTACACGACCGCGGCTACTAAGCGACTGACGACTTTGCTGTTCAGGGCCCCAACGCGTAATGCTCACTTTCGACTTGTGGCTCTTACCATAATGCTTTCACTAGAACTCAGTTTCTCTCTCCCAAGCACACCACACAGATAGATTGATACTCTCGTCTCTTACTTTTATTATTACGTACATTACTGCTGCTTCTCATCGTCGTATTAGTTAGTGTTGCTGGTGGAGCTTTGATTGTCTATTATTTTTGTTGTAACAGTTTGAGATTGTAAGTTGCGACGTATTAAAAAGCATAGAAAAAAGGATAAAAGCTTTTTCAATGACGTCAGGCAGAAGAACTACGTGCCTATGTTTGAAAAATACATAGCCAGAATTTCTCTTCTTCTCGTATGTTGTTTGTTGCTTTGAACCCTTGTACATATGAATGTATCGTATGTATGTTACTTGTTGTTGGCATTCTTATATGCGTTGTAGTTGTTGCATCATCAGTAAAGTACTCATAGCTAAGAAAATTAAATACTAAAAATATACAGGGTCCATCAACCAATTATCGATAATTAAAACACTAAAAGTCCTCTTAGACGGTCAGTTCAGTCGCAGTCTCAATCTCAGTCCATGTTATCGCTTCAGAAATCGAAATGGACTGACAAAATGCTTGTTTTTTTACACGATCAGTCCAAAATCTTAGTGTTGTCAATCGTTTCAGAGTTTTTGTACAACACTGAACACTGTTTGTTTACATATTGTTCAAATTTATCTATTTAAATGTAATAATATAATAAATGATGGATATATTTCAATGAGTTCCATAGTAAAATCATGGTTCGCATGCAGACATGCATGCATTTTGAGAAGTCTAC
The DNA here is from genome assembly GCA_037043295.1 of Amiota minor. Lineage (NCBI taxonomy): Eukaryota > Metazoa > Arthropoda > Insecta > Diptera > Drosophilidae > Amiota > Amiota minor. Next base: position 135,608 of record JBAMAW010001055.1, read on the forward strand.
GATGCTTGTTGCACCTGTTGCATTTGATTACTTTTATCGATATGTCATCGAAATGGACTGACAAATAACATGGGCCATCAGTCCATTACCGTTTGTTATGTCATAATGGACTGAGACTGAGACTGAACGCACCGTCTAAAAGGTCCTTAAGTGTATAAATATTTTGACAACACTTTAACATAACATAATAAATTTTGATTGAAATTAATTTTACGTATAACTTCATTAATCAGGTTTCTTTGTTTTATTCAAACATACAAATGTAGGGTATAGTGTACAGTCCACCGCTTATGAGTTAGAATTATTACATATATTGATCCAGAATTTTTATATTGTTTTGGTGTAAACTTTTGAAATGTCGGTATAAAGAATTGATAATACATAATGAGGTAACCAGTGAATTTTGATGTTGATGCAATTCCGTGTTATATCTACGGCCATGGTTGATTATTTCATCTAACACTGTTGATGTCTTCAAACCTTGATGATGCATTGTGTTTCCCTTTTCAAAAATAAATGAGAATATTTTGTTTTCTCTTTTGCAAAATAGCATCTAAGAGCAAAAACCACTTTTATTTAAATCCTTGAAGACTGGATTTTATTTGATTCCTTCATGGTTTTATTACTAGTTATTTATTGTCATTTTCTATTTCTTAATATTGCAACGATTTTATAAAGCATAATCATAAAAAGATCTGAAAAGGTCTAAATGATTTGACAAATTTAAAGTATGTGGAATATTGCCATTATGTAAGGAGATTAAGCACCCTGTCCATACACCCACACAAGCTTCCAAGCTTTTTATTTTGAACAAATCATAAAAAAAAGAACATTTTTGTACTCATATATGGAATATTTTTGGCATGTCCATCAATAATTCGATTTTTTAATAACTTTCATACCAATTTCAAGAGGAGAAAACCTATAAATAAAATTTGTAATCCTTTGAACACAATTTGTTCAAATATAAAAATTTTAATCGTAAGCTTTTTTCAGGAGTCCGCTTTCCATTTTATGCACTCAGTCTATTGTTATGGGGTTTTCATGCTCTTGCTCTCATACTTGGGCATGCACTCTTACTTACTGGCTTTTCTTGATTTCTCCATAAAATCAATAATTGCGTACAGCATGGCCCATTGAGCAACCTTACTGCGCAGGTTTTGTAGTAAATGTTGGTGACGTCAATCGGAAAAGCTTCCAGATTTTGTTTGTATGTAAGCCAAATGCCGCACAAAAGCCGGCAAAAGCTACCAACGCAATGATACGTAAAACCAAAATGATGGTAAACAGAATCATAGTCATCGTCGTCTTTATCGTCGTCGTCGTCGTCGTAATCGTTGTCAATAAAACGTGGATGTAAAAAGTTCAAGTATAGAATTAACTTAAAAGACTTCATGGAATTCTGACGGAGACTATATAAGCTTACACAACTGGCACAGACACAGACGCAAACGCACATTCATATTCACTTAGCTATTTATTGACGACGTAATAATTACGACGTCACTATGTGACGTCAGTTGATGAAGGATGAAAATCACCCTTAAGAAAGCACAAAGACAAAGTTAGAAGTTATGGTTGTGGCATTTATATACCCTACAGGTGTCAGCAACGGCGTGTTGTGCTTGACAATGATGTCGCATTCAATTTGCCAAGAGTTCGTCATCGCCATTTCATGTGTATTCACTATGGAAACGTTGTCTCCTCGTGCATTGTGTAATCGATTGAATAGATTTAATCTACAAATAAAATATTGTAATTGACTATTTTGGAAGATTCAAATTACTTGTAAAACAATATGCCTGCACAAGAGGCACCTATCGAATTTATAGAGTCTTCACCGGAACACTCTTTTGTACAGGAGTTCCCGTTAGTGGTAGCACCACCAGGACCTGCTGCACTTGCACAGATTCGAGTGATTACACCACCTGATGTGCAAGAGGAAGTTTTGCAACGCAATCTGCGTAACATACAGAGGAACAATTCCTTCGATCGTGATCTTGCAGCACTCGAAGAGGATAATCATTTTCCTGCGTTTGTGCATTTGCTGCCGGTTGTGCTGCCACAACAAGCACCAGAACCCACATTAGATGAACTTCTGGTAAGCTGAAAATACTGAACTTGAAGTATTCAATGTAATGACTATTCCTGCTTACTAGCGCCGTGTTACAGATCGCAATGATTTACAAAATGTTGAAAGCGTACGCCTCCGTGTCATTTCCTACACGATCAGCCTGTCACGTTTATCATTGTTCCTGCCACGTTTGCAACAACTCGATCTCAGCGGAAGTGTTTTAAGTTCTCTCCGTGATCTGGGCTTTGGCTTACTGCATTTGACTCAGCTGAATGTAAGCAATTGTGGCCTTAATAGCTTTGATGGCACTAGCGGCCTGCCTGCCCTGCGTGTAATGATTGCCGATGGCAACATGATACAGCGAGTAGGTCCACTTTCTGAATTGCCCTTATTGCAACGTCTAAGTGCCCGTAATAATCGCATAAGCGAATTAGGTTTTCTATCTTTTTTGGGCATGTGCCCCAATTTACTTGAAGTTGAACTACGCGGCAATCCTGTATGTCATTTGCCACTATATCGAGCTACATTACAGCGTAGCGTGTCCACATTGCAACTACTCGATGGACAACCACTGAACAGGGCTAACGATGTCCCAACTGTTGTTAACACAGATAATAGTCCACACGCCTCTATTTCCACCACTGCAGATGAGGATGAATTGTCATCTCTTTCTAGTGATCTTTACTCTGAAACGTCATTACATGACATAAGTTATGCTCCATTAGTTAGTCAACCGGGCAACCATCGACCGTCTACTGCACCGAGCAGCAACAACACTAATGCGACTATCTTAAATCTGCGTCCTGCATCATCAACCGGTATTTCAAATTATCATATCTCTTTTATTTTGTATCCTTCACAGAGAAATGACAAACCTCAATTAATTAATCACATATTGCAATCACAGTGTAAAGGATACTAAATATTCTAATGTATTGTGTGTATGTTTTACTTATAAAAATATCTTAATAGTTTTAGCTGACGTCTGCCAGAATGTGTCTTTCACTGCAACCATTGGTGCCCCCGTTGTTGGTTCCGTGCTAGGTATAGTGCGTCGCAACCGTCGTCGTAGTGGTCACGCTTGGGTCAGCTCGAGCAGTTCATCTGAAGGATCATCTCTCGGCTTAGCAAGACCACAATCTGTATCCTCGACTTCAACGTCGAATAGTAGCAGCCTTGACATTAACTAACAACATCGAGTATGTACTTTTAAATTCACTTAACTATGAATGCCACCGAAGGACAGTGTGACTCGAAGTCGAAAAAGAAAAATTCTCCGATCGCAGCAATTTTCTGATATGCAATAGACAAATGTACAACTGTTATGAACGTTTCACTATTCGTGTAATTCCAGGGTTACTGGTTCATATAGCTCCCTTACAAACCCACATGTTTCTTGTGTGGGGAACCCTCTAAATTTTTATATATTTACATTTAAGTTTTAGTATTGTATTTGTTGCTGTAGCACCCATAGAACAACATATTTAGTGAAAGTTTTAACTTACTACCTATTACGATTCATGGCATACCTATAGCCCAAGGACCGACTTACGGACAGCGTAGATTTAATAAAAGGGTCGTTCAACAGTCAGCATGATAACCGTTGTCGAATTTGTCTGACTCCGACAAGTACAGAAATTCCAATCACAGTGTTAAATTTCTGATGAATCGCGATGAATTCCATTAGGAAAAAAAAAACAAAATAATTTCATCACAAACATTTTGTATTTAATTAACAATAAAAAAGGATTTGTTTGTAAGGCACATGGATTATTTTTGTCTACGTCATAATTGCAAAAAAAAGTGCTGAGAATAAAGTAGCATTAAGTTCTATTAATTGGGGATTTCTCTACTCCATCATCATTACTACTCAGTATAAGTGTATTGAAAGAGCGCCGCCGATGGTGAACGCATTGGTACCAACTGACTTTGTCCATTCGGGTTGCGGAACACCATGTAATCACGGCCATTGATTACTCTGCGAACACCAGTATTCTCGCCCAGTTGTTGGCCACCGCCAAGCATGACTCCAGCCATGTTTGCGTGGCGACGCCAGCGTTGCATATTGCCAAAGAGGTTAGAATCCTGTTGTAATAAATCGTTGCGCTTACGATTATTGCCGCTAAAGATGCTCTGGTATGGTGGCGGTGGTGTGACGTTCGAGTGCGTGGATGTAAGATGCTGTTTATCACTATCCAGGTGACGATTGCCACGGAGCCAACGTGAAGGTGCTACCGAGACACCATTCGGTGAACGTCCTACACCGTGACGTGCCCATTTGTTCGCTTCCCTCCGGCTATTTATGCAGCGGAATAAAAGCTCCGAGGTAAAGACTACAATAGACGTCGCAAAGCCAGCCAGCATTATATAATACGTCATCATTAGATCACCATTTCGTAGTTGACGTTCAGTGCCACCAAGATCTTGTGGACAAATCTCTGCATTGGGTATATCCTTAGCTGAGAGATGCTTAATGATCCCTGATTCCACTAGATTGAGCAATCTATTTTAATAAACGCCTATTAAATCGAACAATCAATCTTGATAGTACAATAATAGTATAACTTACTCTGGATCGAAAAGCTCACTTAGGTTTGAACCAATTGGATAGGCAAAGGCACGTTTTTTGGTCATAAATGGTTTTTTGGCCATGGCAAAGGGACAATGCACCTTCTCGTCATGCATGTTAATTGTTTTTCGATAACGATAATCTAGGTACAACAACTGATTAATTGCTGGTTTATCACGCACAAAAACATAACCATTTCTCTCTACATAATTCATCAAATTTAAAGTGTCGTTGGTGGCATCCGTGAAAAGTGCATAATTGTTTTGGATCATCCGATTTAACATGGCAAGCGTCTCATTAGGCTGTCGTTAATCGAATAGATTAAGTGATTAAAAACTTCAAGTCTCTCACTCTAATCACTCACTGTTTTAATGGCATATTCCACACCGCCTCCTCGTGCTGCCACAAAATGCTTGTTCTTCGCAAGAATATCATCGACTGAATTATAAGGCAACGTGAACTTGGACAATGTTAGAAAAGCAGTTAAATTGGCCGTATAAAAGGACGTCAATATAGTGATGAATATCCACCACGTGGCAAATAATAAACGTGTCGAATCTGCGACAATAATTTTTAAATTGAATATACAAACACATGCACCGCACTTCACTTCACGTATCCCCGTGCCCAGACCGTTTGCGTGTCACCCATTATTTTAAATTTTTTCTAATTGCTGATGGCTATCAGGCGAACATTAAGGTCAATTGTGTACTTACCAGCGATGGGGGACAAAGTGCTGCCCTGCTTCATTAAAGCGCCATAAACAAACCATGCGCAATGGCCCAGAGAATATGGTTTCTGCTCGTCATCGCCAGTTATCATATTGCGTAGTATGATCAAACAATAGATAATGGGACCCACAACCAAGAGTGATATAAAAATTAGTATCCAAACCCAGAAATCAAATGGTGCCAATAAACCTGAACCACTTGCAGATTCCCGTGGACGTTGCATCACCATTATCCATTCGCCTTCATCTAAGGTAGTAGTTGAGTAGAAAATGTAGCTTCTCTGGTCAGAGAGCAATGGTATAAAAGCAGCAGCCATATCGGCACTCTGTTTGTGGAAAGACTAACTAAGCCGGGATTGAATTAAATAATATATGATTGACATACCGTGCTATTTAGCACTTCAATCAGACTCCGATCGTAGTCTGTTGGCGAGCCAATAATATTGTCTTGCGGCACTAAAACTTCATAGGTGAAATTAAATTTATCGCGCAGAAAATCTATGATCTGAAATGATACGCCCAGGCCGATGCGTGTGCCATTTGGCAACTCCCTCGTATAGCTAAGTGGATAATCCTCGAGGGTCACAATGCGAAAATGCCTACCATTGACCCAGTCACGCAATTTTTGTAACTTCTCATGTTTTGCAATTAATGTCTGCAACGTTTCCACAGGTGCATCATCCAAAGAGGGATCCACACCCCCCAGATCAACAAGCGGTGGTTGTTCATTCAATTGAATCAAATTGGGAGGTAAAGTCTGATTTAATGATGGACATGTCAAGCAAACCGCTGCAGCAACTAATAATTCCAAACCAGTGGCCATCTGTATGATTAGTCAATAAACTTATGTTATAGCTTAGTCAATAGGCCTTGTAATGTATCCAGCTGTCAAATGTGTATATCTGCATAATGTAGACCGTGTAATATCCGATATTTCAAATTCCAATTTCGAACAACCTTTCCTAACTCAAAACCAAAAACAACTAAACAAAAGTATTGCCTTTCATATTAGTAAATGCCACATGAGTAACGGCGGGTGGAGTTCAGTAAATACAAGTCCATGTATGCATAACCAAGAGTAAATACAATTAACAACAACACTAACAACACTAACAGCAATGAATTCATTTATAATGACAAGTGCAAACAAAGCGGTTTGGAAGCCCTCACAACATTATCCCTTTTGACATATTATTAGCTTTCGTGTTCACATACCACAAGACCCCATTCGTCCGTCATTTGGCGTCGTGCCATATACTTATGACAGATCTAAAAACATGATAAGTAAGACCAGAGAAATTTCAAGAGACGAAACGAAACGATATACATATTATTATTAATCATCATATTTGATAGTGCCTAGCGTCTAGCGCCTAGCGCCTAGCGCCTTCAACAGTTGGCTATGACCCCTCCATGGTACATGGTACATTCACCTATCCCTTTAATATTGTTTTTTATGCAACTTTATTATTAAAGCAAAATAAATATTATTATTTTGTGAATTACGACACAATAATGAGTTTAATGAGGCCGCCCATTACATTGCATATTATACTAGAAGTATCGCGGATCCCATGAGTATCTTACGTCAATTATTTTATATTATATATTCACTCGTAATGGGTTCAAGGTTAATATAGAAAATTCTGATTGTAAGTAATAAAAGTTTGCTTTGCTTTGAACTTCAGAATTAAGTTATTTTTTGGATTTACTTCAGTTAGTAAGATTTACAAAAAAAAAAAACCTTCGTATTTCAAACCAAATCTAGAAAAACACTTGTAAAACCTCATTAAATTTTTATTATTATTATTTGTGTTAAAATCTATAAGAAGGATAATGTTTTCCTCCGTAAATATTATGTTTTCCATGGCCTTGGCTTTTATAACATGGGTCATTCTGTGTTATTTCAAACTCATCGAAGAAAATCGTATGTCTTCTGATTATCAAGTGGAACTATATACAGGTGAGTCTACTATACAAAATCCCATGCAGTTTCCCAGGTGATAGGCCTAATCGTTTTATATACTTTACAATAATAATCAATAGAACATGCTATGGCTGCTCAGAGACACTTAAAGTGTCCACAAGTTCCGAGTACCTTTGATAATTACTTGAATTTTCTATGGATCTTTCTCTTCATCTGTGCCATAACTAAATTAATACAATGCTTTGATTCATGTCTAAATCGCCGCATCTACGCTACATTAAATGCACGAGGAGTAGAAACCGAAGCATCAGTTTCAAGTACGCAAGACATAAACGCAACGACTGATACCGACAATGATACCGCCACCATATGTGCGCTCCCAATTCAATCGTCGGCCAGTACCCTTGTATTCGATACGGATACAAGTGTTCATGACCAGCAGGAGACACGAGAATTGACGACTCAAATTGAGCAACTGGAAACACGCTACTCGGAAATGCAGAAATACATAGAAGAACTTAGGGAATCCAATTCACGATCGAGCAGTGCAAGTTCTTCAGAAATCTCAATTTCAAGTGCGTTTCAATCTTTCGCATCAGTGCCAATGTCCACAGTATCTTCAATGAATACATCGCTGCCTCTAACACAGAATGTCTACATCACTAATAAGCATGTCCACATTTCGGGAAAAATCTTTGTAGACGAACGCACCCTAAACATAAATAATATTCCGCAAGAGCAACAACCACCAAAGCTAACCAATCGGGGTAGTGAATTTTTACAGATTTGGTCGAATTTTATTCAGAGGCCCGACGGAACGCCTGCTCTTAATTGTTTGGCTAGAAGGAATTGTCTCTTATAAAGAAGAAAACAACATTTTTATAATGCAAATTTTCAAAATCATCACAGTATATTGTGAGTGTTTTATGTTATACACATTTTGTAATATTATTTACAAATATGTAAAAAGAAAAAAAACAAAGAAAAATAAAATCATATTAATAACAAACTAAATAGTATTGAAATATTTACGCTAGATAAGTTCACAAGTAGCATATCAAACTGAACACGAAACAAATTTAAGGCGATGAACCGATGAGTCTCCCAAGACGATTCCACCGAAGGTTAATACCGGAGCTAAGAATAGTCCAAGCAAGGCAAATAGGCTATTAATCTTATTTTATCTTAAATATCCTTAAATTAACATTTTTTTTTTTATCTTAAATTATGAAATTTATTAAAAGATTCCTTAGTTAACGAAAACTACAAAAATGTACAAACTGTACTCAAACTGAAATGACACTCCCAAGGTTACAAATGGGAAAAAGGAAATTTAATTTTTTAAATTTATTAACTATTGCAAACGCAAACGAATGTAGAAATGACAGTTTGATTGGTTTGATTGATGTATCGAAAAATGCGTTGCATACTGTTATCGAGTGTTATCGACAAATCGATGGCACAATGGCGCCATCTATTGTGTGCAACATGAATATATGGAACATTTAGCAGTTGCAAAGTGATGATGTAGTTGAAAGCACAAAAAAAGTAAAGAAAATAATTACAAATTATGGGCAAATGGGGAAATAAAGAGAGAAAACATTTGTTAATTCTTGTTTATAATAGAATTGATTTTTTATTAAATATACATACAAGAATTGAAATTCAATTATTCTTTTATCATGTATTTTTCTACTTTTACAGTTTATTTAGCAGAGATTCACAGCTGAGAAAGCTGAGAATAGGAAAATAACTACGCTCTTTTTGTTCGCACTTTGACACATGCTCACCCAGCCTGAACTAAAGAAAAAACTACAGAAAATTTCAATTCAATCTCAAGACATTTTCCTCTCACCCGCGCGACTCCTCCGAAGCAATTATGAGCCTTTTTCAATTCCACGCTTAAATCGTATTCCTTTCAACCACGCGACTCCAAATCCTCTAAAAATCCCATTCCAATTCTAATTTTAAATCACCCGCGCTACTCCGAATTTCCTAAAAACCGATCACTCGCTACTTACGACAATCGCTTCTCTTACTCGTTACTTTCAAATTACTCGCTAATTTTTATTTGCTACTTCCGACTTACTCGTTAACTTTTACTCGCTACTTTAAGTCGAAATTCGACTTTTAACGGAAGCGTGTCGATGCCCGTTTCTTCGGCAAACGGCAAATTTCAATACAAAAGTTTTTTGTAAATTTACGAAAGTTGAAAAATTAATAATATTCATAAATCGACGTGCATGCTAACAAAGTGACAATTCGTCCACTGATTCTTTATATTTAACGCAAAAAATAAGATTGATTTGGATTAGAAGAAAACCTAATCTGTGTGGATAACTTAATACAAAATGAAACTTGAAAATTGTTTTGAAAAACGTTTTCAATAATAAATACAATAATATTAATAATTATTTCAACTTTCAACTTTGTCTTAATTAAAATTGAAATTCGAGTTTTAACGGAAGCAGGTTTATGGCGCCGATTTTTTTTAGAGCCGTCGACAAATTTACAAAACTTGAAAATTGTTTTGAAATTAGTTTTAAATAATATTAATAATTCGATTTTTTTAATATTGTCCATTAATTAATTACAAGACAAATTCACCGGTTTCTGTCGGCCGTCGGCAAATTTCAACACGAAAGTTGAAAAATTTGAAACTAAGAAAGAATTTTTCGTGTAAACAAGTTAAAATTAAAGCGACTTCTTGTTTGACGCAAATCTTGAAGAACACAAAACTCTCATTGTTAAATTTCAATACGAAAATTGTTTTAAATAATATAAATTACAATTTCTGGAATCTTGTCCATTAATAATTTTTTGCCTAAATTAATTTCGAATTATGACATTGCGTTGTTTTGTCGTCCGGCGGAAACTTTACGAATGTTGGAAAATTGTTTTTGGCATGAAAATCGGCAAGATTTCAATTTTGTCCATTCCTTGATTAAATTTTAATTTAACAAATTTATTAGCAAGCAATGATGAATAAAAAATATGTGAAAATAGAAAAATGCATAAAATTTTGTTGAAATGAATGAAGAACACACATGAATGTGAATGCGATCAAAAATGTTTGTATTAGCCGTTAGAATTAGAAATTAAATGAAAATATTTAAGTAAGTAAGCTCGGTTTTTGCTTTTAAATTAGGTAAATTTTTTTTTTTTTTTTTTGTTTCCATAAAAATGCCAATGGTGATCATTTAAGAAACCAACTATCCTTAAAAGAAGAAACTGTCAAAATTTTATGAAATACTATTGTTTTGATGTTGTTGTTATGCTTTGTTATGTTTTGTACTTCTATTTTTCATTGTATGTACTGTGTATGCACTTCATTCTTTTTCAAATGAAATGAATGCAGCAGCAGCAGCCGCTTACTTTGTTTTGTTGTCTATTCATCTTATGCTTTTCCTTCTTCACTTGTGTGTCGGTCGCTTTTCATGGCATTTCAACAATGCAGCAGCAGCAGCGTCAAAGCATTGCAGCTTCTTGCGTTGCGTCTTCTACTAAGACATATCTTTGTTGTTGTTACAGTTTCTTTTGCTTATTTTTTGTCTTGTTCTCTTAGTGCGACAGATAACAACAAAAAATGAAGTGAAATGATACGAAATATGTATAAATATATGTATATATAACTTGCATTCTCTGTTTTACTATGATGATGATGAGGATGACGATGGTGAGTGTTGTAAGAGTGTGTGATTGCGTTTATTTACTTGTTTTGTTTGCATTTGGGATTGGTGTGTGCGTGTCCATTATCATTTTGCTTAACACGCTGCAAGCAACCTGTAGTCAGAGTCATACTTATGTACTTAGATCAGAGGTCAGAGTTTCTTAAACTATGTATGCTGGTAAGGACATGTGTAACATTTTAGTTACAAATAAAATTAAATTTTTAATTTACAAAAGTGTTTAAGAAACTCTGACATGGACTATCACTTATGACTTGCCAAAGAATAAAACGAAATGAAAATAAATAAACTAACAAACAAACAGAAGAATATGTCACGCTCTTTTATTTTTTTTTTTTTTTTGTATGTTGACATTTTTTTACGCTTAGTTGGCAACGCGAAATAAGAAAGTATCATTGCTCGCTCTCTGCATAAAATTCTCTGAATGTTGTTTAAATTCAGTAAACAAATAACAACAACAACAACAATAATAATATGTAATAATAATTTAATAGCGCGCTCATGATAAATCGAGTCACTGCAGCATTAGCACTCAGTTCCATTATAAGCTACACGTTGTACATATTTACGAGGTGTGGTTGATGAGAATAAATGTGATTGATTCCTTCGCAGAAGAACTTCGCATTCGCCACAGTATGTATGTACATAGTTTGACTGACAGCTACCGATTGGTCTGGCCTTGGCACAAGTCACAAATATTTAGAGGATCACAATACATTTGATTACCTCGCCTATCAACCATGTGGCTTAATATTCTGCTTCCCAAGAAAGATCTAAAAGAGCAAAGGAGGAAAGGAAATAATTACATAATGCATACTTACAAAATATTTTGAAGCATCTCATTTTTTAACCATACCTCGTTCATACACATCCGTGCACATATAAAAATAAATATGTATTTCTGTTTTTTTTTTTGCTTTTTTTCTATCTTCAATCAGATTTTCGCCAAAGGGAAATTAATTTAAATATTTTTATGTACAAAAACAAAAACGTTTACATATCTTTACATCATTTGATTTATGTTGTTGTTATCAACATCACTATGATGATGTTGATGAGCTTTTTTATGTCAGCTTCGCTGGCTACAATTTGCTTAAGACAAACGCTCTTCATCTCAATCTCAATTTTGATGATAGTGATGATGATGATATTGTTGTGGTTATTAGCATCATCAGAATAATCATAATGACGATGATGATTCAACAAGTAGTTGTTTATTATGTTGTTGTTGTTGTAGTGGTTGTTACCGGCATTCATTTATTACTGTGAGATATGTATGTATGTATGAATGTGTGCCTCTTCCCCAATACTTTCGCTATATACTTATATGTTTATTTCTCTCCCTATCTCTTCTTTATTCTCGCCCCGCCCCCTTCATTTCTTTTTAAGTTTTCGCTTTAAATGCTGATTTTTGTTTTTTGTTCTTCCCTTTTGTTTTTTTCTGTGAAACTCTTAACGAAGAAATTGAAGAATTTGTTGTTGTGGTGTGGGAGGGTCGCGAGGGTATAATTTAGTTACTTTTGACTAGAATTCTTGTTGTCGTATTTGCTTTGTTCACACGCACACACTCGCACGTGTATATGTATTTGCATTCATTTAAGCCTTGCTGTCGTCGGTTCATAGTGAGAAGCGGAAATAACGTCATCCATTGATAAGTTCTCCAACTTAGGCAGGCAGAGACCTTCGGCTTAGGAAGAAGCTTAACTGCAATGAAAATTATTCATGTTTCCTTTCACATTTTATGTATTTTTCTTGTGCATATGTACATAAGTGTATTTGTGTGTTAACAATTGAAATATCGAAAACCACAAATACCGCAAATATTATTTGTACTGAAAACGCGCATACACACTTATCCACCATATTTGTATGTACATACAAGCATAAATATTCATAAAGCATACTTTCGATCATCGACAGCGAACGATTGAGAGCGAACCACAAAAGATGGAATGAATTTGCTGCGAGGAGCGGAACGTCGGCAGCAATCATGGTTCGGAGAGAACGCAACCAAACAGGCGGCAGCGCCGACGCATATAATAAAGATTAGAGCTTCTTATCACAAAGTTTATTTTTATGTTATTTTTGTTTCATTATTTTTCCATCTTTGCTGCTGCTGCTGCTGCTATGTTTTTAATCGAAACACATGTTCGCTCACACACACACACACATACACGCACATATATACATCAATCAGATATCAACATACGCATACATACATATGTACTGTATATATATAGTATATATATACAATATGTATATAACTTTTGTATATAAACGCATGAAGAGACAATTGCACCATGGTGTAGTGTAATCTTAAAACGCGTTTTAAGTTTAATATCATTAAATTGTTGTTGCTGCTGTTGCTGTTGTTGTTGCCAGCTTTAGTCATTACTTCCCACACCTTGTCAATGGTTTCCACTGTATCTCCTCTCTCTCTTGTTTTGCATGATGCTATGTGGAGTGTACCATAGTTTTTCCTGTTAATAGTGTCATAAATTTATTTACTAACACATTCATACTTAGTTACATAGGCGGGCAAATACACTTGCATAAATCGGAGCTTAGATATCGCGCAGTGCAAGTCGAGTCACAATAGCCCCACTCACAGTTGAACCCGCTCAACAAAATACACACAAATATCAGCAGCAGCTGTACTGCTGCTGTACACAGCAAGGCAATTATTTTATTTTATTATTTATTTATTTTCTGGTTTTCTTTTCTACTTTTGCCTATCATGCCTGCCCGACCCAACCCGGTCCTGCCCAGCGCTGCCCTGCTTCCAGATATTCATTCTTCTTGCTGCTAAACTCAATCTCGCGCGCTCTAAGAGCGTGTTGTTCTGCTGCTCTGTGCTGTGCTTTGCGCTGATAAAATAAAGAACAATATTAATTTGTTTAAAAATAGAATTTGCTGCAGCAGCAGATTTTCTTCTTTTTCGTCGTCGTCGTCGTCTTCTGCTCTGTTGGCCTACACGGCAGTAGCATCTCAGTTGCTTACACGCAGATTCTCTTTCATACACACACTTGCATTCGCACTCAAATACCCAATTGTAAGCTCAGTTGTTGATCTTTTTCTGAACAGAGAGTGAGTGAGCTAGTGAGTGAGTGATGAGCGCGAACCTAAAAACGAGAGCGTGAGAGAGCGGTAGTAAATGTTCTCCCTAAAAACGCAAATACACAAACACACACAACAACAACAGGTGCGCTTTGCATGGTTGCGCTACAACAACAACAACAGTAGCAGCACAACACACCAATAAATGAAGACGACGAGACGAAATCAATGACAACAACGACGAACGACGACAGCGGCTACGAAGTCGACGGCTCTAGTGATTTGCTCCTGGTCGCTATAATGTCAGTCGAGTAGCAGTCGCAGTCGCAGTATTATTTCTGCTGTCTGTTTTCTCACTCTCGTTCTTGTGTTCGTTCGCTCCGGGTTTTGATGATAATTTCTGCTCTTAAATGTTTGTTTGCCGTTCGATGGTTCGTTCGTCTGTGTGTATGTGGTTTGTTCTTCTGTTTCTGTTTATGCATTAAAGTTAAACAAAAATGTGTAAAATAATTTTATGCTATAATTGTGTAAAGTACGCGATTAATTAATAATGCATTTTTAATGCAATTGATTGCATTTCAAAAAAATAAGAGGAAGGAGTAGAAAAAAAACTACGTTTTAATCATGGAATTCTTCAACAGAAATTGTGATAATTTTTTGCTTTTTGTTGTTTTTGGTTCAATATTTGTATCAACGAGTAACCGCACTCGCTGCGGTGGTCGTTGGTCTCACTCTGATGTCTGTCTGTCTGTCTATCTATCTCTGGTATATCATATTGTAGCTTGACTCTCTCTGACGTTCACGTTACACTGACTCTCTTGATCACTATGGGTTTCTCTCAATTATAAGAATAAAATCATAGGAACATGACAATACAAATTTCCTAATCTTCATACTACTCATTAATAATAACAAAAAAAGAGGAAAATCCAAAAATAATTTCTTTTGAAAATTTAGATTAAAATAAAAACAATCAAAAACTTTGTGATAATTAATTCAAAAGCAAAAGAATGTGTTAAAAAATCATAAAGATTTGGCGCGGTTTAAAACAAAAGCAACACCAAAAACTACATAAAGAAAAAGATAATAGTGAATGATAAGCGCTCGACATCTTTATCTCGTACCCACAATATGAAAGAAAGAAAAAAAGAATTGAAAGAAACCAAGAGTAAAACTGAAGAAAAAACAAGACGACAGAACGGTTTTTTTTTTTTGTTTTTGTTTTATAAATAAATATAAAATTTTATGAAATTATCATTTTGTATTCGTTTCACGTTTATTTTTGTTGTTTTGTTTTGTTTTGTTTTTTTTTTATGTTCCGTTTCCACCACTCCCGCCTGTTTCTCTTTTTAATTGAGAAGAGATTCGCTGTTAAGAGAACGATACAGATCATTTTACTCGTTATTCATTTCCATTCTTGCCTTCACATTATCTTTAATGTCCTCGTCGTTCGTTTTGTTATTATTATTTTTGCAGCATTAGCAGCAGAAACACTCGGTACTCGTTGTATCAAGAAGAAATGGTTATGTTGATGAGATGAAGAGAAGAGAGCCAAAGCCAGAGCTTTAAAGGAAAATAAAGTGTCTAAAAATATACAAAAAAAAAAAAAAAAGAAAAAGAAAAAGAAAAGAGAAATGAATGAAAAAATAAATAAATTTGCATATGTGTTATGATAACAAGTGTTAATATGCATAACAAAACATAAAGAAAAGAAAACAAAGACAGAAAAACATATTAAATTGTTATTTATGCAACTTATCATCGTCATCATATCAAATGAGGGAAATTTGTCAGATTCCAAAAAACAAAAACAAAATCAACTATAAACAAAACCAAAACCAAAAATAATAATAATAACAGCAACAACAACAATATTAAGAATAAGAGCAACACAAACAACAAGAAATAGCAATTTGCTAACTTCATTTTGCTCCATAAATTGTAAGTTTAATTTGAAAAAATTTTTAATTATTTTTTTTTTTGCATTCGATTATTGAAGTTACGATTGCAATATTGATACATTTAACGACAAAATTGTATTAATTTACCAAGTCACCATAAACTCGGATTGAGATTTGATTATTTTTTTGGGACTCACTTCTGTTTTCAACTGTTTAAACCATTCCCACCGTCGCTTACAGACAATCAATCCGATTTAACAACATTTTAACGCAATCATTAAATCCTCTAGTAAAGCGATTCGATTCTTCAACTTATATACATGTTATATTCTGTAGTCCGCAAAACCGATCTTAAATCATCTACTTTTTATCAACAATAGATTACCATTACCAGAAAGTAATTTTGATCAACGGGATGGATTCCTTATCTTTAACTGACGGGAGAAACATACCTTATAGTCAAATCTGGAGTATGCATACGTATAGGGTCGCGGACCCATAGGAGAGAATTGCTGTTGAATATTTTATAAGGAATTCCAGGCTTTCTGTTACCGCCCCGTCTTTATGTAGTCGAAACCAAGAATTTGCATTTCTTTCCCCATCACTTCGCGCAAGTAGAAAATCATAAGGAGGATCCTAACATACATTCCAATAAGTTTGTAAGAAACAAAAGGAAACATCGGAGACTCCATAAAGTATATATGTACATACTTATATTCTTGATCAGTTCGACAAGACGAGTATGCAAACTAGTCCCTCATTTGTTAGCTAGACAGTTGAAATTTTGCACAAAGAATTATTTTCACAAGACTCTGTGCATTTGAATCAGCCGAATCGGATCAATAAGGAAAGTAACTCCCATACAAAACCCCCTATTAAAATTCAGGTTATAACTTATATGAAAAACTGTTTTGTTTATTGTACTATCCAACTGAAATTCGGACACTATAAGTTTCTAATCCACCTCTATCAACCATGTAAATTCAAGACCCTGGGATTACTGGATACAATAACAGCCATACAAACCCAAATTCAACCCTAAACTGTCAGCTATTAAAATATTTATTTTTAGGCTTGGTAGGACTTTACTACACAAATGGTAACAAATTCAAATCTTGTGTTAATTCTGAGACACCCTTTGCCCATATTCACAAACCATGTAAATTTCAAGACCCTAGGATTTCTGCATCGTACATCTCCTTTATAATTATTCGGTATGCTGTGTGTGTACTGACTCTGTGTGCTCAATCACTGTAGCGTAGGCAAAAACAACAACTTCGGAATAGCCGAAGGTAACCTACTTTTTTTTTAAAAAGTCTGGAAAGTTGAAAGGAAAAATCTTGTCGTTGAAAGCAAATGCATATCACATCACTCAATCACTTCCGAGGATGAAATATAGAAGAATCGATATAATTTTAAGAAAATAACAAGTATTAAATTTGACATTTGTTAGTGGGCTTTGATCCATGGAAAGTATTGTAATACAGCTCGAATTCGAGAAAACATTAAAAAAATGCTTATTTGTCTTTGGAAAATCAAAACGTGAAGTTGCATGACATACTAGATGACATCTTAAAGATATCAAAAAGCAAAACACTTTATCACTTTCATTTCATATATATTAAATTATTGAATTCATTTCACAGAACTGAGAAATTTCTTAAATCTTTCAACTTGCTTACTGAATTGAATGTGAAGGCTTCAAACATATGGCTATTTTGGATATTCAAGTGTTGTTTGCAAATGATTTTGAATGAAATTACTGTGAAAGATGGGAAGAATTTATAATTGAATGACAACAGTTTCGAAGATGTTGTCAGAAAACTTCAACAGGGTTTAGCATTAGATAAAATCCTTGAATTATTTATCCTAAATTCCATCCATCCATCCATTGAGAGACTTGTTAAATACAAAGGGGTGTTGTCTTACCTTATCAAAAGAACTTTAAATGAAGTAAAGTGTTTTTTGTTCAGCTTAAATATAAGTAAATTTGCGACTTCATATAATAAGAATAATAATAATTCACTTAAAAAACGGAAAAAAAATATAAATGTTTTTCTGTTGGTTTATAACAAAATATAAATGCAACGATAAATGAAAGCAAAATAAACACAAAAACTATGCAATAGTTGGAAGTATTCTGAATATGTTGAATACGGGTTCCATTGATCTCAAGGATTGGCCTGCGTGCTCAACTAGCTGAACCCCATTGAGGAGTTCGGGGGTTATACGAGTACGAGTATTTCAACAAAAACAGTCGGTAGTTTTTTTTTAATCCAAGAATTTAAATTGATAAAGTCTTTTCGCAGTATATTTGGGTTCTTTCCTTCTGTGTTTTTATTTTTCTCTAATTGTAAACAATTGATAAACAATGTTTTAGTTATGTATACAAATATATAAGTAAATATATGTACCATATTTATATCTTTGTAAGTAAATACATATTCTTCAATATAAATTACTTATGAGATTCTAACTAAACTAACGTCGTTGGTGGCAACAGTAGCTATCTGCTATCGCAAAAGATTTAAAACTTCATTAAAACTTTTACTCATTGCTGACTGCCTTTTAGTTTCTTGTCTTACCACATCCTGTTTAATATGCAGAAACCATTTTAAAAGATTTCTATAAAAACCGCAACAATTTCAATAACAAAAAGAAAAAAAAAGAATTTCTCTTCCTTCTCCACCTCGCGTTTTATTAGTGCATCCAATTCTGATTCAAACTCAAATTCTTGTTGATGTTCATTTTCATTTTCATCTGCATTTTCATTACAGTAAACTTTTTTTAATTGAAAATATTTAAATGTTCCTTTTTTGTCATTGAAAATTTTCAACTTTTTTCTCATTCGCATGTTAGTCAAAACGCTAAACGATTCTATAAAAATGCACACTCATTCTTAGAATCACTCATACAGTAGCACACATTTCTATATAATTCTTTACAAAAAAAAAAACAAAAAAAAAAAAATAGACCTCCTGCTGAGAACCCAAAACATAAAACCAAAATATGAAATTCGATTTCACCGAAAGTTGAAATATGTATCTTCTTTCATTTTAATAGATTTATGCATTATTTAATAAGTAGTAGAGAAAAAAAAAAAACTGCATAAATACATAATTTTGATTATTTTATAGTCATCGCATTTAAATTTTTTCCAATCAAAACTGAATGTTGACGAGCAATCAAAGAATACTCATACATATTCTGCGTGTGATAGAATAAAAACAATAAAATAATTTAACAAATTTTTGAGAAAAATGAGTTTTGTTTTCGTCGCCCCCTATTGGCAGGCATTTGAACAATTATAGCAGAGGGGAGAAATGATTTAATGGGTTTTTCTTTCTATAAATCGAATCGAAGATACCAAAAAAGGAAAGTACACCGGGGATTCATTCCATTGGCCTCTTTACCATCACCAAATTCTTTGTTTTTCAGTTACTATATCGATGTAGTTTTGGGTAAAGTTGGTCGATCATTTCTCTATAACGACATAATAATAATAATAAATAATATAATGACACTTTGTTTTTTAGATAATTTTTAGGGTTCCGGGTCCAAAAGGAACCCTATTGCAGAGACTGCATTGTCCATCCGTCCGTCCTCGGGTCATATCTCATAAACCGCAATAGCTAGAGAGTTGAAATGAATGTGTAGTTCTATCCGCAGATCAGCAAAATATTTTCAAAAACTTAAAGGGGTCCCCATACAAGAAACATTTTGGTTTGTATGGCAGCTATACAATCCAGTAATCCCACGATCTTGAAATTTTGCGTGGTTGGTGGCCGTACATAAGAAACTTATATTGTCGAAATTTCGGTTTGATCGGATTACTAGGGAGGGTACGTCCCATACAAACCCACCACTAAAATTGAGGTTCTTATTTGAAAAAATTGTTTGCTTTTTGGACTATTAAACTGAAATTTAGACACTATAAGTTTCTGATATAGGCGGGGTACATTTGTTGGAATCAGTCAAATCGGAACACTAGGGGGAATACCTCCCATACATACCCCAATCTGGTACGGAACCCTCCGTGTACGAGGCTGACTCGCACTTGGCCTTTTTTTTTCTGTAGCGAAAAAACGGTTATGGTGCGAAGTAATTCCACTAACACATAAATAAAGAAACTGCTTGTTATTGAAAACTTAAATTCTTTGAATTCCATTATGAAGACATACAGTTTAAGTTTATGAGAAGTGCCTTTCATAACGAGATAGTAAATTTGCTTATAAAAAGAAAAGTTTCTTACAATTACTTACTTGTTTTGCGCACTTAAAATGTGTTCAAGCTGAAATGCATTATGACGACATTTTCTCCCGACAGAAAATGGGTTAAGGCATCATATTTAACTGGAAACAAGTTTACAAAAAAACTGCAAAAAGAAATAAATTATATAAAAATTACGATATACACTTAAGAAATTATGTCTTATTCTCGCTCATTCGTTCGTCATTCTATCTGAATAGTGGGGTTATTACTTCGAAATCTATGGAGCTGATCTTGATTAGAAGACCTTTAAACAACATTAAATAACAATAATATAAAGAAGTCAACAAAATCATAACACTTTAGCTTAATAAATATTTATAATATTTTAGTAATACGTACATCTTCCTTTGTTTCAAATAACCTAATAAAGACGGTTGAGCAAGGAATCATAAGGCCCTTGTAAGATAATTAAATGAAACTTCATACCAGGCCACCATTACCATACCATTAAAAAATGGCAGTCAATGTTGTTATATCATCAAATTGTCTTCCAGATTCGTACACTTTCTTGGTTAGCCATCACCAAGCATTCTCAGGAATACTGGTCGGGCGGGCGAAACACCACTTCAAAGGACCAAACATATTCCTGAACTGGAAGAATACCGTTTCCAGCACCTGTTTATATAAGCTACCGCCTCAAACCATAAAACCGCATTTTCGACTGTGATGACGAAAATGTTCATTACGCAAATCATGAATCATGGGCAATAGCAACAGAGGCCCACAACTCAGGGGAAAGTTAAGAAGGACAGGAGGACCAGACTTGCCTTGAGCGTGAATCGAATCTGCGGCTTTTGGGATGACAATTCTTAATATTTTTATATAAGTGAGAAGAACAAAGTTGACGTTGAAAAGAAACCACAAATAAAATGTTTAATGGTTATATGTTTTATTTTACTTTTCTTTACTTCGTTGTCCAACCATCCTCGGGCGATATCTCATAAACGGTAATAGCTAGAGAGTTGAAATTTTCACAGAATGTGTATGACTCGCACTTGGCCGGTTTTTTAATTTTTCTAAAAATTGCTTAATGATTGAGAGTTGAGAAAGAATTACGAGAAGAACATAAACAGCATGAAACTAGTCGTGTCCTTATTCAAGTGAGCGGCAGTTTATTTATTTAATTCAATGAACTTCATTTACCAACCTCTGCAATAATTTAATTGTGACTTTCCTAACTGAAGAAAATGTGAAAAAAAAAACTTGAATTGATGGATTTGATAAAGAGAAACAAAAAAAGAAAGAAAAGAATAATCTGTGCACAATTTGACTAATTGACGCTTCTTTCATATTCAGTGGCTATTTTCAGATCGTTGATTCACGAAGGCTGTGCGACAAATGAAATTTACAAAATTTTTAAATACTACGTAATGCATATTCGTTATAAAACTACAGTTAAATGTGAGATATATTGTACATAAGTGTATATTTCCTTTGATTAAACACAACTTAAGGGGTTTTTGTGATTTATTGGGATTTTTTTTTTTTTGTTTTTTTTTTGTTATTAAAATTAATATCCAAAGTTATCAAATCTACTATTAGACATAATTTACAGAATTTCCGAATGTAATGTATTTAGTAGGGAATATCTCATTCACTTTAACTTTAACAAAAGATATTTTACGTCGGAGAGAAGCAAAAATATTCAACATTTATACTACAATACTTACAATTTTATAGTTCTTTCTTTCCATCTTTCTTCTCTTCAAAGTATTGTATTTATATATTGTATATTTTTTTTTTTGCGTTTTACCCGAAAAAAAAAAACAACCGAAAATAAAATAAAATAAAATTTGTTTACAATTTGAATCGAAATTGAAATGTTTCCTTTGGTTAGCAAATACTTGGTGAGAGCGAGCAAACCACGAACTGTGAACGAAGCCAACACAACACAACAAATTCAAAAAAAAAAAAAACATGTTCGTTTGTAAATATATTTCTATAGTTTATTTTTAAATCTCGTATCTCGATCTGTTCTATGTCAACAAAGGTGAATTCTTTGCAAAAATATTGAAAAATATTAGCAAATAAAAATGTATTCATAGATCTTTTTTTCTGTTTTCTGTTTTTACTTTTGTTTAAATCTGAAGGCGAAACAAGTGTTTCCGCTATAATGAATGCCACCAGACAAAAAGATACACAGTTTTTCAGTTAAGAGGCAAACAGCAAACAGTAGTCAATAAACAAACAGAAAAGCAAAAATGTATCTTCTATTTGTAAAATGTATTTTGGTAAATTCATTTTTCCGTTAAACATTGAAATTGTATATAGAAGATAAGTATTTTAAAACAATTGCATTCAATTTAGGAATTAAAATATAAAAGTTTTAACAATTGCCTCTTTGGGTTTTGCCACTTTAAGAGAAAGACACAGCTAAAACAAAGTGATTATGGATGGTTGCTGTTTAGATTATTTTATTTATATTTTTCTCCATAAGAATATCTACCATGTTTATAAATTGTAACGAACTATAGCAGCATCCCATGAAAACTATTCCATTTTAGCTCTATAATTCGAAGATCTCATTAAGAAATAGTAGTAGTCAGTTGTTATGAATGAATTTATAAAATTGGAAAGCTGAAAAACTATTTGCAATCAATTAAACTCATTGCAAAAACTCTTCTCTAGTTTAAGAGGTAAATGCAAATTTTTTAGTAATTTCATTTGTGCAATACATAAATATAAAGACAGTCCTTATAAGCAATTTCTTCTAGACATTTTAAAAACTGTGGGACAGACGATACTTTTAAGTTGCCTCAAAATGCATACTATATTTATCTCATTTGTATCTACCAGATTGAGGTTTTTGTTATGATTCCTATATAAAACAAGGGGATTTCTGTGTTTTCTTTTTAGTTTAGTACTTGCGGATACAACTCCATAGCTAAATGAGGCCCTTTTTGATAAATCCCTCCATAAAACTCTCTTAAAGTTCATCAGATTAAAATGGCATTACAATGATTTCACACTAGAATTGTGTTAAATATTATGTCCCAAAAAACTTCTACTCAATGTAATAATAATGCAATTGAAATATATATATTGTATATAGATATTGTGCGTATAGAATTTACCTGTTAGGCACTTTTGACATAGAGATTCTGAAGCGATTTCATTTGAAGTTCTTGCGTTGGATAGTAAATGCATTGTGTTTCGTGAAAAAAAGATATCATGATTTATCCAAATCCTCAGTTTCAAGCAATTCAGTAATCCCAATCGGAACAGGATTAGAACTACTACGGGCACATATGTAAGTATTGTATATGTTTCCGAACTCTTGAGATAATGTATCACTATAAATGTCAAATGGTTTGGATCAAAATTCACTGTAAAAATTCCTATAATATTTTGATTAAAGTTTAGTTCATTTATTTAAGATTTATTAAATGTTCCTCCTCGATAAAGGCAGAAAAAAAAATTAATTAAAAATCATATTAAAAAAAGAAAAAAAAACGTAAAACAAATGCGATTTACTTCACCCGACAAAGAAGATTTAGTCATCTACATACAAACTCAAACTTTCAAGTCCTATTCACAATCTAGAAAATAACTCGGATCAAATACATAACTCGGATTATACATAGATAATAGCATGCAATAGACAAAATCAACCGAAATTTCAGTTTATAATATCCTTTCATAAACAAGGAGAAGTCACTTCTTTCTATTGAAAATAAACTTTTATTATTAAAAATCGGATTATGGTTATGGAAGTTTGGGGTGAATGCGGCAAATTATAAAAAAATATATAAGAACTCAAATCTAAGCTAAAACCAGAGTTTTATACTCTTCATGCGGTGTAATCTTGATCACTTCGACGAGTAGAGTTGATTTATCCAACTCCGTCTGTCCATCTGTACTAGTCCGTTAATTTATTAGCTAGAGAGCTGAAGTTTCGTTTTTATCAAACTCTGTACATTTGTCGGATTCTCGAGGATGGGTACCCAATTTAAATTCATGTTCTTATTAGATTATATTCACCAATCATGTAAATTTCAAGATCCTGGGACTACTAGATCGCAACTCAACCTCTCTTCTCCAATTAAAGTCAGATATTTCTAAGATTGATGGGAAACAAAAAACTCACAAACGAAAAAATATAATTTGAATAGAAGCAATCCAATGACTCTCAGTTCCAGTGTTGATCCGTAAGTTTGGATGTAATTCATAAATTTGTTTCAAGTACTGATCTTTAGTTTTAGTCTTAGCGGTTATGGATTTTAGAGAAATTATTAAATGTAAGATTTTTCCCCATTTCCCTTACAATTGCAAAACATTCTTTATAAAACCATTGTATTGACTTATGATTATAAATTTGTCATAGTATCAAGTTAAGTTATATAAATAGCTAGAACGTGATAAAAATTGTAAGCAAAATAAAAAATGACGTCAAGAGTTAAATAAAATAAAATAATAATAATAATATTAAAATAAATTTTAAAAAAGAAAAAACTATGAAATCTTTAATTGGTTTTTTTTAATTTTTTTTCCAAATACTAAAAATAACAAATTTTAATTAGTTTCAATTTATTTCTTAACAATTTTCATCGTTGTTTGTTTGTTTATGTAAAAAAAAAAAAAATTTTTTTCGCCAATTAAAAGAAAGTAAAAATGTTCTCCGAGTTGCTTTGGCTGTCGCTGCATTAAACCGGCGGCAACTGGTTGCATGCAAACTTGAACAGATCACAACGAGTTACTATAATCAAACTATAAATCAACTGAGCGGTGCCGTCAGTGCTTAAATCCTTAGGCTTTTTATTAGATCTGCTTTTGTCTCTCGCCTATGGAATAGAACGTAAAATTAAAAAATAAAAATATATTAATTTTTTTTTAAAGCATTTGGCAAAACAATTTTAACGAATATTTGTATGATTTATTTTTAGACATGGGTTTTTTTTTTTTTTTTGTTTGGTTTTGTTTTTGTTGAAGAGGGAGAGAGTGAGAGAGAGAGTATCTATACTAAGTATACACTAGAATGAATGTAAAAGTTCTAAAAAAGAAAAAAAAAGGTTTTATTATCGTTTCATTTCAAATCATATATTTTTTGTCTTGATTATCGTATTCCTTATTGCACTAGTACTATGTCTTTGGTTTAGTAGAAGGGTCAAGGGGCCGCGCACTTGTTGTAGTTAGTAAAACATAGCTAAACTTTGCTGGATCGTGTGATCATTTAGCGATGTGTTAATTTAATTTGAATGTGTGTTGGACAAAAAGAGAAACAACAACAAAAGTAGAAATAGAAATACATAATAAAAAACAAACAGAATGGAAATGAAATGATGCAGTAAATGTGACAAAATTCAAGAAAATTTTCGCGTTACAAATAAAAGTCCTTGGGCTTTGCATCTTTGACTTATCTTTGATATCCATTCAATGCACAATGTTCATCATTCTCTCTCTCTCTCTATCTCTCTCTCTCTCTGCACATTCACATCCTGTTGTGAATATGTTGTGTGAGTTAATTAGGAAATTACTTAGTGTATTGTACAATAATATTGTACGTACAATATTAGTCGAAATTCTAATGCCAAGGCATGCACACATGTGCCTGCTAATATTTCAATTCAAA
Organism: Amiota minor; assembly: GCA_037043295.1. Lineage (NCBI taxonomy): Eukaryota > Metazoa > Arthropoda > Insecta > Diptera > Drosophilidae > Amiota > Amiota minor. Next base: position 161,396 of record JBAMAW010001055.1, read on the forward strand.
GGCTTCTCACCACACACACACACACACACACACACACACACACACACACACTATGTAAGTATGTAACATTGCATTGCATTATGCAAAGTTAATTACATTCGTCGTCGCCTACAGTCATCGTCATCGTTCTTGTGTGTAAAATGTATTTAGATACATTGTTGTCATACGAGTATCTTACTAAGTATAACTTTGACAATTGTACCCTCAATATATGGTAAAATCATCAACCGCAATCTTATGCATTTTGTTGTCCATCTCTCTCTCTCTCTCTCTCTCTCTTTTAATGTTCATTCATTTGGAAAGTGTCAAATTATTTATTGTGGAATTTTTAGTCAAATTAATATTAATATTTAACTACAAAATTCATTTCATACAATATTTTTTTTTTCTCTGTTTAGTATTTTTTTTATATAATCAAAATATCTAAAGTTATATTTGCATAACAAATATACAATACTTTTTCTACTTTCATATGAAATCACTTACTTACTAAATAAACACAGAAAATGGGAATGAAATGGAAGGGATCGATCAAAATATTGTACACACATAGTATTTTGTGTATTCTTATTGTTATACATGGCGTATGAGTGATTTTTGCTTTATGATTAGTTCAAGTTTTGTAAATTCTTCACTTTGGCGTTAACTTTTTAAATACACACACTTATACACTCTCACATTTACACACACCAACACACACACACATACAATAACAATTTAAAATCGGCAAATAATAATAAAAATATTTAACGCAAATCATGATTTTATTTGCATTTATTGCGATTTATACAAGTTCAGAAATGTGTAAATATTTTATGGAAATTTTCCACATTTTGCGAAAAGTGCAAAAAAAAAAATAATAATAATAATTAAATTCATACTTACATGCATTCTCGCATTCTGTTGGTAGACAAAGAATTATTATATCTAAGGAAATGGAAGCATTAAAAATGAATTGTTGATGAGAAAAGAAAAAGAAAAACCTTCAGAAAATGTCATAAATGACAAATGAAATTCAAAATGCAAAAAAGAAAAGAAAATAATAAAGAAAAATACAATTAAATCAACTGCCGGTTGGCAACTGTCTAAATCCTCATTTAATAAATGCAAAATACAAAAACCGCGTGCGACTTTTATCTTTAATCTGTTACTTTCAATCAACACACATGTGCGAATGTGTGCATCTTTATTTTTTGTATCTTTTGCTCTTGACATGACATATTTTTATTAGCTGCGATTAGTAAGTGAATTCTAATTAGATTACAGATGCGCGACTTTAAATTAACTTTAAATAAGAAATGAATGATGAGATACATACTCGTATATGTTACATACATATAGAACAACCAGTTAATGGGTTAAAATTTTGGAAAAGCAACATATAAATTAAGTTAAATAATTAATAAAAATAATAATAAAAAAACAAAAACAATTAATTCATTGATAAAATACATGGAAATGTGTAAATGATTAAACAATACAAAATACAAAAAATAAAAACTAAAAAGAACTTTATCTTTGACTATGCCGAAGATGAAATACTCTTCACTGGACTTGTATGGGAGGTACCGTCCCTAATGGTCCGATTCGGCTGCTTCCAACAAATGTCCTGTGCCTATCTTGGAAACTGATATTGTCAAAGTTTCAGTTCGATAAGACAAAAAACGAAAAAGTTTTTCTAATAAGAACATGCATTCAAATTGGTGATTTGTTTGGGAGGTACCCTTCCTAGTGGTCCGATTTCGCTGGTTCCAATATACTGCGTATGGTAAAAAGAAAGGTTCATGCAAAATTTCAGCTCTCTAGCTCAAAAACTGAGGGACTAGTTTGCATACATACAAACGGACAATGAAGTACCATTGTTTTACGTCCTCGACCTATCTGAGAAGACTTAAGAGCACGGTGGCAAGCACATGGATTGATAAACGTCAATCAACGTCCCCTTGAATATACATATATCCGCAGGTACCAAATTTGAATCATATTTATTTTGGTAAATATGACTCCCTCCTTGGTGGGGAGCGAAGCCCATCTTAAAACTCTGCTGCTCTCTGGAGGAACACAGCGCCCGGTTGTATAACGCAACTCCAAGTCGAGTAATTACTTTACTCGCATTTGGGTATTAAACCACAGCCACAGCCACCACGATACTCCGACAAGGGGGCCGTACCCGCTGGCCACGACGGAAGGAAGTTCGGTGGTGGGTTCCTGACCACCCGTGGTACCAGAAAAGCCTCTGGTAAGACTTCGTACCCGAGGTACTACCAATTTGAACTACAAAACGTTCATGGCTTGGTGGCCCATATTGTTTTCATTTATGTAGTAGCCAAGAAATCCTATTTATAGAGGATAACCTGGATCACAAATTATAAATGAAAAAATAATCTACCCTCCAGGAATATGAGTTCTAGGCTTCAAGACTTATAGAACTCCAAAAAAGTTCCCAGAGGGGGACATACAGACGGACATGGCTTAAACAATTCGTCTAATCGAGCTGATGAAGAATATATGTACTTATAAACTTTATGTGGTCTCTTTTTTCTCCTTCTGCCAGTTACAAACTTCATGGAAAAGTTATAATACTATTCACTCCCTTGAAGACTATAGGTAAATACAATATAAAAAAATAAATCGTTTGAAAATTAATAAAGCGTTGTCACTTTAAATTTTTGTGTTAAAATCAACTGCTCTGCCATTTATGTTGTCGATTACATTGAGAGAAAGGTAGAGACAGAGACAGAGACAGAAGCAGAGACAGAGACAGAGGGAGATTCCGAATGATTTGCACAAATCTGCACACATGATGAATTGTGCGAGTAGTTTAGCGGTTGTTGAGTGTGTGTGGCATTATTAATTTTGAGCTGTGATTTTGGATTTTGTAGTATGAACTCTACTTGTACCATCTATGGGTGAATGTGTGTGGATGTTACCATGGTTTCCGTTCATTTTAATTGCGGTTCTGGTAAATTTTTCACGCGTAATCCACACGAGTTTCAATGAGAATTTATAATAGAAAATCACGCTTAATTAGCGCGATTTGTGCAGTTTGGAAAAAAAAAAGAAGAATTAAATAAATATTCAACCAATTTATATATAAGTACAAATACATAATAGAAAAACTTTGCTAATATCTAAGTATTGTATGTACTATTATGTACAAATAACTTGTAACTTTTATTAAACATTTAACTTGAGCACCTTTTTAAGTTCTCTTCTTTACCGATATACAAATTCATGCAATCATTTATCGATTTAATTTTCAATTTTACTTTTGAATCCATTGGTGGCAGATCCGCCGCTCCTTTTGAGAGTTTGAGCGGTGACTTTGTCTTTGGAATTGTGCAATTGTGACATTTTTTTTTTTGTCTTTGAAAGAATTTTCTTTGTGACTTTAGTTGAAGTTTAATAGCTGATGGATGGATGAATGGTAGCTAGCGATGCTTGTCTCTGATATCAATACATTTTCTGAATTGAATGGTGCTTTGTTGTCAACTATGTACGAGTAGAAAGCACACGTTCTCTCCTTCTCTCTCTCTCTCTCTCGCCCTCTGTATACATTGAAGTATTGAAAATGAAATTACAAGCAAATTCATTTAAATATGCCGCGTAATACAAGGCCTTCCATCAGTTGCCACCAGTTGCCGTTTAATAGTTAAATTAATTGATTCGATTATGCTATAAACAATTAAGCATATCAAAGAGGAAAGCAATATGGTCTTGGTCTTTTAGTCAATCTGCTGCTTCATTGATGATATTTTATCAATTTATCGTACATACTTACTTACATATTTTTTTTATTCTTTCGAATCAGTTTATTTGTTTGTCTCCTAGTATGTACGAATGAGTATGTGAATGGAAACATGATGTCGAAAGAATAATGTGCCTCTAATTACTAAAATTGATTTATCATGGAAATACCAACGCACAGTTTCCTGATCCTATGATTTCATTTCTTTTGATAATGAAATTGTATTGAATTGAATTGAATTGTATATGCAGAATTTAATGATCATCGCTCACACTGTAATTCTATTTGTTTTGTATTTAAACATCTGATCTGGAATAATTTAAAGTTCGATTGAATGAACCATGAGAAAAAGATTCTTTACTTTGATTTGAAGTCATTCCATCATATTCATATTCATTCAATGACAAAATGACTAAAATTGGACTTCATAAGTAGGAAAAAAAAAAAAAAAACAGAAACAACAAACTTTCTTTAGATCAAGTTAACCTGGAAACCTATTCTATCTAAAATGTGAGGGAGCTGTTGGCAACAAAAAAGGCATTGATCTCATCCGGTTTTCCATTCTATCAAGATATTCAAAGAAATGTGTTCTGAAGGAAGTGACGTGTGCAACTTTCAAGAAGAGAAAAACCAGCTGTTTCAACTTAGTTGTGGGAACTTTTACTAAAAGTATTTAATTTAAATAAACTAAAGCTGATCAAAGTCAATGTTTTTGGTTTTTTGCATTTAATTTTTTTTTAACATAGAAACCACTTTTGCTTTTTGGTTTAATTAAAAAAGAAAAAAAAAGATGCAATTTGCATTTCTTCTTTTGGATTTATTTTTCTATGTATTATTATACTTAATCCCCCTTAGAATGAAGCAGCTTTGTTTTATTTTTGGTTGAAATACTTTTCAAATTTCAAACAAAGAATTGCAACTAAAGTTTTTGCATTTTATGGAATAACAAAAGAGCAACAACAACAACAGTTAATTCTCTGTCTGTGTGTTGTGAGTAAATAAGTTTTATACTTTTAAAGTTCACAATGGTCGTCGCTCAATTAATTTTTACTGTTTTATTGTTTTCTACATCAGGATGAGCAGACGTAACACAGTTTAGTTTGTACTATAGAAACACTTGTAAAGCCTGAAAGTATTCAGCCGAATTGAGTTTTGAGTAGAGGCTTTTTTCTTCCTATAAAGCTGTTCATACTATTGTATATCCATGGCAGCTCAGCTAGGCTTTTCATCTATAATATTTTTCTTTTTACAATGTAATATTTGGTTGGCTTTGCAAAGTTTCTTTCTGCTGGTAGATGAATGGATTCATTTGCATTCTCTCTCTAGGATCTGTTATGTTCTGTATGTGTATGTGGTGCCATTGAAAACCTAATAAAATTATAATTTTTGTGTTTTCTGAAGCGAAGCAGCCAGAAAAGATGAGTTCGCAACGCAACTATGACAACGGCAATGACTTTTACGCAGTCAATCATCATCATATACAATAGTATCTAGAAACACATGTGTAAATAAATATGCATATCATAGCATTTATTTCATTTCATTTTTGCTTAGTTATTTGTATCTGAATGAATGCATGAATGTATCTATGTCATTTGTTAAAAAACCCAACTCTTAATCGTAATCTCTTTGTCATATCTAGCTGTCTCCGGATCTCTCTCTCTCTCTCTCTCTCTCTCTCTCTGTCTCTCTCTCTCTCTCTCTCTCTCTCTTTATATATATATATATGTGTATGTTTGTGTGTCTTTTAGATTCATAAACCTAATTTTGTCTCATTTCATGTATGCTACAAAATAATATATGAATATTTTTTTGCGTACTCATGCCATCAGGATGGGACTGTTGCTTATCAGAAAATACATTGTTATTGAGCTTGCGATAAGATCTGAAAAAAAAAAATGGTTTTATACTACAATATATTATGTTCTAGATACTTGCAGTGTTATTGTTGTTACAATTGTCATTGACCAGCAGCATTGACTTGATTTTAGCTCAACAGATATAAGGACTATAGCCAGATATAGAATATTTATCTACTTACTTAATATTAAGTACATTGGATGCGATGGTGGCAGTGGTTGCTGATGTCGTTGCTGTCAGTTTTGTTTTTTTCTCTCTCTCTCTCTCTCTCTTTCACTGATAACAAAAAAGATATTGTGTCGAATACTGGCATAATTCTTGCGAAATGTTGTTCTAACCAGTGGTTCTTAAACACTGATTAATCAAATTGGTTAATCGGTTGGAAGTTACAATTAAAATTAATTGATTAATCCTGAAACAAATTAACCAATCGAAAGTTGAGTGAAGAACCTATTGTTTTGCTCCTCATTGGTCGTTGATTAGCTCACTTATAGGCCTATTATGATATCACAGTCAGAGTGTATCCCATTCACTGGGGAACCAACTTGATAAGTTTAGAAATCTCATTTAAATCACAGTTTAAGAATCGCTGTTCTATACTGTTTATTTGTTATTTGCGAGTGCGTGGGCTACCAACAACTGAAATAATACATAATACGCTTGACGATGCCTGCCTGCCTGCCTGTCATTATCATCATTGCCATCATCATCATCATCGTCATCAACATCAGCTATGGCAACAACTAAAGCAAAATGAAGTATTATCATTATAGCATTTGTACAATACAACACAATCTTCTGTATTAATTTTTATTCTAGTAGTTGTATATACTTAGTAAGTTCAGTAGTAGTAGTAGTAGTTGTTGTTGTTATTGTTATTGTTGTTGACGACGACCAATGTATCTCAATCAGATTGGTGGCCGCCACAGAGTTGTGTAGCAGCACGAGTTTGTGATCTGCGCTTAAACCAGTAAAAATAAGTTTAATCAACTGTATGAAGAATAACAGAAACAACAATCAAGGCCAATGAAGTTCATTGTCCAACAATAACAACAACACCATTGTAGTAATAATAATAATATTAATAATAATTTTTAACCTTCTTCCCAAAGAATTGCATTCACAGCAAAACAAATTGGAAAACAATTTAATTTTAACCAAAAATATGAAATTATGGAAAAATTAAAATGAAAATTGAAGAGTAGACAAAAAAATGTGTTACCAATTACAACTGTTGCTTCCGTTTCTAGTGTTTCAAAGATTGATTGTTTTTTCATCATCATTCTTCCTTCCTTCCTTTTTTTTTTTTTTTTTGTGTTCATAAATCGCCATTAAAAATGGTAATAGCAGTCGTGGCTTTTTGTGTCATTCTTCTCATAGAACACAATTGTTGTGATGATGATGATGATGATGATGATGATGATGATGATGATAATAATGCAAAAATGGCAAATTATCGTATTTCTGTGCTGCATCATCACTAATGGCAGTGCTTTGTTTCACATCCTTAGAAATCGACAAGGATTGTCTCGATGCCCGGCCGCCCTCACGCACACGATGTTTCATTCGATCCATCGCTACGCGGTATGTAATGAGGTTTGCCAGCCAGCCAGCTTGGCCTATCTGGCTTGCTGTATATTGTTGCATGTGACCGGAAGTGCGCAAAAGGAAACTTGTTTGTACTACTATGTTGTGCCTCATCAACATCATCACTATCAACATAAGCTGCTCAAGGGCAACCTCAACTTGAAACTCAAGGCGGTGCACTCCACCTGAAAACAGCATCACAGCATCTTTCATACAATTCATACATTGAACATGAATATGAGGAGTCTAGTCAACTGAAGAGTCAAGTCATCTCGAGTCAAGTCAACTCAAGTTAAGTTCCTTGTCGCGTACACTCAATTTTCCTGCAACAATCAGCTCAACTTGTAGTTCTCATCTACATTATCATCTTTTCTTTTCTTTTTTTTTTTTCTTTTTTTTTTGTTTTGAAAATGAAAACAATTTACTTTACCATGTGCCCTGCCAGCCTGTGCGTATGATGACTACGACGAGAACTTGAGTTCTTTAGTTGAGAAAAGAAAAAAAAAATAATAATAAAAAAAAAAAAGAATACTTAATAGAAGGAACATGAAATGAAATGAAAAAAAAAAGAACGAAAGAAAGAAATGCATTAAATGTACAAATTTATTATATGTCCTGTGCAAAATTTTCCATACATTCAAATTTTCCTTTTTGCGCCATATTTCATAAAGGCAAATTATTCTTTTACATTTTCTTTCTTTTTAGTTAGATACTTCTTGGGCTTGTCTACTACTACTACTTGAACTTGTTAAATGTTTTGTTGTCGTTTAATAAACAAATATCTCAGAGTTGGCCGCAGTTAAGCGTAACCGCTTAAAAAGTCGTCAACGGTGATAATGAAGAAGGCAGCCGGCGGCCGGCGGCGACAAACCAATAATCATCATCATCATCATCATGATGACGATGAGTGTCTCGGACTTGTTGGCTTTGCCAGGTTATTTTAGTCATTAACATTAATCGTACACGAGTGTGTCCTTAGTCAACTTGCGCCGCCGCTACTGTCGCCACCGCCGTCGCCGTTGCCGTCGCCTTTACCATTCCACGGTCGCTCGCTTGCTCTTGACTTTATGGCGAAAGACGCCTTTTATCCTTGGCCATTCATTCCCATCATAAATTCTCAGCTCATATAGCTTTGTGCTAGCACAAGCACAAGCAGCAAGAAAGAACCAACAGACGTGGTCCGGACCCGACCTCGCGTCTCTCTCTGATGTGTTGATCGCAACTGTTTAACAACTGTTTACTCAGTAATTTCCGACATTTACAATGAATTTATTAAGCAAATTTTATGATAGGTTTATGCCTTGCAATTTCATTTCATCCATCCACCACTTAGATGACTTGAGTTTACTCCTCATATCAATGTATTGTACTTAGTATATCGATAGATAGATAGATAGATATGTAGATACATTTTTGGGCCTGCTGCTTTTGTTAAGTGTACGAATAAATGTAATTTGTTTTATTCGAAAAATAAAAGTTTTTTGTTTTTATTATGCATATTATGCCTAAGTAAGTACTAAGGTACATTTATTGAATTGAATTCCATTTTATTCTATTCGCATATGATGAGCTCATTTGAAGTTGTGTATGTATGTATGTATGTATTCTTGTGATAGCATTGATATTATACACTCGTGTATTCGTGTGATGTATGCAATTAAATTCAATTCATTTTCATTTTCTGTTTGAGATTCTTGTGCAATTAGTGTGTGTGCAAGGAAGTTTGTTTCTTTGTAAAGTGCAAAGAAAAATCCTTCATAAATATTTCACTCAATTTACAATTCTAATTTTCATAAACGAAACGAAATTGGAATTTCTTAGTCAGTCATATGATGCAGGTAGCTACATACTCGTACATAAAATTCACACTCTGTATGCTTTTTCTAATAGCTAATATCCCCGGCATCAATTTCAAAATGTATCTGATATAGTATGGAAAATATTTTGTTCGATTCACCATACATTGGCGTTTGTCAAATTGCAACAAACAGACAGACGACACAGAAAGGAAGACAGTAATGGGCAAGCAACTAGACAGATTGGCATCTAGCAAAGGACAAAGACTATGATGATGATAATGATGATGATGATGATGATGGCTATGCATTCCGATACTTTCATTTATTCGTTTGTCTTTGCTTCATTTACACTTGGTTCCATTACTGGCTTTGTGTACTTCCTATGATGGTGGACGTCTCTGTATTCCTTCTTATTTCTCTTTATGTATCTTTTGTGCTTCTTTAATTAGTACAAGAATCTTTCAAACGCATTCATCCTGCTGCAATTTGGCTTGTTGCTGATGCTGTTACTGTTGTTGTTGTTGTTGTTATTGTTGTCTTGAGTTGTTAAATGACTTGAGTTGCGCCCGTTGGAATAAATTTGTTTAATTGCTTCCTTGACTTGTATTTAAATTTTTGTCATCCTCTTTGAATATTTAAGTAGTTTACTTCATTATTATTTTAACAAATTATGCAAAAATTACTTTCTTCTCTAAGATTCATTTACATGCAAAAGGAGTAGTCCATTTCGATGAATTCTACTCACTACTCTAGAATGCATCCTTAAAATGTAATTCATATTGTTGATTTTCTTAGCAATTTAATTTCCATTTCCTCGATTCCTCAATTTATTTTTAATAATTAACCTTTAAAGGACTTCAAAGATTTTATTTGAATTCTGATTTATATGAATATTGATGACTTAAAATTTCTTTTTTTGTTTTACTTACTTTACAGAAAAGAAAAAATTGACCAAGTGCGAGTAAGACTCGTACACGGAGGGTTCCGTACCAGGTTGGGGTTTGTATGGGAGGTACTCCACTAGTGGTCCGATTTTATTGATTCTAACAAATGTACCGCGCCTATATGAAACACTTATTGTGTCTAATTTCAGTTCAATAGTAAAAAAACAAAAAAGTTTTTCGAATAAGAACCTGAATTTTAATGGGGGTTTGTATGGGAGGTACCCCTCTTAGTTGGCCGATTTGGCTGATTCCAACAAATAAACAGCCCCTATCTTAGAAATTTATAGTGTCTAAATTTCAGTTCAATCGAACAAAAACCAAAAAAGTTTTTCTAATAAGAACCTGAATTTTAATGGGGGTTTGTATGGGAGGTACCCCTCTTAGTTGGCCGATTTGGCTGATTCCAACAAATATACAGCCCTTATCTTAGAAATTTATAGTGTCTAAATTTCAGTACAATAGAGCAAAAAACAAAAAAGTTTTTCTAATAAGAACCTGAATTTTAATGGGGGGTTTGTATGGGAGGTACCCTCCTTAGTGGTCGGATCAAACTGAAATTTCGACAGTATAAGTTTCTGATGTACGGCCACCAACCACGCAAAATTTCAAGATCGTGGGATTACTGGATCGTATAGCTACCATACAAACCAAAATGTTTCTTGTATGGGGTCTCCTTTAAGTTTTTGAAAATATTTTAGTTTAAGTATTTGTTGCTGATGCCCGGATAGAACTACATAGTCTGTGAAATTTTCAAGTGTCTAGCTGTTACGTTTCATGAGATATGACCCGAGGGCGGACAACGAAGTCTCTGCTATATGGTTCCCTTTAATACCCTTTGGGTCCGGGACCCTAAAAAAGCTTAACATTCTATTATTTACGCTTATAATAGTGATGCTGGTATATGTTTGCATGTATAAATTGATATACGACTGCAGATACACAATAATATCTATGTAGATTGGTATGTAGATACACAATAATCCAATATACATAGTAAAGTGGTGCAGTGGATGCAGTTATTATTGGGTCAATGGTGATATGTGTATAATGGAGTTTGTGTACTATGTGAGTTGAATGATTCATAGATACTATTGTATATTAAATTATGCATCAATTATTAATATTGTACATTTTGCTTTATGTTATTATTTTGTTGGTGTTGAATTAATGCAATCTTCCGTTTGACTAAATTTTTCGATTATCCCAAAGCTTAAATGGGTTTTAAATAATATTTTATACACACTTCACAACAGCGACAGGCGACAGGGCAGAATTAATCTATTCTATTGCTATCCATTCATTCATTTCGTATACATAATATGTAGATCTATTTTTCCAATATCCATACAGAATTCTGGTGATTATTCTAAGTTTTAATGCTCTAAACATGGAATTTTTAATCCTTTATTTGCTACTGTCATCACACAACTACCAGCAAATTTAATTTAATATTAAGTTACAATCACTGAAGCAAGTGTGGATGAGTTAATCACTCATCCGGGCTGCAAGTCGCGTTTGCCTTCTGTTGTGCAACACGTTTATTGCAAGGTGGTTGACATGAGTATCCAACGTAGTCAAGTATCTGATGCTGTGCTTCACGATTTCTTCATTTATCGTTGGGATTTGCAAATCTTAGTGAATAATTGAGTTCCGGACAAACCACTGGGCGGCTACAATCCTCCGCAGTAGTTTGGACTGAAACCACTAAAAGATTTCTACGTTTGTAAGCTGTATACCGTAAGTCCATATTGATTTCAGTATGGTGGTAATAGCTTGTTTCGCAGGTTATGTTTTGAGTTTGTACTGAGGAGTCAACTCATTTTCGAAGTTTCGAGTCCAACTGCTTTCTTTTGGTCATAATGTGAGGTTTCGAGGTGAGGCGCCTGTCCAGTGTCAGTTCCAGGTACTTGACAGTATCGTTGTTTTGAATGACATCACCGTTAATGAAAAAGGTTGGGCATGTCGAGTGGTTCAAAGTGAATGTCACATGCATAGACTTTTCTACATTGACATAGTTGTAGGACCAACTGGTCTTGCAGGAGACCAGAGGCAACTGTCCGATCACTATCGATCACTAACAGTCCAGTGTCATCCGAAGTATAGAGCGTGTATAGGATGGGCCCAAGCACACCAGAAAAATGACACCAGCTCATCAGTCTATACACTTGCCGTTGACTGTTGTAATTCGATTCGGAAGAACTCGTGTTGCCATCTGACCAAGGCATTTTGAATGTCATGGTGTGAATGTATGGTGATCTTGGCCGTTATTCTGTCCATTTTGTCATTCGAATGACGCATGCAGTTTCCCAATTGGAAATTCTTTTTATTTGCTGTTACACTACCATTTCAAAAATTTTAAGTATCTCTAGGACAAATTTGAAAACGCAAAAAATCTCTTTAATGTTCCACCATTGCAATTATATTAAATTATATATTAAAAATGCAATTTAAATATATATTTTAAAAATTAATTAAGAAATAATTATATAGCTGATATATAACAAACGGAAATCTACTCCTCACCTCCAGTAAGTGTTATTAAAAAAAAAAAATAAATAAATAAAATACAATACGTTATTTCTTTCAGTCCAACACCAAAGGGAAATTAATACCAAATTTATTTGTATTTGTTGTTGTTGTTTTGTATGGAAAATAGTAGATCATTTAAAACTTAACCGAAACACTATACTTGAAATTAAAACTAAAGATAGAAACTTAATAGAACTAACTATAAAATTAGTTTGGGAAGTACGGATCACCATTAGGATTGTGTGTTATTTGATTTCTGTTAGATTTTTTCATTTATCACGCAATTATCTGCCCTTTCATGGAGAAGCAAAGTGGAGTAGTAAGCTAGGAGTTTCAAGATCATTTTTAGCAATTTATTTTGGTCTTTTTGGAGTTTACAATCACCCAAGATTTCCGAACCATATAGCATTATTGGAACAAATATAGATTTAAATATAATTAATTTAATTTTAATTTAAATGACAGTAGCAAATTCTTATTTATGAACAGATAGAAGATATACATAATATCCTGATTGTTCTATTTATTTTGTCTATTGGAAATTAAATGTTAGTTTATTGTCAATTGTTTGCCCACACTATGCATTCAAAACCAAGCTGTAGATTAGATTTTGGTAGAAAATAGGGAAGTATGTAGCACTTGCTTTTTTTTTTTGTTCATATAATTTTTCGAGATTTATTTACTAAAAATAAGAAAAAAAGAAGTTTAACTTCGCCTACTCCGAAGAAACGTTTTTGTCGACACTACTTTGATTGAGCAAACAGAGTCAATACACAGCAGTATTTCAACAATGAAAATGAAATATCTGTATGGGAGCTAAACGATCCAGTAATCTTAGGGTCTTGAAATTTACATGAATGATGGAGATGATTTAGAAACTCAAATTTGAATTCGATAATACAAAAAGCAAAAAAGTTTTTCTACTAAGAACCTGTTTTTGAATTTGAATTTGTCTGGAAGCTATACGATCCAGTAATCCTAAGGTCTACAAAATTTACATGGTTGGGGAAGGTGGGTCAGAAACTTAATAAGATCCTTAATGTTAATGGTTGGTTTGTTTCGGAAGTACCTCCCTGTTGGTACGATTCGGCTAATTCCGACAAATGTTTAGTGTCTTGAAAAAAGAAAAGTTTGTGGTCTCTAGCTAAAAACTAAAAGATAAGTTTGCATACATACAGACGGACATGGCTTAATCAACTTAGCACTTCTTAGCTGATCAAGTAAGGATATCTACTTTTTGGGGTCTCAAATCTCTCTTTCTGTCTGCTACAAACTTATAATACTATTCACTGCGTGGAGAGTATAAACATGATAAGTATTAAGATAATGGATATCTGCATATAAATGCTAAGCTCTCAGTTTTTAAACCTTTGAACTTTAAAATTTTGTTGCAGAGACATTTTATTTATTAAAATTAAAGTTCTCTGATTACTGGAAAAGATATTTTCCATACAAAATTCAACAATATTTACTACAATATATACAATTCTTGGTAAATAAATTTCTATTTCCAAAAAAATAGGGTGATTGGCATACAATCTTCGGTGAACCGAAATTAATGCTCTGTTTTAGTTTATTCTTATTTTATCTGCTTGGAGAATTTACATCTATTGTATTTATTTAATTGGCTGCATTTTAAAGCAGCAAACTAAATTTCATATTTGTTATTATGTATTTATTTAATCCGTTTTTTTCTTTTTTTGTTTATTTTGTTTTTGTACAAAAATGCCTAAAGCTTATTATTTCTTGGCTTTGTGCTTGCATAAGTGCAAGTATCTTTGACTTTTTTGTTTTAACTGTATTATACAATATGTATATAATGTTGATTGTATATTCAATAATGCAATATTCATTTTCTGCTTATTTATATTTGCAGTTATGGATAAATGTAAACATCAACACCAACAACAAGGACAACATACTGTTTGGATTTTTACCTTTTGTTTTAATAATAAAAAAAAAATAGCAACTATAAAAAAGTATTGAGAAAAAAGGAGCAACAAATAAAACACACACACACACACACACACACAAATACACAAAGAAACGACGAACGACATTCAAAATACAAATATCGCGTAAGTAACAAAGTCATACAATAAATTATTGTATTGTACAATACACATACTCGTATAATAAACCTATAGATAGGAGAAAAAAAATTCAGTCACAAAAATGCATACAGATTATATATTTTTATTAACGACTTTTATAGTATTGTATGTACATGTACATACTATTGTATATAGATAATAAGTAATAAACCCATCATACAATTTTTTATATACTTCAGAACAATGGTGATCAAAATGTACCTAGATATGTATCCTTTTATTTCAATGTTTGTTGATGTTTCTATCAAGTTAATATTACAATAATAATTGGATTGAAAATTGGGAGATTGGGCGACAAAGTCGATTCCTTTTTGGACGTACATATATCTGATTAATATGTTATTTAAGTTTATTGAATTTAAAATGTGGTTAAGAAGTTTACAGGAGCCAAACTATAATACTTTTTGTCGGGGGAAGTACAATAATATTAAGGTTGAAAATATAACTAATAGTGTTAGCTAATACTATGTCCTATGGAATTATTCTAACCATTTTCTTATCCTGTATACTGTGGTATAACATATCTGGAATCACTGTATTCTAAATGTTGAGTCAAATTTATGTAGGACAAGAAGATCTAATAACATCAAGATCATGCGATCATTCAGGATAAAGTTTCAATTTGGTCAGAATACACCAAATGGTCCGATCAAACTGAAATTTTGTCACTATAAGTTTTCAATCCATTTCCATTTCAATTTCAAGATCGCAGGATAATTGTTATAATATAATATGATAATTTTATTGTTCCCATACAAACCCATAAATTTCTTGTATGGGGACCCTTTTAAATTTTTAAATATATGTAGTTTAGTTTTAGTGTTTGTTGCTGTAACCTAGATGGAACTACATACTTTCACCCTATTACAGTTCATGAGATAGAGATAGGTAATAGAGTTCCATTTGGTACCCTTTGGGTCCAGAACCCTAAAAAGGGACAATATTTCATTTTTTTTTTTTTTGTTTAATCAAAAAATGTACTCAGTACATTTGCAAATACACACATACACACTACATATATACTTATTAATATACATATGGCATGTATATATCTCTTTGTTTGATATATGAGCGATTGTAGTACATAACAACAATGTTTTTATACATATGAGCACATACATACATATATACATACATTCATATGCATAAGTATGATATTGTACATACATGTGTTTGTACAATATTTCATGTTAATATGAATACTGATTGATTGGTTATGATTCTACGAAGTATACTAATTATTTATTTAAACAAAAACACAGGGCAACGAAAGCAATTGTTGTGCAATCAGTGAAACCAACTCAACTCAAAGTGAATTGAACTTTAACTAAGTACATACTACTTATGTACATATTGTATAAAGATTCTATGTATAATTTGACTATGACTATTATTATTATTATATTATAGTCTGGAAAAATCACTCATGAAATCGTTTGGCTCACAAAGCCTAATGTTATCAACAATAATTTCGAAGAAATTGTGTTTGCAATTTAGTTCATAGACTTTGCTTGAAATTCATTGAGAATCCAAATAATGTTTCATAATGTGAGGGAATTTCATTTTCCATTTCACATGTCTCCTCTTTCTTAGCAATTTTTTTTTCAAATGATTTGTAAATTCACTCATTTTCTCATTCACTTCCTAAACTACTACTACTACTACTACTACTACTACTTACACTTACAAACAATTTCAAATTCTATGAAGCAACGAGCGAACGCAGTTATAAATTAATGATAATTTAACGATATCGTTTTATATAAACAATTTTATTTTCTTCTGTTTTGTTGTGTCTAAAAATAGATACTATGTACATTGGGGTAAAGGCAGAAACAGAGACAGAGACAAAGGCAGAGGCACAAAGAATGCCGATTAGTAACCTAACACTTTGATATGAGTACGAGACTACGATCGCGCTGGTTTTTCATTCATTCTACAATATACAATACATTATTATTATTTTGCGCTTTTGATTCGCCTTCTATATAATAAAAAATAAAACAACAACAATTATTTTTATACAATTGTATTATACTTGTATAAGTATTGTATGTATTTGTATTGTTCTTTTTTTTTTTTATTTTTTGTATTTTGAATTGCAAAACGCTTAAGTTCTCTTCTAATTGTTGATTTTGTTGTTATTCTTCTTGGTATATTATTGTCGTGGGGTATGAATAATTTATCAAAATACAAACAATTATTAATACATTTTTGCTTTATTATTATTTTCACACAGATACTACTCACTCGCACACATACAATAAATACCACATGTCTAACACATGAATTAGCGATAAAAATGAATTGGTTATTCTGTGTGTGTGGTTTTTTTTTTTTTTTTGTTGATACGAGTATTTATAAATACTTTTATTTTTTTGTTTTGTAAAAGCTTTTTAAATTTCAAAAAAAAAAAACAAAACGATATTTTGCACTTAATTGAAATGTCAAGTCAAGTCTTTTTGCATTATTACATATTATTATGTATTATGGTTCGATGTCAATTCAAAGTTGCTGATTTGCGCAACCACACTTGTTGTGATATGCATTTGTAAAAGGGGAAAGAGAAAAATGGATCTCAATCAAATCAAATCAAATCAATTTTAAATGATGATGGAAATTTTTTATACGTAAGAAACGAGCTACGCATTTTATGCACTTATACGAATAAGTTCTACAACACATGTCTTGATATTCTTTTTCACCTTAAAGCAATTTTATTTTATATTTTTTTAAATATTTGATACAAAAATATTTATAGGCATACACACCTCTATTTATACAGTAAATAAAATTCTATCGTAGACTTGGAAAAGTATAGAATTTGTCAAATCATTCATCATCATCATCATCATTATCATGATCATGATAATGTTTTCAGTTTGTTTCCAATTGTCGATTTGGCTTCAGATCAAAATTAGCTGTCAAAACTAACAAATTAAAATGTCACATTTCAAATCCAAACGAAACTGATGTCGCTTATTTTTACTCTACTCTATCTTACCCTTGCTGTCTTATTCTCAAGTGCCAATATTACTTAACAACAAAAAAAAAAAAATTATAATACATTAATATTAATAAGACAGACAAAACAGAAATAACATTATTAAAGATTAATTTGATAATATCAAAAACCCATTTAATTGATTCCTAATAAGACAAGACTAAAGACATAAAAAAACAACAAATATACAAATATAATAAATCTAACGAGGGAAGCTTTATAAATATAATGGAATACAAAGTACTTACTTATTTCTAGAGGTTTGAACTATTTTGAGACTTTTAGGCGAATTTTCAATTAAGTGAAATGAAAATCAAATTAGTGATACAAATATTTTATATTAATGTTCATTTCATTTTTGTATAGAGTTAAGTCTAAATACTTAACTCACTACCTTACTTGTGGAAAATTGTATAAAATTTGGCTATTTCTTTATTAAAAAAGTTTAAAATATAATTGCGAGAAAATTAAAGAAATCTTTTGAATAGAAAAAGACTTTGTGCATACAATACGTAGATACTTCAGCTTTTCAGACGTTTTAGACTTTGATTTATTATGTCTTACACTAAGTATTTTTTAGAGTGTTAAAATTTGTAAACAGAGACTTCATAATAGGAAGGAAATACACTATAAATCTATCTGTCGTCCCATTTCTTTTAATATTTAAAGGTTGTTTTTAGGGTTCCGCCAGCTACAGAGAGTTGAAATTTTTACAGATGGTGTAGCTCTATCCGGGCATCAGCAACAAATACTAAAACTAAAATATTTTCGAAAACTTAAAGGGGTCACCATACAAGAAACATTTTGGTTTGTACGGCAGCTATACGATCCAGTAATCCCACGATCTTGAAATTTGGAAGGTTAGTGGCTCTACAGCAGAAACTTATATAGTCGAAATTTCAGTTTAATCGGGTTACTAGGGAGGGTACCACCCATACAAACCCCCAGTAAAATTCATGTTCCTATTCGAAAATTTTTTTTATTTTTTGTTTTATTGAACTGAAATTTAGACATTATAAATTCCTGACATAGGCGCTACACATCTGTTAGAATCAGCCGAATCGACCAACTAGGAGGGGTACCTCCCATACAAACCCACCATTAAAATTCAGGTTTTTATTCGAAAAACTTTTTTGTTTTTTGGACTATTGAACTGAAATTTAGACACTATAAGTTTCTGATAAAGGCGCGGTGTATTTTTTGGAATCAGTCAAAACAAACCCCAATCTGGTACGGAACCCTCCGTGTACGAGTCTGACTCGCACTTGGCCCATTTTTATTTTTATATTTTTATTCATGTGAATCTTCAATTTATTTCATTCAATGCAATTTTGAATATTTATTTGCATATCACCTAATATTTACAAACTTTCTAATGGAAACTAATTGATCTCCTCTCGCTTTGATGAGAGTGGTGGTGTGTTTTATTCATGTGTTTTGGTTTTTTTATTTTTTTAAGTTTTCAATATACTTTTCTTTTTGTCTCCTTGTCTGTTCTCTTAGCATTATTATCCAAAAGAAGCGTCTTTGATGGATTGGATTTGCCTAAGACTTTGGTTCTGGTTCAGTGGGAGGTTTCCACTTAAAGTGTTTGACTACTTTTGTTGTCACTTGTTTTGGGATTTTGTTTTTATCTCATTGCTAAGTGAAATAAACAAATTTGTTTTTTGTTTAAGGCAAAACGCGTGGCAAATCTACTAAGATAATGATAATGGTATTGTTCATGATGATGATGAAGCAAACGACAATGAATGATTATGATAGCTTAGTTGTATTTTGTTGAGTTTGGGTTTATATTTCCTAATTGTTTGTTTATTATTAGTTAATGAAATTATGTATAATAATTGATTGAATTAATTTTGCTAAATTCACAATTGTTGCTGCTTGGTGGTAAGTAAACACAGCATGCTGCAAGCGTTTCTAGTCGCCCACTTCATCTCACATTCTATCTTGCAATACGAAAGTAGTAGAGAAAAAATGATAATAGTTCGCCAGACTTAATCCTTCATTATCAAGCGACCAAGAAAGCAAGCAAGCATTCCAATTAGTATCAATCAACAGCTTGTTAGTGCAGTCAGGCGTAAAAGCACACAAAGAATGACCCACCCACCCAAAGGCAGAGACCGCGTCAGTCCACTTGGTTTGATATTGTACATAGCCTCCATTTGTATTCATTGGCATCCTCTAGCACTAGTAGAAGTAGTAGAAAAACAGACTTAATCTATCATGAGTACATTTTTCTTTGTCAAGACGACGACGACGACGCAATCTTAAGGAAGTTGAACATGCTAAGAGACTTTATTATGCACCCTGAACTTTGGCCTTGTTTTTATTGTTTCCCGCACAAATGTCATATTTCTCCATTTTCTTTATCCTGGTTTCTAACTAGTCAATGGTTTTGTTTGCCGTTTTTTTCAAGTGTTTAACAAACTATTGCCTTGATAAATCAATATTATAAAGGAAAAAGTTTAATGAGGATTGATTGGGTTGAATTGAATTGTCTAAGTATTGTATTTGTAGGGAACAGTTCATTTGAGAACTTGCACTTGTTGCTTTACTTTTAAAGAAGTTGTCTTCTTATAAAGTTTTACCACTCTCCCCAGTAAATCCAATTTTAGGGAAAAATTTCAATTGAACGAAAGAAAAAACAAATTGGAGAAATGACTTGAATTTCTATAAACATCGATTGATCGATTGATCTTTTAGGGAAATTAACCAATTTCGCAAAAGAAAAGCTGAATCAGCAAAAATCAGTATAATTTAGATGTCCAAGTGTCTTTTGGAGCGCTTTATCACAACGGTCTGATCCATAAACTTATAAGAACAAACGCACCAACTTACCTTGAAAGAAGTGAAAGCAATATTTTCTATCTAATTTTGAGTTACCAGTAAATGCATCAAATGAGAGAATACCTTGGCTTTGGGCAATAAAACCATTTTCATTATGTATCCGTTTATAATGCACAGATCCCAGCTATAACAGCAAAATAAACTAATATTTAAAATTATTTTTGCACCCATAATGTTGAGTTCCCCTTCGAAAAACAATCCATACTACATTTTGTTGATGATATGATGATCCTTAATCTTCAACGACTTGATATAAAGATACTTGTAGATACACAATTCAAATATTGTTAAGATTCATTCATATCTCTAGTTCAAATAGAGTTCCCAGTTACGAAGGTCCATCATCATGTCCTTAGAAAATCTGAGAATTCAATAAAAGCAACAAACTTTTCTATTTTTCATAGAAATAGAAAATCAGGGTTCGGCAATCTGAACAAGTTTTTAAGCCATGGTGGATTTATTTGATCCATCACAATATACCAGGGACCAAGGAAAAGTCAAAGCAGTGGACTTCTCCGGATGAGCGTGCACCCAACGACGAATATTATTTAGAGCCGTTCGACATTGATTTAAAGCAAAAATGACAGCATTTAGTGAAGAAAAAAGTTCTTTTCCACGATGAGACCATGTAGTCTCCATAAATGAAGCTATGAACTGCTACCATGTATGTGTTAAGATATTTGGGTCAAATGAAGAGGTTAATACTGAAACAAACACCTTTTTTGAGGGCCTTGAAAAAACCTATCATTGAGAAAGCCAATGAATTCATGAAAAAATGTTGAGCAAAAACGAGTTTATCATAGCGGGACCATGATATTGCTAAGGAACCTAATATCGATAACAAAACAGTTTTAAGCCAATTGCAATGAGTTGTTTTTTAAAAAGAAGCTGAATATTTGGGTGTCTCGTGAATTGAGTGAAATAAAATTCAATTTACATAATTTCCATAATCGAACTGCTGTTGTCATGGAATGAAATCGGTACACTTTTGAAGCGATTTGTTACATACGAAACTGTTGTGAGAAAGCGGTGTTGTTCGAAGCTTTACAAACAATAGAGGAAAGCCATGATTGACGTGAAAGAAGGTGATAGTGGGATTGGAAGAATATCATACATCCATCATGAGCTACTACTTCTGACAAACTATTGATTTGAATGTCTACTTAATGTGGATGAAGCAAGTAATTGAATTGATTAATAGGAAAATTGTCGTGTTTCATCACACATCACACTTGGCAAAAGTTGAAAGACCTTGGTTGGGAAGTTTTAATGCATCCATCGCATAATCCTGACATTGCGCCGATTCAGATTAATATTTCCTTCGATCTCTGCAACATTCTCTTGCTCACGTAAAATTGTTTAGAAGAGAGACATGTGAAAATCATTTCTCGAAGAAACGTGACAAATTCTACACCCATGGATGTTAGCCGAGAAATGCCAGAAGATGATGAGCAAAGATGGACAATACAAAATTGACTAAAATATAAATTAACTACTACTTGGGTTGTTTTCTTTCCCCTCTAAGTTTGATTGAGTCGAAGGGACTCCACAGACACCACTTGGCTAAACTGTCCCTCCTAACCTTGTTTTGTCATTGCTTGTACATATGTCGATGACATGCCCATTTAAACACGCCCAAAAGGTGTCATTCTTATTTATTATCGTATGATTCTTATTCACCATACAATAGTAAAATCAATTGAAATCGAACCAATTCAATTAAGAATACACCCAATTTGTGAAAGATTAGAAATAAAATACTACGAGCAAAAAAAAAAAATGTAATGACTTAAAGAGCAAAATGAATCGGTGAAGTTTTATTTATGAAATTGAATTCTGAGTTTGGATTTTGTTTACCCAATGAAAAATAAGTATCTTTCTCTGCATCAAATGGCATTCTCATGCTTGCATGTTTATTTACATATTTATTACAAACGATACACAATACTCGTACGAAGATTAAATGAATGAATGAAGCGTGCTTGTATCTCGAGAGAAAAAGCAATAACAAACATCAACGCACTACACCAATAATAACAACAACAAGATCAGCAACTATGGTCTACATTCATATGTATTGTTGTATGTATATACAATAACAATCTCAGATATTTGTTGATTTTATTTGTTTGTTTATGTACTGTACATCTCGTCCCGTGTTTTGTTCATGACCGCCATGCGCGCATGGGTATAGGCGCCATAGCCATGTGATGTTTCGATGGTAATAATGATGATCATGATGGTAGTGTGTGGTGGTGCCTTATGGCTGCCATAACTATGATTGCTTTGTTGGGCGGTGTTGGAGTATCTCTTGTTGTTGTTGTTGTTGTTGTCATCGTCGCTGCTGCTTGAAGTTATTTTTAGCCTAAAATATTTTTAAATGGCCTTGGCGCATGTATGCGTATCTGAACGCTTCGCTTGGCAGCAGCGTTTGACTTTAGTGAGCTCGCTCGCTCGCACGCTCGCTCTCTCGTTTGTATTGTAGCTGTTATTGTTCTCTTTGTTATACGAGTACTAGAGTACAATACAATTGAATTCTATCTGTCTAACATACTAATTATCTTATCTCTGAATTAAGAAGAAATCTTCACAAAAAAGATACATATATGTTATATGTATTTATTTTTTAATTACATCTGATAAAATCCTAAAAGAATGAACAGTATGAAAATATATGCATTGAAAGTTTTTCATTTTAATCTTATGAAAAACAACAAAAAGGAAAAAATATTTCCTATCTGTAAGTTATTTTTACCGCTGTTGTAACTTCTGTGTGTGTGTGTGTGTGTGTGTGTGTTGTCTTTGGTGGTGGCAACCTGTTTCTTTATCCTGACCAAACTGCTGCTGCTGCTGCACTCTTCCTTGGATGCAAGCATATTGGCAGCTATGAATCATTTTTAATTGCCACTACGCCGTTGTTCATGTATCTGTAATAAACACATATACAATAGATACAAATACACAACAACGAGATTGTAGGAAAAAAACGCGGCAAAAACAAAAAAAAAAAAAAAGAATGAGGAAAAATCTACTGTTGCTGTTGACTAAAGATGATGATGCTGCTGCTGCTTCTGCTGCCATAGTAACAAAAGTAATAGCAAGCTTTGTAGGATTGGACTAGAATGGACTGGACTGGACTGGGTTGGACTGACTGTGCGACTGTGTGAGTGGTTCTCATCGTCGTCATCATCATTGGCATCATTGTAATCATCTTCTTCATCTTTATCATATTGGGTGACAGGGTGGCTAGCTTCATGTTGTGTATATTTTTTTTTTGTTTTACACAAAAGTTGCATTGCATTCAAGTTTCTTCTTTTAATGTTGTAAATGTTGTTATGTTGTTGTATCTATGGGTGCGTGTTTGTATCGGCTGCCGCTGTGTCTGACTGACCGCGCTCAATTATATCGCATTTTGAGTCAAAAGTTGCTAAACTGGTCTCAGTCTTGTTCACTTGCTGTTCGATTGCTTGCTTTTTCAGTCCGTTCACATTTTGATTTAATTTCTTTGTTTTTATATTTTCCAATTTATTTTTTTTTTCTGTTTGTTTTTTTTTTTTATAAAATGTTTCTAATTTGTTTTGTTGACCTGTCACACACACTCACACATAGACACACACACATACCCTAATATCAGAAACCACCACGTGTGCTTACAAATACACACACACACACACACACACTCCAGTCGTATACGTAATTTGTTCCACTAAATTCATTTGGTTTGTTTAAATTTTTTGTTTTTCTGATTTAAATTGTTTTTACAAAGAAACAACAAAGCAGACACACACACACATACACACATAATACACATAATACACATACACAAATATTTGCATAGATACATTGCATTTGTATTTGCGAGTGTGTCCATTGCAATTAAATGCTTATGTAAAATGACATTTGTTTACACGCCTCGTTTGCAATTTGAAACAAAAACAAATTGAAACCGAGTTGAAACAACAACAACAACAACAACGAGAAGAAAAGTAGAATTGAATTCGATTCGATAACAAAAAACTGTCAAAAGCAAAAAAGAAAAGAAAGGAAGAAACTTTATTAGAAATTGAAAAACAATTGACGACCTGCTTCAAAAGGAAAACAAAAAGGCACTGACTGACTGACTGACTGACTGAGAAAGACGTGAAGTAAACAACACAAGAAAAGAATTGAAGCGAAAAGTGATAATAAAGTTTATACTTTGACAATGAATTGACTGACGACTACTGACCATATTGACAATAATACTGCTGCTGATGATGATGATGATGATGATGTTTATGGTAATCATAATCATACTGAAGATGATGAAAATGACTGGGAGGTAAACAGCAAAACAAGCAAAATTGAAACGAAAAGTGATAATAAAATTGATATGCAATTTCAAAAGGACAATGAATGAACAAATACTAACCATATTCACATTAAAAATTATGATGATGATGATGTTGATGATAATCATAAGAATGATGTTGATGACTATGAATGAATAAAGGACAATGAATACAATGACGATGTTGCTAATCAAAATAGTGATAGTAATAATGATGCAGATGATGTTAAACATATCACAAAGGACAACACTAATAAAACTTGATTTATTTGTTGGACTTATCTTTTATGGTATTTCATTTCTTCTTCTGTTTTCTATATTTCTTGTTTTTTTTTTGTTAGCTTTTAATGTGTTGCAGTAGCAGAGTATTTGTATGTGAAGTTATTTTCTCTATGGATTTCTCTTGTTTATTCACTTGTGCTCTTGGATTGCTCTCTCTCTCTTCACTTTACTAAGTAGTATCTGCCCACTCTTTTAGTAAGTATCTTTTAGTTGCTATGGTTGCATTCGCGCTTGCACTGGCGCATGTGGCGCACATTCAAGTATTTCCCCACGGTCTATTTATAGAAAATCCAGTTTTTGGCAGCGAAAAGCAAAATTGAATAAAAACAAAACAAAACAAAACAAAACACAACGGCAACAGAAACAGAAACAACACAACGAATTGCAAAACAAAACAAAAACTGCAAGAGAATAAAATGGACAACAAAAAAAAAAAAAAAGGAAAAGATGGAAAAGATGAAAAAGATGAAAACATAACATACCAAGTAACGTTCTTTGCATATTGCAACCAGCAGCAAATACTGCTGACAGACGCACTGTTCCCTTTCCTCCTCTCCTGGTCAGTTCAGTTCATACATTATCGAAATCATTATCAACATGGCTCCACTGGACGGCGGCATTGCAGATGTCATCGTTGTCAACCTCGTCATGTTATTCTCGCTCATAATTTGTGCATTTTAACGAACTTGACGACGACGACGACGATGACGATCAATCGAACAAATAAAGGAACGAAGAAGTTTTATAAAATCGAAATATGTATCTCATAAAACAAGCAAATAAGCGAGAAAAGCATCATAACCGAAAATGCTACATTGCGTACATGGGTGCATGGGTGCATGGGTGCATGGATGCATTGGAGGGAATGGCTACATGGCCATGCATGGGTACATGGGTGGATGGTTAGTTGATTGTTGATGAAATAGTAGGTAGCCCTTCACTTTCACACGCCAATGTCCATCAATGTACTCAGCGACGATATTATGTTCAGCCGTCGGTATGTCATGCAAGCTGCTACCCAAATATGGTTGAATACCATCAGAAGGAAACAACAGCAATTGGTAAATATCGATGATGATGGTGATGATGATGATGCCGGTAGATCTAGCGACAGCAGCAGCAGCAACAACTGCTTCTGGTCTGGTCTGCTCTGGTCTATTCTGGTAAATCGCTTACGGCAAGTTGCCTAGTAGCGGCAACGTAGTGCCTGTTTGCGCTTACTTGGTTAACAATCAAGAGTGGCAGTTGTAGTGGTTTGGTTTGGTGTGGTGTTTGTTACTGACTCTGGGATATTTATTCGTTCGTTGTCAATTCCTTTTACGGCAAACCATATTGCATTCACTCACGCAGCTGAGGATGTTGTTCATTGTATGGATGGTTACTTGGATAAATAAACGGATGGATGTATAGATCACTGCAGCATGCCTTCGTGTGCTGTTGATAAATTCTACCGCCCTACCTCCCTGCTCCCTCTCTCACTGACTCACTTCAAATTCACTCACTCAGTCATTCACACACTTATATTTATTGAAACATGTGGTCATCCATCTACCGATGCGACAACATAAATGCTTCGATTGAAAGTGAAATTGTTTTATGTACATCTGATGTTTATTTGTCTGTTATTCTCTTTTTATATACTTATTTGTGATATATCTTATTTGCAGTATCTTTCATACATAATGAGAATGATATTTTGCATTGTGTCATAAAGTTTGTTTGTCTGCATAAAGTAGTGACAATGATTACCAAATACTTATGTTTTAATAATTAATTTCCATACAAAGATTCAGCAGTTTTGATGTTTATCAAAACTTCAATACTTAATTCCCAATCTACCCAATAAACTGGTTTTAAACAATTTCCATGTGAAGCTATAACTATCACATCACTGGAATATATATCCATTTTTCTTTTTTATCTCGTCAAGAGTTGCATCAGAACTTCTTTGGTTACTGGAGGAGATACCACTTACCATTAATCTACAAATCAAAAATAAATTTCCATGTAAACTGATCCTTAACACTATACTGGATTATTTGTCTGTTTGTTTGTAATCAATCTATTCCTTCCATTTTTGATATATCGATATAACATCTATATCTTGGCTGTAAACTGTGAATTTTCAGGTGAATTGACGAAAATTCAAAATCGTTTTGATAGTCTAATGAAGAAAATACCGGGTAAAGGGTCCTAAACCAGTTTATCCGTCTGCTTCTATACAAACTAATCCCTCTTTTTCTGAAAAAGAAGATCACGACCTCTTCAAAAAAACCTTTTGCAATTTTTACAAAAACACATTAAAATCTGTAAATTTGAAATATTTAATCGATAATAAAATGATGGTTATAAAGAAATCTTTTTTTTTTTTTTTCATAATATCACTTGAGAACGGCTTGACCGATTTGGGTGTGTTTCTTTTGTTTTTTTTGTGTTTTTGTGATTGTTTTGTTTGTGCAAAACTCGAGGGCGACTGGACCGATTTTGGTGAAATTATGGTTGTTGCACTTATCGGGTGACCTGGATGGTTTTTAGATACATTTGGACCCGGTAAGTGATACTGTTCTCATAATCCATACAGTGTTTAACCATTTTTAGAATTCTGTACCCAATGGTTACCAAACGGAACCCTATTACTAAGGCTACGCTCGCCGTCCGTCCGTCATTGGGCTCTATCTCGTAAGAAGCGTAATAGGTAGAAAGTTACAATGTGCAGTTCTATAGGAGCTAAAGAGCTACGGCAACAAATACTAACATGGGAGCTATATTGATGGAACATTCATTTTGAGGGACTTAGTTTGAGGATTTCATTATTGTAAAGTTCTCAAGGTAAGGTCGACATTTTTAAGGTACAGTGAAAACAATTCCGTATTGTATTACAGTGTTTATTACAATGTCAAGAAGAGGACGAGCTGACATATGCGTAGATAGTCGAAATCTGTAAAAATCCAGGGTGAACTACTGCACCTGCAAACCGCTCTGATGGCCAACAAACGACAGATAATGAAAATAGTTATATTGGCATGTCCGAATTAATAAAGTTCATCGGATCAACCAATTAGTATTCACTAATTTTTTTGAAAATGGGAGGCAGGACAACGTCTGTCGGGTTTCTAAATAAATAAAATTATGTATGCATGAATCTTTTCTGTTTATATGAAAGGTATATTTTTGTATCTTCCCATTGAATCTGAACAGAATTTAACGCATCATTAGATCTGAATAGGTTTTCCTCATTTCTGGTTGAAAAATTTGCTAAAAAGTTGACGCTACTCATTTCCGTTGGCATTGGCACAAATGCGTCTACTCTACTAAAAGTATTACTTTTACCATTGTTACCATTGTAGTTAACCTTTCTTTTCCTCTTTTCCTTTTTTTTTTTTTTTTTTATTTGTTGGAGTAAACAATTTGCTAGCTTATTGTTGAGCTACATAGAAGTCAAGGCAAGACAAAATGGAGCTGCCTTATGCATACATACCAAAGTGTCTCATGTGTCTTGTACGACGCATATCCTGATGACAATATTCTAATCAGTAGATTGCCATTGCTCGCCTATAATGGTTTTTTTTTTTTTTTTGTTGTCCTCAAAGCAAATCACTTCCGAGTCTGTTTCTGTTTGCTTGCTTGCTTGCAACATTTGTAACAGTTCAACAAACCGTTCGTTTCTCTATAATTTAATTTGATGCTTCACACTAGCTAAGCCTGCTTGGTGCTGTTGTTAATTTTTACTATCTAACCCAGTGTTGGGTAAGTGGATAGATAGATGGATGAGTGGGAGTAAGTGGTTGGTTTCATGGTTTCATGGATTTTTGTGCCGATTCGTTCGTTGCCTCTAAATAGATTAGAGAACAAGCAACCCTTGACTTTACTTTGCCATACTTGAACTGAAGCCGCTGTTGCCTTTATGTAAAACAACACATCCTTCAGTTAGCACAACTCCTTCACTGTCTCCTCTAATTCCTTTAAGCACTACTCAGCTTGTGATTCGTATAAACTTATGGTATTTATTAATTTTTTTTATTTTTTTTTTGTGATATTACGGAAATTCTTGCTGCTTGGCAACGTATCAACCTTATGCAAATTCATATTACCTTTGGTCTTTGGCTCCGCACTCTCAGTTTGCTTTTTCGTATGGCTTTTGTCGTGATTTTCATGGACATTGGCCATTCATCATCGTCATCATCATCACATCATCATCATACGAACAATTTCTTCCTGTTGCTGTTACAATAGTTTGTTCTGACACACACACACACGTACAATATATACATTCTAAGATCCTAACTAACGTATGTAGAAATGTCGTGTATATAAATTTTTTGCATTTCCACATACATTTTCCATGGAACATCAAAAGTATTGTTATTCCATAACAAAGCGCAAATGCCAGATAAAGCAGTTTAGAGAGAACTAGAATTTTATTATCATTTGGATTTACAGTTGGAATAGTCAAATCAAATTCCTAAAGTCAAATTATAAATACTAAATACTTGTTGCCTGGATACACAGGGTACACGCATGTTGTTGATCCCTTCTTCTCGCCTCCTGTTCCATTCCTATAATGATGAAGCTAATAACACTTCTGGGTATAATCGTGTATAAACCACAAAAGCAATTTCAAAGCATAGCAGCAGCACTCACACACAGTGAGAGACATGTATTTAGCATCTACTTCCTGATTCTGATTCTGATTAGAACTTTGACTTTATTGCTTTTCATTTATGTAATTTCCACATGTCAAATTGAAAGAAGCCTCCAATAAACGCAATTAATTCATAGAGGGGAGAGAGAGAGAGAGATAGAGAGTGAAGAATTTCTTTGAGTAGTCAAATGTCAGCGACACAAACTCAGACTCAATGACCACAATATGTTTGATACAATACTATTTATTTAAGCGGATGCCAATCAAAAATGTATCTAAATTATTGTATTATTATAAATTCTTGATGCAATAGTTTTGTTGCTATTTATAAATCTGTAAAACGTTATTTATAAATTTTATTGAAGTTATTTTTAGACATGAACAACTTCATCCATTAAGTTGTTGGATCTGCTGCATCTATTGTATTTGTTGTTTTTGTTATTATAATTGCTAATTAAAAAAAAAAAAATAAAATAAATAAATAAAAGTCTCTCTTGTATCTAAAGATGTTGATGCTGCTGTCACTACCAGACAAATGTCTGTGTGGCTATTGCACATGTAAGATACAAAATATAAGAGTTTTTTTAGTCTTCACTCATTCAGTCGCCTGCCTTCATCATTGCAATATTGTTATACAATGTTACTTGTTGCTCTCAGACTGAGACAGAAAAAGTTTTTTCTTTATAAATTCAATTCATTCAGTTTGTGGTAATACTTAGTATCAGCTCAGCGCTGTCAGTTGTCACAATGTAATGTAAATACTACAATAGATACAAATGTATCTATTGCATTAGTATTTATTACAATGTTGAGTGAAATGATTGTCTACGACTATTGCATATCGTTCGCTATTTCTCTCGTATCTTATTTGATTTGTGTTGTTTTGATTTTTTTTAACCTTTCATCATGTCGTCGCCTTCTTCGCCTCAATCATCTACCATCTACTGTCTATTCTTTAGTTTATTATTATTGTTGGTGTTGTTGCTGGTGAAATCAGTTTGGGTTATTTAAGTTTGTCGTGTTTATATGATTTCTTCTTTTTTTGTTTTTTTTTTGTCGTTCAAATTCTTGATTTGTTTTGCTTTTCTTTATTATTATTATTATTATTTTTTTTTTTTTTTTTGTGTTTCGTTGTACTCGCCATCTATTTTTAGATTCACTCGTTTGCTCTGAGTTCTGAGTGTGCTTCATAAATATTTAAATTGTTGTCACGTATTAAGTTCTTAATAGGTTACGTTATGTGTTTATTTAACTCATTTTGATTATGACTTGAGAAAATGTTGTTGCTTTTTTTTATGTATTTAAGTATTTTTGTACACAACAACATTAGCATTAGCATTAGCATTAGATACATTTAGTGAGGGTGAAGAGAATACACGCGCGCACACCCACAGAATGAGCCAAATTTGTTTATTCAAGTGAAATAAACAAGATGGAAAATAGTAATAATAGTAATAATAACAATAACAGTAATAATAATAATAATAAGTATTAACAGCAGCAACAACAAATAAATAAAAAAAAAAAAATAATAATAATAATAAAATTATAATCTTTTAATAAAATAATACATAATCATAATCAAGTGAATAGAATTCATAAAAAATATAAACTAAATTGTGTAATATCATTTAATCTAAAGATTTTATGTCAACATTTTTGGATCAACAATAGAAAATCTCCCGCAATTTATTATTCCCTCTACTGATCGTCAAGAAAACTCTTATAATTTCCAATAAACATCCCCATCTTAGGTCTTCTATAAATGATTAACTTTTGACTTGCATAAATCAATATCTTTGTTTAGTATTATTTTGATATGTATTACTTAACAACATACGGATAATGTCTTTCATTGAAAGTACCTTTTTGATGAACCAAAAGGCTATTCCTTCTGTCCTTCTTCCTCGCAAGAATTTAGTGCTTGGTTGATTTATAACCAATAATGCTTTTTCATAGACAAAGAAGTATAACAAGTAGTTCATATGATACACAAAAAATATGGAACAAGTGCGAATCAGACTTGTACCAGATTGGGGTTTGTATGGGAGGTACTCCCCTAGTGGTCCGATTTGGCTAATTCCAACAAATGTACCACGCATATATGAGAAACTTATAATGCCTAAATTTCACTTCAATAGTCCAAATTCAGGTTTTTCGAATAAGAACCTGAATTTTAATGGTGGGTTTGTGTGGGCGGTACCCTTCCTAGTATGACGATCAAACTGAAATTTCGGCAATATAAGTTTCTGCTGTAAAGCCACCAACCATCCAAATTTTAAGTTCGTGGGATTACTGAATACCTGTTGTTTGAAGTCTGATCAGAGGATTTTTCTAGTACCACGGGTTGTCAGGAGTCCACGGAACTTGTTTCCGCCCTGACCGGCGGAGTAGGCACTTGTAGTTGTTATCTAGATGCGAATAAAATATTAAAAGTTAAAGTTGCATTATACAATCGGATGCTGTGACCCATAGAGCAGGAGAGGTTTGAAATAGATCTCAACTCCAGACCAAGGATAGGGTAATATGACCATCTGTACTTATGATTTGGATTTTGTACATGCAGGGATGTTGATTGACTGAATCTGAAATGTTACTCAGAATTTTCTTTCTTCTCTTACTCATATACACCTATCATTAAAATTCCAGTTTTTCCATACATACTTTAATTGTGATCCTCCAACTCCAATGCCAAAGTTGGATTAGATTAAATCATAAGCATTGGAAAGCTTAGAAGAAACTAAATTTTGTATAGAATTTTCACATTTCACATAAAGTACAATATTTGATTCTTCTACAATATTTTGCTTCTGTATAGATTTAATAGATCACTACGCTTAATCGAGATCTTATGGTTTAGGGCTTTCGTCAATGATTTCGCTATAGACTTGCTAGATCTTAGAGGCTTTCACTGAGGCAGAAGAAGTAGATATACCCATCGACTTATTGGCATCACCTTTTAGACCAAAAACACATAGATTTTCTGACTTTGCTTTGGTTGTAACCATACGAAAGCTGCAGCCTCACAGCTGAGATAAGTATGACCCATGGTAGACTGATGAAGCGAAATACTCACCACGAAGATCTGACCACTTGTGCGGACCTTTATTTAAGTCTGTGATGCAAGGGTGTCACCCTTTAACATAATTAAGTATTAATTAATTTTCCCTTAGAACTGATTGCAAATTGAAAATGACATGATTCTAAATATATGAGCTCATGACAAAATGAATAATTTAATAATAAAATTTTTTATTAATAATAGAATAATTTAAGTGAAGTGCATAAACGCATTGGTGAAATCTAAGTTAAGATGGTTTTTTTCTTTTTTATTTATTTTCTTGTATGATATTTTTATATCTTTTTTAGTCTTTCGTCGCTCTCTCCTCCACCTTTATCAAATACAATATAATACAGACAACAAACGTGGTGACTATGATAAAACCATCATGTTTACCATAAAATTCCTGTGGTTTTTGTTGTTCTAGTTGTTATCATTATTTCGGTCATCAGTTCTCCGAATTTTTTCGTTTCGCTCAAGTGAAAAATATTTTTGTCAAAACATCATCATCTTTGTCATCATCATCATTTGTTGTTTATAAAAATTTACACTCATCTCTTTACACACACACACACACACACACACACACACAAACATTCCCATTTGATTTGTTTTCCATGAAACCTTAGCTGCTATGCATCGCCCATTCATTCACTTCATACCAACCAAATTCAACAAATGTATTCATACATTCATTTCTCTTTTATAAGAAAAATGTCAAAAATATATCAGATTCCATAAAATATTATATGTGATTGGTTTGCTTGTGATAAAATTTCATATTCACTTTTATTTCATAAACCACAATATAATCAAAATATAATATTGGAAATGTTTTTAGTTGAAAATTGTCGGGTCAATATACCCAACTTCAGAGTCAAAGAAAAGTTTTGTGCAATCTTTACACAAACTTGACGTCCAAATATTCCAAAGGTGTAAATAAATAAGTTTAACGATAATTGATAAAAGTTAAAAAGTTAATTGAACTTTGATCAACGCTAGAAAATCAAAACAAAAAATAGAGATAGTTCTCAATTTTATTACAAGTATTTGCTAAAATCGAAATGTGAAAATAGTCTAGACACATTGATTGCATAACCAAATCAAATGTCCATGTCGAATTTGAACTACTAATGTACAGTGGAAATCACATGGACATAACGGCACTGGATAGAGGTACAACTAAGTCAAATTTTGTTTGCCTTAGAAATATAATTTTATACAATATGATTCCAAAAACCATATAAATATACCATAAGTGTATGTAATGTAACAACAAACATGATGATGAAAATTGAGAGATCTGTATGATATGATTCTCTTTCAGTCAACAAAGGCCAATCCTTCCTTACTTGGATAAAAAATTTGACGATTTTTCAAATCTCTCCAAGCAACCAGAGAGTTTAGTTTAAGTCATTTTAAATCCATAAATATTTATACATTAAAAAGCTACATCTGCCGCACTTCTTCAATGTTACCCTAAACTTAAGACCGCATGACGATTTTAAAGAAAAATTTTTTTATAGACATTTAAAAGAAAATGAGTTGAATTTCTAGAAAAAATAATGTATTCATAACTATCCCCTATAGTATAAGTTCCCAAACTTTTTTCGACCACCGCCCATCCTGAGTTTTAAAAGAATTCTAGTACCCCCTCCAAAATTTTTGACTAACTTGTCAAAGGGTGTTTTTTTTTTTGGGGGAGGGGATTTTGATAGATAGAATTTGTCTGTCGTTACCCATCTATATTGCCTCAGAGACCCCTTATTTTATCTGAGGTTTCCGCACCACAAGCCTCCAGCGCCCAAAACGGGACGACTTATTCCACTTTGGGAACCTATGTCTTATACCATGGAAGAATAGTTAAGACAATGGAATTCACTGCACAAGAGGCAATGACCGGTTATGGACCCAGTTTTTTAGGATACACACATGCATAATGCAGTGTTGTAAAATTATTATTATTATTATTTTTTTTTGTTTTTTTTTTTTTGATGTTTTAAACACTAAACTTATCATATAAAAGTTCAACATAATCAAAATTCTACATACAATATTTTCAAATTGTGACTTGTATTTCCATGGAAGAATAAATGAATAAAGTTAAATTGTTGTTCATAATACAGCATGCACAGATAATGATGTATAATGAAGTCAAAAGGAAATCAGAAATTCGTAGAAGTAATAAATATCGCACATACGCAGCTTATTGCAATGAGAATTACAATACAAGTTTTTCCATCCCCATCTATAGTATCCACATATGCATGATATGATCTGTTTGTGAAAAGGAGATCGTATGTATTCCCAAAAGGAGAGAAATAAAATCTAAAAAATATAATCTTATAGCGGAAATGGTAGCTATGACTAGATAAATCTATTTAGTCCATTGTGTACTTATTTCCAGATTTGTACATATTCCTCGGAAACTAGTCTGAACCAAGAAGCTCGAAAGATGTCCGAAAGATGTCAGGTGTCTAAACTATTCAAGTTGAAACCCCATGGAATAAGACACTCTGATGCTGTGTCATCACAATGGACACATTATGACATACATAAGTGATGTGACCTTAATCTCGAC
This sequence comes from Amiota minor, assembly GCA_037043295.1. Classification (NCBI taxonomy): domain Eukaryota; kingdom Metazoa; phylum Arthropoda; class Insecta; order Diptera; family Drosophilidae; genus Amiota; species Amiota minor. Next base: position 196,727 of record JBAMAW010001055.1, read on the forward strand.
AATTAGTTCGTAATTTGATAAAAATGAGTTGAATCCATTCATTTATAGCGGACTTACTTCTTTTATCTATGAAAATAAAAAAATAAAAAAAAAAAATCGAATTAGTTTCGTTTATCAAATCATTTGTAATTTGAAATTATTTATTTTCTAATTTTAAATCGGATTTTTTATTCGATTCCTCGTGACGTAAAATGGACTCAAAATTCTAAATTTTTAAGCAAAACATTTTGTTTCGTTCCACTTTTGGCAAGCTACTCAAAATTCAATGTTCGTTCAGTAGGAGCAATCTTGGATATTGCACAAAACTGCACCGTGCAAGACTAGAGCAAAAAACCAAAATTATGTGACTTCACGAAAGCCGGTATCGACCCGCAATTATCCCGTTCAGACGCATTTACAAACGTTTTTGCGGCGTAATGGCGATACATGAGCAGATCGACAATCTAAATATATGGTGGTTTCCGCGTGATTTCTGTCAGTCGCGATATGGCGAGTTTCAAGAAAGTGGCACTAACTCATGCACCCTGATCTCATTGATACTCGCCGACAAGGTGGGCAAAATGGGCAGTTTCTTTCAACGAGTGGCCGAAATGCCACCAAGGGGCTGGGAGCTCTTCGGCAGTGCAATGAATGATGGCAATAATGTCTACCACAATGTCATTACCACCAATGCACCGCAAACGAGGAACTTAAATCTAAATATACCTGATGCTATGACAGCCATAAGGTCACAACCAAAGATTGGTTTTCGACTGGAAGAGTGGTTCTACACGCACATGGAAGCTGATGCCACCAATGCGATGTACAACCGCAATGTTGCATTGCAGTTATCGCGTATATTTCAGATTACACTACAGGTCTATCAACAAGCTAGCACCCATGATAGACCACCACCTCTATTTGCTGCTATTATTGCCGACAGCCGTACGGTCATGGTTACTTTTGATTTTCGGCCCGGCATTGTGGCGCTTTTCGATTCGCATCAGCATGGCCGCGACGCCGGCGCAGTTTTCGCTCAGTGCACTATCCAGAACATGGATGATCTTCTGTTTTGGTTCATTAGTATGTTGCATAATGTCTATTCGAGTCGACCATCACTATTCGAGATATCTTTTCTAAGCACACAACCCGGAGTATCTAAACGCATACCTCCCGCTATTAAGAAGGTCTCTGGTGAATCAAAGAAATCCAAATCATTGAAAAAATGAAAGAATTCCATAAGCGCAGGCCAGGATTAATGTCCATTCCGTTGCTTTTGATATGTTCTTTCTAAAGACTGGCAAAACAACAAAACGAAAGGTCGAAAGGTCATGCTCAAAGCTTGATATCAAAGGATTACAATGGAATAGGATCAATTGGAAACACTTTCGTTTTTTCACTTTACGGACCCTAGAACAAACTGTTTGTTGGTCAAGAGATATCAATACTTAGTTGGATTGTCATAGACTTTGGTTCGCATTCATAAAGAGCTCAATGCAATGTCCAAGTGTGTACTGCTGCCAAAATTTGATTGATCCTTCCATTTTCACTGATCGGCACTCTGAACGTCTGGTCCATCATCATTATCACACAAGTCACATTCGAAACCGAAAAGGCATAAATTCAAAATTTAAAACGAAAATTAAAGAAGGAACGTTAAATTTGGAACAAAAAAAAAAAGAGTAAACTAAAAATAGAAACAATACAAATTTAAAAAAAAAAAATTGCAATACAATAAAATAATAATAAAGATTTAATTTCAATACAAAAAAAAAAAAAAAAAGATACAAGTACGCAAACATCATGTTCTGATTTTCAATAAATCTAACTAGCTAACTATCTATCAACAACAACTCATCATTATCATATCTCATCATATCATAGCAACAACAGGAAAAGCAGTTAATAGCAACTAAGTGGAATCGTGAGCGAAGCGTGTCACAAACGCGGTTGGGCGTAATCCTTCAAACGCGTCTACTTACATAAGGACAAAAGCTCATTTAATTAATTAAAAACAAGAAAACAGACATCATGGCCCGTAACTCCATCGCTTTACGCCCACTTGTTGCATTTGACGCATGGAAAAATGGTTCGTGCGCTCCTCCATCGTGTATTAGATTCCTAACGTCGAAAATTAGTTCGCTGCAGGTTGAGTTTAGTGTAGGACTGACTGACTTGCTTTATACATTTTGTTGAGGGCTTTCGAACATGAAAAATTGTTTGTGCGGAATGTAAATATTAATGGCGCGACGAATAGTTTTAGACATCCATCCATCTATCCATCTAGGCACCGTTTACATTTATTTATTCACCAACCAAACACACAAACCAACCACCCACCCACCCATGTACCGTTACTATCACCTTAAGCTTCAACACCTGACTGACTGACGAATACATTCGTTTGCATATTCACTTCTGGCATCATGATGTGTGTTTGCATTGCATCTCATGGACGGTTGCTTTCCAAACGAAAATAACTTTAGGCGTTTGTTATTCGTTCTGTTTGTCTACCACAACGCCCAGCTGACGCTAATGCTGCTCTGCTGTTGATGATTATAACAAACACAGACTACACTGGACTCTACCGAAAACAAAATCTCATAGCAATACACACACATATGTAGTACATATTATGTACACACTATGTAGTCTATAAAAGTGACAAATAGATAGATAGGAAACTAACAAATATAAGTATGAGGCACTTCATCACTGGCAGGATACCAATATTTTCCGCTGCATTTCACTGCATCAGTTTTCTTTGTACCTGAACATGTCAAATATGGAATATAATTACCATTAGTTCAAGTTTCTCCCAACTTTTCTATCTACTACATAAGTATGAAGTATTGTACATACTTGTGTGTTTTCTACAATATTTACAATATCAACTATTCGTCGGGTATTTGCTTAAGTGTACTCTAGTTTTCCTTATAGAATTAATTTTAATGATGTTATTAAATAAGTTTGGAATGCATAAATGGAAAGAAAATATCGAAGCCTTAGATTATTAAAATCTTATCTTTCCAACATTCAATTTTTGAGAAAAAGAACTAACCAGTAGTCCTCTGAGTGGTCAGGTCTACGTTCCGAAATCAATCAATCGAAAGCCATGGACACTGTATCTGCTGCGAGTCTGTTGTCAGTCAGAAATGAAAGCTGACATAATCAGACGCAACGAAGCAAACAGACCTACATCTTTTACTTACTATAACTAACTACAATATTGATTACCGATACTTTATTTACTATCACTAAGTAGGATGTTATAGAGCAGTGTTCTTCTATTAACAAGCGCCCCTAGATCCCAACTCACTTACTTTACTTCAAAATGCTTTCTGACTCTATCAGCCTGATTTTCTGGTTCTTATTAGAAAAACTTTTTGTTTTTTGTACTATCGAACTGAAACACACTCGACACTATAAGTGTTTGACCCACATTCACCAACCAAGACCGTAGGATTATTGCATCATATAACTCCCATACAAATATATCGATCTCAGTGTTGAAATGCTGAATGTGTACTGACTCTGTATGTTGACCAAAGACTTTAGAAGTTTCACTTCCATATTATATTTGCCTAAATAGCCCCAAAATAATAATAACATCGTCAAATTTTGTTTTTCGTCACATTTCATTTTCATATTTTTTGTATTTTGTATGTCACTGCTCTCCCGTAACTTTAATTAGCTTTTTCGCGTGTCTTCATAACCAATCGATGGTTTGAGTGCTAAATATTGAATTTTACTTATGCATCTATCCACATAGTATTTTTATACATTATTAATATTTCGGACTTCAGTAGAATTTATTACGGTTTCTAGTCAGTTTTTCATAGCTTAAATATTGTGTAGTGTGGTTCCTAGAACTCTGGGTTGCCTTTTAATATAAATTTCTCATATAAATATGTACATACTTAGTTCTCCATTCTTACAGATTATTTTCAATAAAAATGAACAATTGGAATAAGTTTGATTGATAGTTTCATACGAAATTTTCTGAAATATTCGGATCCACATATGTACATAAATATTATAAGCTTATAAAATTAGATATATGAGTATTTAATACCAAAATAAAGACTATTATATTTTTAAATGAAGCATAATTTGAAAAATATAATTATTTTCAACCTACTATAAAGTTTTAATGTACCGTTCCCTATAAGAATTATGAGTCACAATTTTTTATATTGTAGAAAATATGAAAATATTTATTAATAGTTCTGGGATTGGTATCTTTATATTATGCATTGTAAATATAGAAATTTCAATTTGTGATAAGCGATAACATTTATTTTTATATTTGTATGAATTTTTCTTTTAGCGTGAGGAATTGTTACCCATAGGCGTCGCGCTGATCGGCCCCGGCCTAAGGGGCCATGACGCGTTGGCCCTTTAATCTGCTAATCGTGCTCTCGGTGGCAGCCATCGGCGTCTCGAGTGTCATGGCCATACGCGATAGTCAGAACCGCACAGTGCTTTCTGTGGGCTACCTAACCGCGCTAACTGGTGATCTCAAAGATCGTCAGGGTCTGGCCATATCAGGTGCATTGACAATGGCACTAGAAGAAGTAAGTGTGTTAAGCAATGATGGATTTTTCTTTATTATTTATTTAAACAACTTTTTGTCCACATGCTATGAATTATGAATAGATCAACAATGATAGAAATCTTTTGCCAAATGTTACATTGGAACTGCGCTGGAATGACACCAAAGGCGACACTGTGCTTGCCACCAAGGCTATAACCGAAATGATTTGTGATGGCATCGCAACGATATTTGGGCCGGAGGGCCCCTGTTATGTCGAAGCAATTGTATCGCAAAGTCGAAACATTCCAATGATTTCCTATGTAAGTACAATATTCTATTATATATCCGTACATACTAGCACAATCCTTATAACCCGTAGAGCGACCATGATACATGATGAATACAAATAGTCCGTCATAATCATGTTTTCATGCTGTCAGCCACATACAATATTTTGTTGTCGTACAAAGCGATTTCTTGCGTTGTAAAACACGTTTATCCTTAAATCCTTTTCATTCTCTACTTCAATGTAAAAGTGAATGGTTTCTTTTTGTCCTTACAGAAATGTGCAGAAAACCGAGCGTCTTCGATACCAACATTTGCACGTACTGAGCCACCAGATACACAGGTAAGGGTTTAGTGTTCCAGTCAAGAAATACAAACAACTCATCAATGGCGTATTTTTATTATTATTATTGAAAGGTTGTGAAATCTGTGATTGCCCTGTTGCGTTATTATGCTTGGAATAAATTTTCCATACTCTACGAAGAAGTGTGGGCCACTGTTGCAGATTTGCTGAAAGACCAGGCCACAAAACGCAATATGACTATAAATCATAAAAAGTCCTTCATTGATGATCGTGCTAAGTGCTGTGAATTGATGCTGCCTTGTTGCCGCTCCGGTTACTGGTATCAAGTGAGTAGTGTCGATTAAGATACTTATTAAGACAAGATATTAAACGATTCTAGTAAAACTTATTTTTTGCTTCTGCAGGTTGTCCAGAATACTATGAATCGTACGAGAATCTATGTGTTTCTAGGATCAGCAAATAGTCTTGCAGATTTTATGACTTCCATGGACACAGCCACATTATTTTCGCGGGGCGAATACATGGTTATATTTGTGGACATGATGGTCTATTCCGAGCGGTAAGTTGTCTATACTTACATACTCGTATGTGCATTGGTTGATAGATACATTTTAATGCAAATATTATTCTTCCATCATCATCATAAAGCGAGGCACAAAAGTATTTACGCAAAGTAGATCAAATAAACCGAATGAATGATTGTCGTACTACCGAAAGTTTCAATCAGTTGTCGCGTAGTTTGCTCGTGGTAGCCTCAACACCACCAACAAAGGGTTATGAGATCTTCACGGAGAAAGTACGCAAATACAGCTCAAGTCCGCCTTTTAACTTTACGGTTCCATCGTTGTTCTCTCAAAGTAATTTTAACAAAGTGAGTAATGAACGCCATTTGAATTCGCAATTTTTTAGATTTGTTCTCAATTGGTCAATTGATTTCTTGCTATTGCAGTTCATATCTATATATGCCGCCTACCTCTATGATTCTGTCAAATTGTATGCTTGGGCGTTGGACAAACTATTGCGGCAAGAACAGCGCATTTTGACGGATGAAGTGATATTCGATGTAGCTAGTAATGGAACTAGAGTAATTGATACAATTATCAAGAATCGTACTTATATGAGTTAGTAACCCAACAGATCAAACGGAATAGAGAATGACAAAGGAATTTACAGATTTATTAATGAACGTTTTACTTTCAGGTGTAACAGGCTCCACCATCAAAATTGATCAGAACGGGGACTCCGAAGGCAATTTCTCAGTGCTCGCATACAAACCACACAAGTGGTACATCACTGAAAAAATCCAGTGTGACTATCATATGGTGCCAGTTGCTTATTTTCACCAAGGCGAAGAACTTCCAGTGAGTGAGTCGTCATTTTTAGTTTCTTTTGTTTGTTTTTGGGTTTGGTTACACAACTCCCTCATTATTGGGTCCATGAATTTATGCGCTGCTCCTCTCGTTTTATGTTTCATTAGGAATACAAACTGATAAATGGTTCCATCGATTGGCCATCCGGTGGCGACAAGCCAACGGATGAGCCCATGTGTGGTTTTGCCAATGAATTGTGCCAAAAGGATGACACTCATTACACATCTACGGTGGCAGCAGTAGTCCTGGGTGTGCTTCTTTTCTGTGCTGGCGTAGTTACCATGAGTATTTATCGCAAATGGAAGATTGAGTTGGAAATTGAGGGTTTGCTTTGGAAAATTGATATTTCCGAGATAAAGGGATATTCCGGCAATGACATTGTCTCATCACCAAGCAAGGTAAGTGTTAATATTTAAATTGTTTGACACCACTTCGTATCTTATCTTTCTGTATGGCAGGTGAGCTTAATGAGTGCCCAATCGTTGGCTCGCGCTGGTCTAATCCATTTGTGACGTCAACCGCGCGACTACGTGGCGCTGTTGTGCGCATTAAAGAGCTAAAATTTCCACGGAAACGGGACATTTCCCGAGAAATAATGAAGGAGATGCGTTTGCTACGCGAGTTGCGTCATGACAACATCAACAGTTTCATCGGTGCATCTGTGGAGCCCACAAGAATATTGTTAGTCACAGATTACTGTGCAAAAGGTAGTTTGTACGACATCATCGAGAACGAGGACATTAAATTAGATGACCTCTTTATAGCTTCACTTATACATGACCTCATTAAGGTAAATTCTCTTACATGCCTCCTTATATTCTTATAATTATTTTATTAATTAACGTTTTATTAATATGTAGGGCATGATTTACATACACAATTCATCCTTGGTCTACCATGGAAATCTCAAGTCATCCAATTGTGTAGTTACATCACGTTGGATGCTTCAAGTCACCGATTTTGGACTACACGAACTACGACAATGTGCTGAAAGTGAGTCTATTGGCGAGCATCAACATTATAGAAGTAAGTTGCGAGTGGATGGAGATTTAGGCGAAAATTCATGCTAAGCGCCAAAAATAGAGATGCAAATAATATTCTTTTTATTTTATTTATTTATTATTTTTTTTTTAAGATCAATTCTGGAAGGCACCGGAACTATTACGTAACCATCATATATATGGCTCTCCAAAGGGTGACGTGTATGCCTTTGCAATTATCATGTATGAAATCTTTAGTCGTAAGGGTCCATTTGGACAAACTAACTATGAACCAAAGGAAATTGTCGATTTGGTAAAGAAGACGCCCGGAAAGGGTGACGAACCATTTCGACCAGAAGTTGAGTGTATTATCGAAGGTGAACTATGTCCAGACTATGTACTGAGTTGTATTAAGGATTGCTGGCAAGAAGATCCCGAAGAAAGGCCCGACTTCACAACAATTCGGTAAGCTAAAGGAAATTCCAAAGCTCGGAAATCGATTGTACTTAGTACAAAATGTAATTTTTGTTCTTGTTTGTTTATAATTGTAGCAACCGCTTGAAGAAAATGCGTGGCGGTAAGACCAAAAATATCATGGATCAAATGATGGAAATGATGGAGAAGTATGCCAACAATCTCGAGGACATAGTAACAGAGCGAACACGCCTGCTGTGTGAGGAGAAACGTAAAACAGAGGATCTCTTGCATCGCATGCTGCCGCAAACTGTCGCCGAGAAACTAACCATGGGTCAAGGCGTTGAGCCAGTGTCATTCGACTTGGTAATATTACATCACGATTTAGTAATCCATTGAGTATAGAATTGATTTGTTTTCTTTGTTATAGGTTACTATATACTTCAGTGATATAGTCGGCTTCACGGCAATGTCAGCCGAGAGCACACCGCTTCAAGTGGTGAACTTTTTGAACGATCTCTATACGGTATTTGATCGCATTATACGCGGCTATGACGTCTACAAAGTGGAAACCATTGGAGATGCCTACATGGTGGTAATTATCATTTATATAATACTCATATTTTCATTCACAAGTGTTCAAGAATCAAAATACACAGTCTTTTGTTTTGTAAATATTATTTCTAGGTCTCTGGACTGCCAATCAAAAATGGTGATAGACATGCAGGCGAAATAGCTTCCATGGCTTTGGACCTACTTCAAGCCGTCAAACAGCATCGTATTGCGCACCGTCCCAACGAGACCCTGAAGCTACGAATCGGTATGCACACTGGTCCGGTTGTAGCTGGTGTGGTGGGTCTCACTATGCCGCGGTATTGTCTCTTCGGTGATACTGTGAATACTGCCTCGCGCATGGAATCCAATGGTGAGGCGCTTAAGATACACATATCCGCCAAATGTAAAGATGCGCTTGACAAGCTTGGGGGTTATGTAACCGAGAGTCGTGGTCTGGTCAGTATGAAAGGCAAAGGTGAAGTAGTGACTTATTGGTTGGTGGGCGCTACGGAAAAGGCCATACAAAGGAAGCCAGTAGATGTCACAGACTTGCCACCACCACTATTTAGTAGACCACGCAAGAGTCCAAAATTAAATCCGGATTCTCGTCAGCCTAGTATACTGGCAATGCATTATTGCGGTGCCGGATCGAGGCGTCAGTCAAGTGTTCCACGTGCTGATGTTGAGTCAAATTATAGCTTACAAGGATCAACGTACCATGTGCAGCGAGAGTCACCACGGTTACCATTAAAACGTTACGACCGTCCTTCGCTGAACGGCATTGGCGTGTTAACGGGAAACATTATAACCGAGCGTTTGAGTTACTATGGTATTGGTAGTGGAGGTAGCGGTGGTGGTGGCATTACGGGCACTGTGCCCGAGTCTGGGTCACGGAGTACGCTGAATCATTCCGAAAATGAAACGAACTGTGATACTAATGCTATTGGAAGTAGTTCCGGCGGCTTAGGAGATATAAACGGCGGACTTGTACGGCAACCGAACGCTTTGCAAAAACCGTTGGCCATGGTGCGCCCGCACCGAATTATTAGCGCACAAATGCCAGTATCGGCTTCCACGCATGAGATATTTAACAGTGGTGCCATACCCGAGTTGGAAAACATTGAGCAAATTCTATTGCTCCGGGAAGCACGTTCCCTGGATCCGATGCCAATGCAAATGCAAATACGTAAACGCCACGAACGCACGAAACTGCCACCGTCCAAGCTCTCAAAGAATAATTCGCGCTCTTTGGACACAGGGGTCTCATTGATCAGCGGCAATCCCAATGGCGAGGCTGATGAAAATGGTGCTGATGACACTATGGTTGCCCATCCAGTCGACATCGATGATAGTTACGAGGATGATGTTGGTCTTTTGATGCGCCGTGATAATGGTGACCTTCCGCTGCGTTACTCGGGTAGCTTTCAATCTGCCACTATCGTTCCCGCCACTTCAATGTTACTGAACAGGCGACGCAGCGGAACAAGTGCCTCCTCAACAACAGCGACAGGCGCGTTGACTCTTAAGCATCTGAACAACAACTGCAACGGTGGCATGGCCATTGAGGAGGATATGCAGTCTCCGCTATTACAAAGACAAGCCTCACTGGCAACACCGCCCGATGAATTATTGTCCTGTTCGAAACGCTGGCGTTCTTTAGAATCCCTTGAACAGACTGCCACCAACACTGGGAACAGTGTCAGCTATGCCGCTGACATTGATGATCGACAGCATGTGGCAGTGGCAAACGCTGCCTCACGTCGAGGTGGAAAAATCGCCTCTTGGTTAGTCAATTTATTTCAGGGCAATGGACTGCGACCCAATGAGGCGTCCCTTAGGCGCGTTGGCATTTTACCCAGCGGTGTACGTGGTGTTACCGGTTTTACAGATATGCCAGCGGCGCCACGCGATCGCGAGAGTATTGTATAAAGTATACAAATGTATATATTTACAACGTTACGCAAAGTAAAGAAAAATTTAATGGTATGTAAATCGATGTCGCAAGGTACTCAGGTGGTCTGACCGTATGTAAGTTACCACTTACTGTACTAATATTAAAGTGGTATTTTTTATATAGTCTATGTATCTATGTATGTTTATGTATGTGTAGCTGTATCTGTATGTATATTTCTACTCTACTATAAGGATCTTTTTTCAAATTTGCCAAAAACAAAAAAAAAAGGATTTTTTCCTAATTTTTTTCTTCTAAATATGAAAATAGAAGAAGGATTAATTCTTTTTTCTATAGCTACATTGATTTACACATTATGTAAAGGATGTATGAAGGTATGTATGTATAATTGTTTTATGTGTGTATGGGTGTGTATGTGTGTGCGTGTGTGTGTTAAATCTCTATGTATTTTAGAGTAGCAAAAGAAATTTGTCTAGTCACAAGGTCTTCAGACTAGTAATTGTTTTATAATTCGATAAAGAAGATATGATATGTACATTTGTATCTATGTATGTAAGAATGTTTGATGTATCCATACATCTATATCTATCTTATAGTTGTATTGAAATGTTATATCTTTATTGTGTACTACGTACGTATGAATGTGTCACAGCCACAAGATTTGCTTACAAAATTTTATAGTTGAACAACAAGAAAAATGTGTGAAAATATGCTTATTTAGATAATTAAATGTAATTAATTATTGAAACAGAAAATCCATGTATGTATAAATAATGAAAAAATAAGCAAAAACAAAAAAAACAAAAAAAAAGATAAGAAAAACTTGTTTAGATTTTAAGTCTGTGTGATTTGTTTAGCAATTTAAGTTAATTTTAAACATATTTAATAGATTTATTACAACGATGATTATAATATTGATGACGATGATGAGAATGAGAATGAAGATTTCTCTATCAATTGGTAAGGAGAAAGTATATAGAATAGATTGTGAGAACCGTTTTTAGATATATGTAATAGTTGTACAACGTTGTAGTATGTGTATAAATATTTTAAAAATTGTTAAATTTGCCATATATTGATGATGAAAATAAATCAAAAAAAAAAATATAAAATAATAAACGTTAGTTTTGGACAATATTCTAATGTGGTGGGTGAATTCTTATCCAATATTTATGTATTTGCATACATACATACATATGCGCATTTCCACGGTGTTGAACGTGACTAATGTACAGATTCAAAATGACAAAAAAATAGTCCGAATTGAACATAGTTTAGAGTTGTCTTTTACATCCTTCATAGTACCATCAAATATCAAATATAACTTAAATTGGTCGGAGATGGGAAAAGGCAAAATATAAGCTTTCAAGGGCTGTGGTCTACCTATTGGTACAATCGCAAAAAAAAATGAAAGAATCCAACAAGTGGTGTCCGCATTCTTGGCCAACGAGTTAAAATATGGGAAAAAAAATGAAATGCCGTACTAAAAGTGTCCTCTCTGATGCGGACAGGCGACTTATTTTGAGAAAAGCCTCAAACTCATACGACTCAATATCCAAAATCAAGGCAAAATGTGGACTTAACGCAAGCCTAACCACTATTCGGTGTGTATGCACATTTAAAAAAAAAGAAAAGACCCATAACCATATCTGCTGGATTAAGAGTGGCATCGCTTCGTATTCTCAGATGAAAAAAATTCAATTTGAATGGCTACACCTTTTATTTTCATTCCCTATGAAAGGAAGCCCATCATTTGGACCGCTTACGTAGCAAGGGTAAAGGTTTCATGGTATGGGGAGCGATCTCATATTACGGCACCTGTGAGTTGCAGTTTCTGTCAACAAAAATGCATGCGATGGCATACTACGGCGTCTTAACAAATGCCTTTCCATTTTTCTACAACATTTTTGGACCCTTGCAATGGACATATCAACATGACAATGCGGCAATCTATACTGCCCGCACTGTCAAATGCTATATTGAAAGCCAGAAAGTGGATCTTTTATGGTGACCACCTTACTCACCGAATTTAAACATCATCGAAAATGTTTGAGGATGGTTAACAGGGAAACTGTATGGGGCCGGACAGCAATAGGAAACTATAGGATGGTTATATATATATATTTTTATTTTCAAAGTTCTGTCCTTGCCTAGCAATGCACTTATCCCAACGTTGAATCCATGATTGGAAACATTTCTTTTGAAAGGGCTTTCAGCTGATCTGTTGTGGCCATTTCAACGGCAGGAATGGTGTCAAAATGTTTTCCTTTTAGCACGCGTGGTAAGTAAGGCGTATGTGAAAGAAGAAAACCGTTAGAAACATATTATTGGTTAAACTGCTTTGCAGTTTCCGAATAGGATTATATAGGACATTGTTTACATAGAAAACTTCTCTGCTCTTTTTAAACCGCCAATTTTTGGTTATTAAAGAATATTTCTTGGGTTACCCTTTGGAAATCTTTACAATTGTATTTGTGCAGGACTTTGTGCTGCAAAAACGCATAATCTTTAGGAAAATGTTTAATTTTTTTTTTTTTTGTTTTATCTAAATATCAGGTGGCATTTAGCGATCCTGTAATTAACTTCATTATTATTCAATTCAATTGCAGTCAGTGTTGATATAACAAGATGATAAAAGTGTTGCCAAATTGCGTTAGTTAAAAAGTGCTGCCACGTTGCAGTGAAAAAGGGTGCTGCCAAGTGGAAATTTCAGGCACAATTTTCCTGCACTGTTTATTTACGAAGAATCAACAAAGAAGAGTGTAGAAGAAGGCAAACAAAGCACTTTGTGCATTAACGAACGATTTATTTTTATATTTTGGTATCAGTTTTCTGTGGATTTTCAACAATTGAGGGTCGTGAGTCAGTTAGTAAAATTGTTTAAGTGAGCGAAATAAAGCAAATAACCAACAAATTTTCTTTTGCATGGTAGTAAGGCAAAAGAAAATTCAAGCCACCCATTTCCCCGCCACTGCAGTACATTGAAATGCGTAATTACGGCGGAGCGCCGTTGCCAGCAGCAGCTTCGAGCCAGCGCCGTACAGATAGTTATGCTGAAGCTCAACAGAATCCTCGCACACCCAGTAGTGGAGAAAATTCTCGTTGTGAAAGTGATGAGGACTACGCGAACATAGCGGCAACGAGTAATGTTGGTTCACGAAAACGTCGAGGACAAATTTCGACCTCTACACCAACTGCAGGACAGGCAGACGTAAAAACAGCAACGACAGCATCAGCCTCACAAAATGATAATTTAGGTTATATTGAAATACCTGCATCATCGACCTGCATCGAAGGTGTAGTACCAATGACAAACCGAAATGAGGATCGCATGCGACGCAAATTGCAATTCTTTTTCATGAATCCCATCGAAAAATGGCATGCGCGACGAAAATTTCCCTACAAGTTTGTAGTTCAGGTAAAATTATACACTACTCATAGTAATTTTTAAACAAACATCACATTAACACATTTCTGATGTTTAGTAGCGTAGAGCAACAATATTTCACACTCATGACAACAATTCATTTGACAAACTAATTGCTTTGAACTATATAAAGACGCTACTATTATTGTTGTATACCTAGACCAAGAGAGTGGGAGAAGGGATTAGTGATGATTGTTGAGTTATGCATTGTTTGTGAATTCAAGCTTAAATTTTTTCATTTTCCGTTGTCTCGAATTCTCTCACATTTCAAATGATAGATAATATTTCTCTGTTTTGTCTATTGTCGATCTATCTTAATGAACAATCGCCTTTCAAGACCTTACAATTGATTGTTTTCTTCATATTGATAATAATGAAAACAAATATTTATCTCTTATGACGATGATTATTCATTTGCTTTTTATCTATGTATGTAGAATGAAGAATAGTTGAATGACGAAAAAGAAGATAAGCTAAAATTGTGTTATCTAAAACTAACAAAAAACAAACTATCACATAATTTTAACTGAAACGTTTGTACACAAAAAATATTAAGTTCTCAAATGAATTCATTGAATGCGTAATTCGAAATGTTTTAATTTAATTCTGAGGGGGATTTTCTTTTTAGTTAGTTTGATTAATAGGGGACTTATTATATTTATTTGTTATTTATTATATAATACATAGACAACTGATTGTTTACGATGAATCACTTAAATCAGTTGTGTTGTTGTTTTGCATTTTCCAGGTTGTGAAAATATTTTTGGTGACTATGCAATTATGCCTATTTGCGCATTCGCGTTATAATCACATCAATTACACGTGGGACAATCGCATTGCCTTCTCACATCTCTTCCTGAAGGGTTGGGATTCCTCACGCGAGGTGGAATCATATCCGCCCGCAGTGGGTCCTTTTGCTCTTTACGAAAAATCCGAATTTTTCAATACACTTGATTATGCTGTTCAAGGTTATGCATCGATGAATCGTTCAATTGGTCCTTATGATTACCCGACGTCAGATAATTCTATGGCACCATTGAAACTGTGCCTACAAAACTATCGAGAAGGAACGATATTTGGCTTTAACGAATCTTATATATTTAATCCTCAAATCGATGAACTGTGCGAGTTATTGCCACCAAATGTGACGAACATTGGTGTGCAAAAGTATCTAGAAGAACGTGGCGTGGATGTAAATTTTGCTTCACTAGTATCGGCGTCTCTGGTTTTTAAAATAAAAACAATAAATTTCAAATCATATGGTGGCCCACTTTCAGCGCCGGATTGCTTTAAATTTGATATTACAATATACTTTAATAATCGAGATCATGACGGGCAAATGCTGCTATCGCTGGATGCTGAGGCAACACGTTTACAGTGTAGAGGTAATACAGATTTCACCTCGGATGCCGAATTCGATGCCATTCTGCGTAGTATACTCAACATTTTCGTTCTACTCGTTTGTGCATTGTCCTTCGCGCTCTGCACCCGAGCCCTTTGGCGTGCCTATTTATTGCGTTGCACCACGGTCAACTTTTTCCGTGCACATTTCCAAAAGGAGTTAAGCTTCGATGGTAGACTGGAGTTTGTTAATTTTTGGTATGTTGTAATTTTTCATTATACTTATGTACAATAAATAATTAATCATCATCAATTTTCATAGGTACATCATGATAATATTTAATGATGTTCTACTCATTATTGGCTCCGCTCTAAAGGAACAAATCGAAGGCAGATATCTAGTCGTTGATCAGTGGGATACTTGTTCACTGTTCTTGGGTGTAGGCAACCTGCTTGTTTGGTTTGGTGTGCTACGCTATTTGGGATTCTTCAAGACCTACAACGTTGTAATTCTCACTTTAAAGAAGGCAGCTCCAAAAATTATGCGTTTTCTACTTGCGGCCTTATTGATTTATGCAGGCTTCGCATTCTGCGGCTGGTTAATACTCGGTCCATATCACATGAAATTCCGTTCACTGGCGACAACATCCGAGTGCCTCTTCGCTCTAATCAATGGTGATGATATGTTTGCCACATTTGCAACATTATCAAGCAAATCAAGTTGGCTTTGGTGGTTCTGTCAGATCTACTTGTACTCCTTTATATCATTGTACATTTATGTGGTGCTATCGCTCTTCATCTCGGTTATTATGGATGCCTATGATACTATTAAACAATACTACAAAGAAGGCTTCCCAATATCCGATCTAAAAAAGTTTGTCGGCACTCAAACCGAAGAGGATCTAACATCGGGTGTTTTTATGTCTGATAACGAAGATTTGGATCAAACTGGTTTTATAGATATTATGCGTCATCTTTGTTGCTGCGGTCGTCAAACAGAAAGATCCACCGCCAACTCTGGTTATACAAGTCTCTCGAGTATTATCAAGTAAATGAAGTGCAGAACAATGAGGCAGCTTGCATGAAACGCTTTGGTTTCAATGCTTTCTCTGTCTCTTTTAACCCCAGCAGGTTTTTTTTTGTTAACGTTTTGCTATTATAAAGTTCGAGTGTTTATTGTTTCATTTGCCTTCTGCTGCTGTTGTTGCTGCTTGCATTGAAATTTCCTAGTTGTACTCTATGTCTGTATGTATGTATATTTGTTATTAGCTTAATCTGTAAATATTGAATTTATATCGCTTATTGTACACAAAAAAATGGAATTGATTTTGTACTCACAACTCATCATGTCCTGTGAGATGAATCTTAGGTTAGACCGGGGCCCTGGCATTTGAAGAGTTCAATGAAAACACAAGTTGCATTTGTAAGAAACTGCAAACTTTTTCACAAAAGAAAGAAACTGTTATTTAATGTTACCACAAAGCATTTTTTCCGAAAATAACAATTTAATGAACAAAAATTGTGATATGACGAAGAACAATAAGCAAAATTACTTTTAAAATGCCTAGGAAACGTAACTCCGATATACGTTATGAATATAGCTGCATTTTTTCACTTCCACTTCTTTTTTTTTTTTTTTTGCTGTACATACTCGTATATTTGATTAATCAGTTCAGTTAGTATTGCTTGTAGAGACGCCAATGCAAAAACACTGGTGGCTGCTCTAAGTCATAACCCAAATATACAGTGTGAGAAGTCTTTAATAGAAAATTTTTTTCATTTCCTCTATTCGCAGTTATATCGAAACAAATGTTTAAACAAAAGATGTATGTACAATACTACTTTCGACAATAAACTGATATTTTTCATACTAAAATTATAAGTGTTTTTTCATTCCTTTTGTGGATATCATTTCCTCCTCCGGTATTAGAGGATAAATGCAAATAAATTTTATATTTCAATATTTGTTTAATCAGAGAGAGAGACGACAATGGTGCTGGTAGTAAAAATAATGAATGAAGTAATCCCAATTCCATACAGAAGGCCTTTGGTATCTGTAATCCAATGTCCAAATCAGGGGAGGAGACAAGTATTGGGTTTTCACGTAAATAATATGTTTGTTATACTCTTCACGTAGTGAACATACAGAAGGAGACATCGGTATTAGTAAGTATAAGTATGTATATATTCGTGATGAACTCGACGAGACGATTGATGGTCATGGCCCGTGCCATAAGTTTTGTCGGTTTTCTACCGACTAAAAAGTCCCTATCGCCTAAAACCCCTTTTTTACCCCTACGGAACTTCCAAATTATTACTTCGTAGGGAAAGACGATTGATTATGTCCGTCTATCTGTCCATCTGTATGTATGTAAACTAGTCCCTCAGTTTTTGAGCTAGCGATCTGAAATTTTGCAAGAACTTTTCTTTTTACTATACGCAGTACAATTGTCGGAACCAGCCGAATCGGATCACTAGGGGGCACATCCCATACAAATCAACCATTTAAATTCATGTTCTTTTTAGAAAAATTTTTTAGTTGTTTGAATTAAGATACTATAAGTTTCTAATCAATGTCCATAAAATGTCCTTGAGTTACTGGATCGTATAGCTCCCATACAAACCCAAACCCAAATTTATGTTTTTATTAGAAAAACTTTATTATAATTATATGGTATAGACATTTTGCTTCATTTTAATTTAATTTTAATGTTTTTGTGAAATATACATATACGAAAAAATCATTGTAAAACTTTATTAAAAATCAAGATAAGTTTTATACATTTGTCTTTATTTTATGCAAAGTAAATTTAAAACAAAAACTATTTTCACAATGCATTTAGTTAGTTAATTTTAGTTAAAATGCTTTCATTTTTAGCTAGCAGCAGACATATCATATTTATAGAACACATATCAAAAAGTGCATTGAGAGAGAGTGTATCAATTTAATTTTATAGTGTAATAGGAAAAAAAAAATAATTTTTTGGATAAGCACCCTATATGACAACTCTGATTAATGTAAACAAACACAAAATCGCAGGCATATACATTATGAGCAATGAATCGCTCTTACTTAATTCGAACTAAGCTGTCGCATAAACGTAGTCAGCACTCCTATGTGGCCATATGTATTAGACGCGTGCATGATTATAATCACATTTCCCACTTCTCTTTTTACTCATGAATATGTAAGTTGTCATATTTAATGTAATCAATACGCATCGTACTGTAAAATGCATACGCGAGAAGAGTACAACTTTTTGATTTACAAACTCGAAATGATTACTATTAGTAGTAATCATAATCTTTCTAAATTCTAAGCGTTTGTCATTGTAGTGTTGATGTCCTAGCGACACAGAGCGTTATGTGAGCTGATTATAATCAATAACAATAATTATTGTTAGTAAATATGATAAATGAATGAAGTATATAAGAAAAAAAAATATAGCCATACAATCTGAATGTTTGCATATGAAGAAACCTACATTAGCATATTAACCTACATAGCATTACATATACATACTATTTGATTAAGTTGCATGTTGAGAAAACAATGTCACTGATACAACAAGACTTGTGACCTAAGTCTAAATTTACCGCATGAATATTAAATTTTACACCTTCACAGGCCATTTCGCGATCCCATGAGAACAATTGCACATTATTACTATGTACGTATATTATTTTAATAATATAGGTTCCATTGCGATTAATAAAAACGGGACTGTTAAAAGTTAAGTCGAACCCTGAACGACATTTATTTTCAATGGATCTGGTACATGCCATTTCTAATCCGAGCGTGTTTTGTATGCATGCCGTAAAACTTCCATTCTCATATGCTTTCGATTTTATCTTTACACCCAACAAATAAATGTTTGTATCAACTTTCAACGATAGACCTTTTTCCTGTGCGTTGTCTTTATATAACTCATCACGTTGATAGACTGGATAGAAGCTTAAGCAATAGCGCTCAAGACCACGATCACGTTTAGTTGATTGGCAGAATCCTTCTGGCATTGGCCAGTCATTAATAGTTGGACTTAAAATTTTAATAAGAACCGCAAGTGATTCACTTTGCCGCAGCAAAAAATTACAGCGTGCGGGTCCCTCGGCAAATTGTTGAGGTGTCATTGTGAGGAAGCGAATCTTTTTGACTGCCTGTCGCAACAAAGCCTTGTCTATTGCGGTGCGCTGGGCATCTATTATATTATTCATACTTGCTGCCGATTCATTTGACTTTCCAGAAGCAGAGGCACTGCAATCGACCTCAACCACTTTACCAGTAATATTGGGTACATTGCCGTATGTTCCATCCGATGTAGGAGCTGCCGCTGCATCATCGTGCTTCATTTTAAATTTCTCCATTACATCATTTGTTATCTCAGAACCATTTGCATTTCCAGAGGCATCGTCTTCGACAACAACGAATTCAATTGCATCATTGGGTACACTGCCGCATGTTCCAGCCGATGTAGCAGCTGCCACTGCACTTGAATCCTTACGCTCGATTTTAATTTCCTCCACACCAACGTCATTTCCGTTCTCTGAACTACCGTCAGTTGTGTTATCTTTGTCTTTATCATTCAACATGCCACGTTCGTTTGCGAGTTTCAAAAGACAATTAAACAAGTCCAATTCTGAATTAATATTTAAACGATCTTGATCAAGAATGTCCATCAATGTTGAGACTTCGATGTCCATGAATGATGGATCTGTTATAACTTGGAGAGTATTCATTGCAATGTGCTGAAAAAATGATACAAGACATATAATTATTGTTATGCAACTAGAATTGATCAATTGCATTTACCTGCATACTGTTTTCCATTAGGCGTTGGTCATCATAAAATTTGGCAAACTCATATACACGACATGCAATCTTTGGACTTATGTTAACCAGCAAGAAATTTTTACAATGTTCAGTCACATGTGGCAAATTATATTTCACGGCCAAATAATATAAATCACTTGCATCATCAAAGGATGAAATTGAAATTACGTCGGTATAGATGTAATCGAGCATGGCTTCAAATGCATTTGGCTGTGCATCGGGTATTAATATTGGATCATCCTTTTCTGGTAAACTGCCATAGAACATACGTTCAAAAACAGGCGAAGCTGTGGCCAATAAAAATCGGTGTCCGGCAATTAAAGATTGATTCGATGATGTCCCTACAAGAAATCGGCAATCAGCCAATTTTTCGGTTTGCAGTAAGTATCGATTCCGATCTGTTATTTTTGTGAGTTTAGTCTGCCAATCTATTTCCATTTTAATGAATGCAATTTTTATTTTTAGAAAATTGATGACGCAGTTGATGTCAGCTATTAGTTCGACAAATGTGACTGTCACTTGATGCTTGATGATGTCGTTGAAAGGCACTAAACACATTCAGACATCAAATGTTGGGGAAGCACACTTCAGTCGGCAAAGTCAAACCGCACGAGAGGCTCAAATCACAACAAGATACACTAATCCCGTTAAAACGTCCAATTTCTTAGTATGATTTTATGATCAAGAACTTAAAACTGATAGATGATTGTTTCCCATATTATCGCAAACGCATCACTTTAATAGTTTCTGCCCGCGTATTTTAATCAGACCTGCCAACTCAGTGCGAAAGTGATTGATTGCATCTCACATGCCGGTCACGACACTTGTTAAACACTCTTGCATTTTGCAAACAGAAAACAGCTGGTGTGAAATAACGAAACCGAATTGTGAATTTTTAACATTAAAATGAATAAAGAAATGAAACTCTTTCAGGTTCTTTACTCAAACGTCTATTTGGCCTTTATTTAGTTTATACAGTGTATAGTATACGATATTTAAACCAACTCTTTACAAAAAAAATTATAAGCAACTTAGTAATCTTTTTAAGAATGGACAAGTCTGCCAAATCAAGGGTTTCTTTACATTTTAAAATGTTTGTTTACATTTGCAAATACGAAAACAGCCGATTCACACTGATACACAGAAAAATCAAAACACAGCGTTTACACAATTGTGTATCAAATACACATTGAGTATATTTAAACGTTTGAGTGAAAGCCCTTTTTATCTTTTTCATAATTTATAAAATAAATAGAAATTCGTTTCTTCATTTATTTCTTTTGCAAAACTGTTTTTCATTTGTTTTACACTATGAGATGCCCGCCCCACTATACTTTGTGTTTGTAAGCCACAATTGACCAGGCGAGGTAAAGCTATTTCGGATGTGAAAAATGCCCACTATCTGATGATGTTAACATACGTCTTATGATCTCCTGTGTGCTGCAGGCGATTGTAAATCCTACTTCGCTGTACTTCAAACCGAGGACACTCATGAGCTAGATGTTCTGGGTCTTCCACCACATTTAGGCAGAGGGCGCAATATAGATCATCGGCATGCCCAAATCTGTGCAAGTGTTGCCTAAAGCATCCATGGCCAGTTACGAATTGGGTAAATTGAGATTCTTCGTGGCTCCGCACTACTTCACGTGTGTTGCCATAAGTTTCACCATGTGGTGGTGAAAGTGACATGTAAAGAATCAAAAGAATAGTTCACGAAAGTAACGACAGCGAATAATTTTCTAATTACATTTTTTAATGTACATATATTTCTTGTTTCTAAATGTTAAATGCAATATACACATACATATGTATGTATGCTTTTTTTTTATTATTTTCATTACATAAATAAGGCACCTGCTTTTAAAAATAACATTTTATTTTATTATACTTTAAAATAAAACACGATCTCAAGAGCCTTTGGTTTGATACCCGCTTATGGCAACTATAGTCATGCACTTTTCAGATTTCCTCCTTTCCCCTGAGCAGAGAAGTCTTCTTAGTATGTATTTTATACAAAAAATTACGAGATCGATATACTAGTTTGTTTTCACTTATTTATGTACTTATAGATTATAGATTAAATTCACTGGCGAGAAAGACATTCTTTTGTTGAGAAAATAATAGTACTTATAGTACTGTCCAAGTCTATTTTAAATGAATTTGCCGGAAAAATACTGAATTTAACACCTTTGCAGTTCATTCCGCGATTCCATGTGAATAGTAGAAAACTAGAGCCATGCATGTCATTTATTAAGATACGATAGTTCTGATTGCGATAAATAAAAACGGGATTGTTGAAATTTAATACGAATGTGGTATCATTTTTACTTTCTACGGAACTGGACTTTGCAATTACAGAACCTTGCATGTTCTCTATACACGCGGAAAAACTTTCAATAATATCCCATTGATATACACGTTGCGATTTTATTTGCACACCCAACAAATAAATGTTTGTATTAACTTTGAATTTTAGACGGCTATCATGTTCGTATACATTGTAAAATATTTTATTATATCCATTAGATTTTATATGGGCGTTTAAGCAATAGCGCTTCATGCGCTGATTATCGACACGATCACGTTTTCTTGATTGACAGAATCCTTCTGGCAGTGGCCCATCACTATTAGCACTTGGATTTAAAATTTTTAAAATAATCGCAAATGATTCATTTTGCTGCAGTAAATTACAACGTGCAGGCCCCTCGGCAAATTGTTGTGCTGTCATTGTCAGAAAACGAATCTTTTTGACTGCCTCTCGTAACATGGACTTGTCTATTTTGTTGCGCTGGGCCTCCACTAAATTTTGTATATCTTCTTTCGATTCACCTGCATTTCCAAAAGCAGAGGCACTGCTATTGACATCAATCATTTCATCAGCAACACTGGGTACACGCCCACGTGTTCTAGCCGATGTAGAGGGTGCCTGTGAATTCGAGTCCTCAGGTTCCAATTTAATTTTCTCCACTAGAATATCATTTGCGTTCTCAGAACCATTTACATTTCCAGAGGCATCGCCTACGACAACAACGAATTCAACTGCATCATTGGGTACACTGCCGCATGTTCCAGCCGATGTACCAGCTGCCTCTGAATTCGAATCCTCAATCTCCAATTTAATTTTTTTCACATTAGTTGCGTTCTCTGAACTAGCATCGGTTGTGTTATCTTGGTCTTCATCATTCAATATGCCACGTTCATTTGCAAGTTTCAAAAGACAATTAAACAAGTCCACTTCTGAATCAATATTTAAACGATCTTGATCAAGAATGTCCATCAACGTTGAGACTTCGATGTCCATGAATGATGGATCTGTTATAACTTGGAGAGTATTAATTGCAATGTGCTGAAAAAATGATACAAAACATATAATTATTGTTATGTAACTAGATTTGATCAATTACCTGCATAGTGTTTTCCATTAGGCGTTGGTCATCATATAATTTGGCAAACTCATATACACGACATGCAATCTTTGGATTGAGATTATCGAACAAAAAATTTGAACAATGGTCAGTAACCACTTGTGGCAACATATATTTCTTGGCCACATAATATAAATCGTATGCATCATCAAATGATGAAATTGAAATTACGTCGGTATAGATGTAATTAAGCATAGCTTCAAATGCATTTTTTTGTACATCGGGTATAAAAATTGGATCATCCTTTTCTGGTAAACTGCCATAGAACATACGTTCAAAAACAGGCGATGCCGAGGCCAGTATAATTCGGTGTCCGGCAATTAACGACTGATTCGATGATGTGCCTACGAGAAATCGGCAATCAGCCAATTTTTCGGATTGCAGTACGTATCGATTCCGATCTTTTACTTTTGTGAGATTAGTCTGCCAATCTATTTCCATTTTAATTAATGTAATTTTTATTTTTTAAGTTTGGCTTCTTTTTTATTTTTGGAATATTAGTGTCACGCTTGTTAAATCCTACTCAGCACTGGAACCAATGATTGATGATGTCGTTGAAAGGCACTAAATACACCAGTCAATAAATCCTGGTGCTGTCTTGAAGTACAATTCACTCTGCAAAAGTATCTAACCACATGACAGGCTCAAATCAGAACACACCCACACACCATGGATTCGGCTAGAACTACCAATTTGTTTTTTTCTTTATGATCAAGAACTTTTAGTATATCATAGCATCACCACATTTGCTGAAAAAACCAAAACAGTGTTAATAAAACCAATCGAAAGTTTCTTATAAATGTACATCACATGTGCATTCACAAACGCATTACTTCAACAAAGAATAATTTGAATAATTTGTACCCGCGTATTTAAATCAGACCTGTCAACTCATTTCATATGCCGCCATAATAAAATAAGCTTGGATGTTTCATTTGAATTAAATATCATCATCATCAGTTTCAAAAGCCAATACAGAAAAGATATTCTTACATAGTAATTTCATAAAGGCCGAGCAATTAATGTGCCATTAATTTAATATTTAGTTATATTTGGTATAATTAATTTTAAAAAAATTAACTTTGCTCTCATTGTTTTATTTTGTTTAAGTAAAAAAGTAAAATAAATAAATATATTTTGTAGATTCATTCTTTCATTTCAAAGAAGAGCAATACTCGCATACCTATAATCGATATTTTACATATTGAAACGACAGGATCCTTCCTATTTTCAATAAAAGAAGCCTTCAAAATAGGCTCCATTTGAAGCGGTACTCATATGCCGAGGATTTTTCAATCTTCAAAACAATTTTTATAGGCGCTCTCCGGTATGGCTTTCAGCTCCTTCAGTGAATTTTGTTTGATGGAGTCATGCCGGGTTCCCCGAAGCACCAATTTTAGTTTGGGGAACAGAAAAAAGTCACACGGAGCTAAGTCAGGTGAATAGGGCGGCTGGTCAATGGTATTAATCGCTTTTTTGGCCTTATAATCGTTGAAAACAATTAGCATCACCTTCATTTTTTAACCACTTTTTCGAGGTTTTTCGGTTTCGGCTCATTTTTTCCAACCATTCCGATAATTGTTGGCTCGTTAGCGTGTCGTACTCGTAGACCAGTGTCTCGTCACCAGCTATGATGCGTCCCATGAACGTGGGATTAGAATTAGCTCGATCCAGCATGTCTTCAGCGACCTTCTGCCGATACTCTCTTTGGAAAAAATTCAGCTCAATTGGAACGAGCCGAGCGGCGACGCGTTGCATGCCCAAATAGTTGACCAAAATTAGACGAGCTGTTTCACGAATGATGTGAGTTCACGTGACGATTTTCGAGCACGATTTCTTTAAGTTTTTTGACTTTATCCTCAGTGCCAGAGGTCGATGGCCGTCCGGAACGAGACAAGTCTTCGACTATCTCCCGACCGTCTTTAAAGGCTTTGTACCACTCGTAAGCCTGAGTTTTCGATAAAAGCCTTCTCCAGCATTCGAATCGATTCGGCACACGAAATTTCGTTCAAAATACAAAATCTTCGGCAAGCTCTTTGTTCACTATTTCTTTCCATTGTAAAATTCGCTGAGAACTACTGAGGTGGACTGCTTAAACCCGCTGCTGTAAACAAACTGGCTTACATATCGCAACCATGCAAGTCAGTTTTGAAAATTAATACAATTTTTCTCTTGTAAGTTTAGTTTTTCTTTTTATTTTTGGAAAATTAGTGTTACACATGGTGAAGTGTACTCAGCTATTAGTTTTGTAAATCTAAGTGTCACTAGTAAAACCACGGGCACCAATGAATGATGATGTCCTTGAAAGACACTAAATACATTCATGCATTAAATGTTGGGGATGCCTTGTAACACAATTCACTCAGCAAAGTATCTAACCACACGAGAATCTCAAATCACATGGCAAATACACCATGGATTGCCAAAATTTAGAATGATACACAAGGCCGGCTAAAACGATGAATTCCTTTTTTTGTTTTTATGATCAAGAACTATAATCACATTTGAAGAAAAAACTATTTAAACCGACCGAGAGTTTCTCATATGAGTACAAAAGCACCCGCGTATTTAAATCAGATCTGCCAACTCATTTCAGAAGTCAATGTATCTCATATGCCGCCATAATGGGTCTCATACACGGTGTGGCATGATGCAAACACCCGCTATGTACGTGTGGATATTTTCTTAATTTAACTTACAATAATACATAATAATTTCATACAGGCCGATCAACTAATGTTCCGAAATTTTTTGTTTTAATTCCATTATTTATTTATTCATTTTGTAATAACAATAAATCTTATTGACTAACTTAATCTATAATTCAATTGTATAAATTTCTATTCAATTCACTAAACCCTAATTTCTTTTATGAGATCATGCAACTGATTCAAAAAGGAAAATTCTATATCTTCCACATGACAAGTAAATAGCTTATTAAATATTTGGTTCACATTGTGAAAAACTTTTTATGTTCCTCAAGTTGTGCGGAACTTGGTGTGCGATAATTCTTTTAGATTGTAGGTTCCTCCAGAACCCTGCTTTTGTCATTTGTCGTGTTTATTCAGAAATTTTGGGGGAAATCCGGAAAAGGCAAAATATGTGAAGGCTATCAGGAAAACTAGATGAAAATTGAATACAACACATCAAATTTTACGATACCAATATTTCGTCCAATGAATTCTCCAAAAATTCAAACTTCATCTCTTCTTAACGATATTTAAAAGATTAATATTAGTCACTGCCTAAAATAAATAAATATTATTTTCTTACTTACAAGTTAAGCTAACATGTATACATACTGTCTTGGTTACACTTGCTTCCGAAAATCAATATTGCCCAATTTGTCAAGCGTAAGCCGCTATATATATATATCTCTTTTTCAATGATACAATCAAACCGTTGTTTGCATCAGCTGCACCGTGTATGGGCACCATAAGAAACATTAAGAAATGAAAAAAACAAATGTTTGCCTGTGAATGGCAAATCAAAGCAACACGTTTTATCGTTTTTATCGTTTTGTTGGATTAAATAAATGATTTTCGGTAGTACATTACGGCAAAGAAATGAAGGTTAAAATGATAAGTCGTAATCCGGACAGTTATGTTCGCGAGACCAAATTACAGAATCACAAAAGTAAGTTGTATATTGTTATTATTTAATGAACTAGTTTTCAATAAATTGAATGATTTTAGTACCGCGCAATTATGATCCATCACTTCATCCTCTGGAAGGAGCACGCGAATATGTTCGGGCATTGAATGCTACCAAATTGGAACGTGTCTTTGCTAAACCGTTTGTGGGCAACTTAAGTGGCCATCGTGATGGTGTCTCATGTTTCGGTAAACATCCCCAGCAACTCTCAACATTAGCAACCGGCTCCTATGACGGCGAAGTACGCATTTGGGATTTGGCAAATCGTAACAGTATACGAAATTTTATGGCACATAATGGTTTTGTACGAGGTGTTGTGTACAATGTTATCGGTGATAATTTTTATACTGTTGGTGACGACAAATCAATTAAAATGTGGAGAGCACAAACTGCAGATGTTGGAGAAATTGAAGAGCCCATTAATACAATATTAAGTAACCACAGTATAACAGGCATAACACATCACCGTAAGCAGTCAATGTTTGCTATATGTGGTGAAGTGTGCGCCATTTATGATGCGGAGAGAAATGATCCTTTGAAGGTTTTTAAATGGGGATTAGATACAATCCGAGCAATTGCCTATAATCCTGTAGAGACATCATTGCTGGGTTGTTGTGCTGATGATCGTAGCGTCATTATTTATGATCAACGGGAGGCGGAACCGCTACGTAAAATGATTTTAAAAATGAATAGCAACAAGTTGGTATGGAATCCCATGGAAGCATTTAATTTCACTATTGCCAGTGAAGATTACAAGTAAGTCTGTTCGTCAGAAATTAATATAATTATTATGTGGTACAGGCTTAGTTCAAAAAGTAAAGGGGCCTTGGAAAAAAGTGGCATAGCTTATCACACGAATCCTATTTGACAGCTGACAAAACTACTAATCTAGCCTAACCATCCGATATGGCAAACAATGCCCAGATATTTTTCACTCATCGATATCACGATAACAAGAAAAGAGATTGCCACACTGCACCTGTAAAAGCACTTAGTGATTCTGACAAATGTACAGTGTCTGGTAAATAGAAAACTTTCTATAAAACTTCATCTTTCTAGCTCGAAATCTGTGGGACTAGTTTGCATACATACAGTCGGACATGGTTTAGTCAACTCGTCTCGTCGAGCTGATCAAAAATATATATATATATACTTTATGGGTTCTCCGATGTCTTCTTCTGTCTGTTACAAACTTTTTATACTAAAGAGTATTAGAATTGCCTGCGAAATTACAATATGACGGTTACTTTTTGAACACACTTCGTATGTAGCATGTTACTAATACATTTTTTTTTTTGTTTTGTTTTTTAGTCTTTACACATTTGATACGCGTCAATTAAAAAATCCTCTTAAAATACATTTTGACCATGTATCCGCTGTCACAGATGTTGACTATGCACCCACTGGTAAAGAATTTGTATCTGCTGGCTATGATAAGACCATACGGATCTACGATGTTCATCATAGTCATTCACGTGATGTGTATCATACCAAGCGTATGCAGCGTGTCGGTTGCGTTGCCTGGTCCTATGATAATCGTTATATATTCTCTGGATCTGATGAGATGAATGTGCGCATATGGAAAGCAAGATCTTCTGAGAAATTGGGTGTTTTACGTCCACGTGAACGTGTCAATTTTAATTATCAAGAGGCATTGAAATCCAAATTTGCTACACATCCTCAAATTAAACGAATCGCACGCCATCGCCAGGTGCCACGTCATGTATTGAAGTCTCAGCAAAAAATACATCTTAGCAAGGAAACTTCTAAGCGTAAAGAAGGCAATATACGTAAACATTCAAAACATGGTACAGTGCCCTTTGTGGCAGAGAAGTCAAAGACTGTGCTACGTGAGGAAATCTAATGTAGTAACGACAAATCTAAGTAGGATAAATTTAACTTTAAATACATTTTTTATGTATGTCAATCATGGAATGTCTTCTTGATTGTCCTTCAATTCAGCTAAAAAAAATTTCCATTATCTGTTTCACAATTCAATAAAACTTCTTTCCGAACCGTCTGCTCATAATATACATATGTATCAAGAATATCTTTTTTAATTACTTTGGAACCACTACTACAGCTTCCACTCCATTTAAGTTTACTGTAATTTTATATCGCGCTGTAGCTTTATTAATAAAATAAAAACATAAAATGAAAAGCAAAGTACACTTCAGTTTGTTGTTTAGGTAGTTGACCATAGAACCCTGCAGAAGAGATCGTGAAAAGTCTACAAATAATCATTATTACCGCGAAGGGAATCAATTTTGCTTAATTATTCCATAAGGTTTATGGATGGAATTGATCAGCTACACGTTATATCCATATTTATGTTTCATTAAACAACTCATAAAAGACTGGTCCCATCGAATCTAAGCAGCTTCACATATTACCTTCTTTTGATGGGAGTCTGCCTTTGTTAAAATTCATCTATTTGGATTTCATTTCATTTTTTATGATATTGTTCTAGACAGTCAATTTGAAATACCGCTTAATCATATACTCGTACATACTTCAAAAATGGATCATTACCGGATGATCGTAAACATTTCTTCGCGGCATCTTATGAATTTCTTTTAACTCATCGAGCATCTTTACAAAGCCAAGACATTTCAAATGGTTATAAATGCTTTAAATGGACACTGAATATTGTAGTAACCTCCTGAACTGTTAAATGCTTTTTGCTTGGACTGTTGCTATGTTTTGTTATCTTCAACCATGAGAAGGATACCGGAACAACGCGCAAATCACCATTATGAATTTTGCCACCGATGTGTTCTGATAACATTTATGTCGCAAATTTTACACAGCCTCCTTTCCCTTGCTTCAGTTGTAGTTAAAGCAACATATAACAAATTAGGCCTTCAAAGTATTCCATGTTCAATTCCTAATTGCAAGCATGAACCATGCTATTCTTAGCTTGAGGTGTCAACTATAAATTGC
Source organism: Amiota minor (assembly GCA_037043295.1). NCBI lineage: Eukaryota > Metazoa > Arthropoda > Insecta > Diptera > Drosophilidae > Amiota > Amiota minor. The sequence goes on from JBAMAW010001055.1 coordinate 226,684, forward strand.
AACCGAAAATTTTACATTCTTTTTACGTTTATATGAAAATAGGTGGCCATAACAAAATCACATAAAAAATGAGTGATTACTTAGGTGCAAGAACATAATAGCTAATCACCAACTTAATTTTGCATACAGTCTTCTTGTAATACACAAACCGTAAGTTTTAATCCTGATAACATGGCCACTGCGCACTATTCAAAAAATTCTGATTCTCACGAGTGTCTTCACTATAACGATTATAAATGTAAGATAACGATGGCAATGGTGTCGTTATAAGGGACAGTTTTATGAGATTACAATTACTTTTGTGGAATCAGTTTTGAAGTGAAACTTCTTTAAATGTGACGAAATTCAAAATTTGACGATGTTATTATTATATTGGAGCTATTTAGGCAAATACAATATTGAAGTGAAACTTCTAAAGTAGATGGTCAAACAATAATACAGAATATTGTAGTGTTATAATGTTTCAATACAAAATGAGTTATTTTATTTTTCAGTCATTCGGCTACGTTTTCATACGTTCCTTCGTAAAGCAAACACAATCAGTAAATCATTTTTTATCTCTCTCTTAATCAAGCATAAGCATTCATTCTCTACGCTGCAGAGGAGCCCGCACAAGACAATGCGCATTGTTTTGTGCGTCTCCCCACTACGTCTCTGAAGCATCTTCGCATTTTGATTTGCGCCACATTTCATTTTCTAATTTTTGGATTTACCTCCCTTCGCTAAAGAAGTTTCACTTCCATATTGTGCTTATAAGGGTGAGGCACACCAAATTTTTTCGTTTTTTTAGTGTACTTACAAGTATGCAAGTATGTGTACAATATTTTGTACCATAAAAACGAAATAAATATCAAGTTCAATTTAATTAAATGGATTACTTATGTTAAGTAGAAGTATAAGTGTATCTTGTAATCAACATTGCGTTTTTTTAACACATTTATTAATAAAATATTTAATAACAAATCATTAATATTTATTTGATTTATAAAGAAGATATACTGTACTATTAAAAATAAAAACAAAAATAATGAAAAAATTGTAATTGCACATGAAGTATATAAATAAGTAAAATGAGTATTTTCAACTAATTAATAATAATAATAATTTTATTATCTTTATGTGTACGGGGACAGTTGAAAACAGCACAGTTATGTGTTACGTATTCTTTGGGCGGTCAAAGTCTCCTGCACTGTTATTACTCTTTAAACCAATTAATCTAAATGTTTACATATGAAAAAAAAAACCTTAGCATATTCAACCTAAATAAAAGATTATAAATATTATGTTTCCTGTTATGTTGAGAAAACAATACCACTTATAGGAATGTGATTTTTAAGAAGTGGTTTCATATGAATATGAAATTTAACACCATTGCAGACCATTTTGCGACCCCTGAGGACATTAGAAAAGAATAACATGCATTTATCTATTATGAGATGATAGTTTTGATTGCGATTTATAAAAACGGGCTTGTCGAAAGATAATTCGAACATTTCACCACTTAGTTTACTTTCTATGATACCCTTTCAAAATCTTGCATGTTTTTTATGCACGCGAAGACTCCTACAAGTCTGTCATATCTTTTATTTGTACACCTAATAAATAAATATTTCAAGTTTAGTTAGTTATCTCAAGTGATTCTGTTGTTTGCAGTAATTTTGAGCGTGCAGGCCCCACGGAAAATTCTTGTGGAGTCATTCTAAGGAATTGAATCTTTTTGACCACCTGTCGCAAAATGGCTTCGTCCATGGTGGTGCGATGGGCACCCATTATATTAATCAGATTTGCTTTTATTGACTTCAACCACTTCATCAGTAGTAATAGGTACATTGCCACATATTCCGGCCGATGTAGAGGCTGCTCCTAAACTGGAATCCTTACACTCGATTTTAGTTTCCTCCACCACAACGCCATTTCCGTTCTCAGAGCTAGCGTTGGTTGTGTTATCTTTGTCTTCATCATTCAACATGCCATGTTTGTTTGCGAGTTTCAACAGACAATTAAACAAGTCTAATTCTGAATTAATATTTAAATTATCTTGATCGAGTATGTCCATCAATGTTGAGACTTCGATGTCCATGAATGATGGATCTGTTATAACTTGGAGAGTATTAGTTCCAATGAGCTGGGAAAATCATATAAAACATACTTATGTATAATAATTATTGCAATTTAACTAGATTTGCACATTTGAATTTACCTGCATACTTTTTCAATTAGGCGTGGCTCTTCATATAGTTTGCCAAACTCATATGCACGACATACATTCTTTGGGCTTAGGTTAGCCAGCAAGAAATTTGTACAATGTTCAACCACATGTGGCAACATATATTTCTTGGCCACATAATATAAATCACATGCACTATCAAAGGATGAAATTGAAATTACGTCGTTATAGATGTAATCGAGCATGGCTTCAAATGCATTTGGCTTTGCATCGGGTATTAATATTGGATCATCCTTTTCTTGTAAACTGCCATAGAACATACGTTCAAAAACAGGAGAAGCTGTGGCCAATAACAATCGGTGTCCAGCAATTAAAGATTGATTCGATGATGTGCCTACGAGAAATCGACAATCTGACAATTTTTTTGAATGCAGTAAATATCGATTCCGATCTTGTGCTTTTGTGAGTTTAGTCTGCCAATCAATTTCCATTTTAATTAATGCAATTTTTCTCTGTTAAGTTTAGCTTCTTTTTTATTTTTGGGAGATTAGTGTTACAGTGGGTGAAGCTTACTCAGCTACTAATTCTACAAATCTGAGAGTCACTAAATGCTTGATGATGTCGTTGAAAGACACTAAACACACTCACACTCACAAGGCAAACTGATACGATGAATTCCTTTTCTTTTTTTTTTTTATGATCAAGAACTATAATCACAATTGCAGAAAAAAAAACTACTACTAAAACCGATCGTGAGTATCTCACATAAGATAGACGAATCACTTTGATAGTTCGTGCCCGCGAATTTAAATCAGACCTGCCAACTTAATTCAGAAGTAAATGTATCTCATATGCCGCCATAATAGGACCAATACTTCAGATTCGACTGTGTCAGATGTTTGTCATTTAGCAAGAGTCTTAGCAACAATTTAGTTTAAAATTCTGAGGACTGTTGCTGCGCAGTCAATCAATTATTTTTGGGACTTTTGATACTTCGACTGCGACCACCCTTCCAAGAACTGTCACTCGGGTACAATTTTTGATAAAATTTTAATAACATACATAGCAGGTCATAAAAAGTGTTAAGCAAAAGCCATTTGCATACATTGCATATTCTTCTAAATTATATATTTATATATTGACCCAAACTCTGGTACGTGAGAGAAATCTACTCCGAAAGCTTCGTGTTTCTCACATTAATAAAAAAAAAATTCGAGAGAGCGTTCTGCCTCAAAAAGTCTTGGTGTGAAAGCGGTAAAAGCAGCATTTAAGTACTGCATTTATGCGACAGCTAAATCATTTGAGATTGCACGTTTCTCACAGGGCTTCTGTCGTAGCTACCAAAACGAGGAAGAAGAAGAAAGCATTCAGTACCTTCTGTGTGACTGCCCTGCATACTCAGAAGGCGATGCCGCTTTCTTGGAATACCCTTTTTTGATGACTTAGGTAGTGTGGCGAGAGTTCCACTGGGGGTTTGGCTGATTTTGTTGATTCTTCTGGTTGGTTTCCCAAGCCAGCACGACCATAGGTATCTCCCATTTTTTTCGATTCTATTCCCGTCCCATTATCTCCTTCCTCGCTTTTCTCCTCTAAGGGGCATCACAATGGGGCGTAAGGCCTCTGGGAGATGTCGAGTGTTTTCGCGGATGGCCTGTATAACCTAACCTAACCTTCTTAATGGGTTTACACCGCCGAAGTCGTTCCTATATGCTGACAAGAAGGGGTACAAACATGGACTTGGGTAGTGTGGCGAGAGTCCCACTGGAGGATCTGGCTTGTTTTGTTGGTTCTCCTGGTTTCCCTTTCCCATTCCTATTTTCCCGTTCCAACATCTCCTTCCCCCCCTTTTAGATCTTTTAACAGGCATCACAATGGGCCGTAAGGCCACTGGTTGATTTCATGTGAAGTCGTGGGCGGCCTGTACCTTAACTAACCTAACCTATGATTTAAACTAATAAAATAAAGCTAAATTAATCTAATAAAATAAAGCTAAACTATAAATATTATTTAAATAACTAATGAATTTAGTGCACTATAAAATAAAATACGATATAAGAAATTGATTTTCATAATTTAAAATTTCTTATATGGATTTGTTGTATTTATTCATAACATGTGAATTTATGACGTCACAAAACTAACAGCTGATTATAGATAGCAACAAGAGTTGCAACTCTGCGTGCAATGCAATTTTTGTGATTTCTGAATCATGTAAAACAAGAAAACAAAAACTGGTTGAATTGAGTGCGACAAGAAAGAAAGTTTGTGAATTGCTAATTATAATACACAATATTTAAATAAGAAAAATAGTAAACACTTCAAAACAAATGGCTAAAGCGTTATTATTATAGCTATATTTAGTATAAATAAAAGAGAAAAATAAATAAATTGTTTGTTTTGCGTTGGTGGCAGTTTGGTTAGTTAACTACGGATCACCAGTGGTTTTCTAACGCTGCTGAGGAGGCGAACGAACGCACACCGCTCATGGACGGACACGTTGACGCGCCAGGCGTTGGAATCGAAAGTCTGAGCGGCACAGCAGAGCGTTTGGAACGTCACCAGAAACGTCAGCAGCGCAACTGTGGTGCAAGTGGAAATGATAGCGTAGATGCGGTTTGTGAAACAAGTTTATGTTCACATTAAAATCATTTAAAAAGTGTATAACAACTTACAGGCAATATTAGATGTACCAAATGTAACCATTCGTGAATCACGGTCTCAAAGACTGCGTGGTGGTACTGCTGACGCCGGTGGTGGCGGAGGAGATGGTGGGCGTCAACCTAACACCAATTCTGCTGCATATGAACAAGTTGAAGAAGAAGGACTTAAGTATGGTGCCCAGCATGTGATTAAGCTATTCGTGCCGGTATCTCTTTGCATGTTGGTCGTTGTGGCAACCATAAACGCTGTAAGCTTCTATTCAAGTACTGATGTATATCTGTGAGTTTTGCAACCATGATTTCTGATTTAGGCAAAATATGTAATTAACGATTATCATTTTAGGTTATATACGCCATTCCATGAACTGTCACCAGATCCTGGTGTAAAATTCTGGAATGCCTTGGCCAATTCAATGATTCTTATGGCTGTAGTTGTGGTTATGACTATCTTACTGATTGTATTGTACAAGAAGCGTTGCTACAAAATCATTCATGGCTGGTTGATACTTTCCTCATTTATGTTACTCTTCATATTCAGTTATTTGTATTTGGAGTAAGTGATCTTTGGCTATAGGGAATATTGTGTTCTATTCATGTAATTCTTTAAAAAGGGAATTATTGCGCGCCTACAATATACCAATGGACTATCCAACGGCAGTACTAATAATGTGGAACTTTGGTGTGGTTGGCATGATGTCAATACATTGGCAGGGGCCACTACGCCTACAACAAGGCTATCTCATATTTGTAGCGGCTCTAATGGCTCTCGTCTTTATTAAATATCTACCAGAATGGACTGCTTGGGCAGTACTTGCTGCTATATCAATTTGGGGTATGCAAAACTGCTCGCTGCTGTTTAAGGACTTTTAAAAATATCGAAATTTTGATGTACCTTTAGATTTGATTGCCGTTCTTACGCCCAAAGGACCACTTCGGATATTGGTGGAGACAGCACAAGAACGAAATGAGCAAATCTTTCCCGCATTGATTTACTCATGTAATTTATTTTAATTGACAACATATCAATCTTTTATGCTTATCCATTAAATTAATTTACAGCAACCGTTCTTTACACATACATGGGCACACACTACCCACAACAACCGCCAACATCACCTTCGTCAAGTAACTCAACGGCGACTACTCGCATTACTCAAAATTCAAATATGTCACCAGAACCAAATACCGCTAGTGGCTCTAGGGGTAGTGCCCGCTCAGGTAACTCTCGCTCCGCTGACCTCTCAAGGGCTGCAGAAGGTATGCCACTTGTGACTTTTAAAACACATTTGCGTGAAAACGGTATATACTCATATTTTATTTTTTATCTCGATATGTATGCTTGTGTCCGTTATAGCCACTGGCCACTATCACTTACTACTCTTTTTTTTATTTTGCTTTCTCGGGATCTCGGTTTTAGTATTGATTTGTTTGAGTTCGTTTATTTAGATTAGAGCAACATCATTGTATACAATATTGTTTAATCCATTCCAATCGAGTCCACAGAGAATCTATATGAATTTAAATTTGTATTTAAAGCTGAAGCTGCTGGTTTCACCGAAGAATGGTCATCTAATTTGGACCAACGTGTTGCACGTCGTCAGATTGAGGTTCAAGCAAGTAATGGAGCCAATGCAAATCGATCAAATGAGTATCGCACAGTTACTACCCCGAATCCAGCGCTACAGCCGCCGGAGACACTTGAAGAGCGTAAGTAATTGACGATTTAACATTATCAAAGAATGTCGATATTAAATAGAAATTTATTATTTTAGGTGGCATTAAACTTGGACTTGGTGATTTCATTTTTTACTCTGTACTAGTAGGTAAAGCATCCAGCTACGGGGATTGGACAACCACAATTGCTTGCTTTGTTGCTATACTCATTGGTCTTTGTTTGACGCTACTTCTCCTGGCAATTTGGCGAAAAGCACTGCCAGCTTTACCAATATCTATTACATTCGGTTTGATATTCTGTTTTGCCACGAGTGCCGTTGTGAAACCTTTCATGGAGACTCTTTCATCACGACAAGTGTTTATATAAGACAGACAGCCAGACAGATAGACATCAGTTACAAATGTATAACAAACTAAACATTAACTAATGATTACCATTTTTAATCTATAATAATCAGTAGTATTATAGGATTTATTATACTTGAAACTATAACATAACATAAATCTATGCCGTCGTAAATCCTTTTGGTTTTATTATTGTTTTATCAACAAGATTAACAACCCATCCTGGCTCCAAGCCAAAAAATACCTGGCAAGCATCCTTCATTGAGGTTAACATTTCGTATGCTGGATCGTCTTCAATACGTGGAAGCTCATAACCATACTTTTGAGACAATACCAGGCGTTCTTTGCTTATCAATTCAGGATCAGCAAGATAGCCTCTGTTCTTGGCATCTGTGTAGTACTCCACAGCATCCTGTGGCGGTAGCATGCGTCTTGGTATGGGAACACCTTTTCGGAACCATTTTTCTGGGTTGGCCAAGATCTGATTAGAATGAAAAAGAATTTATTGAGAAACATTTTCAGAGTTGAATGAAGTATGCTTGTGTACTTACATATAAAGTCCTTGGATCATAGAAAGCTGTCCGCAGGACACCACCATTCCGTTCTATGGCAGCAATGACTAATTCACTAGCATGTTGCACTTCAATATTTATCTTTGCCTTGAAATTATCGATGCCTTCATCACTTAATTGGAACCCATATTCCATTTCAGCGGGCTTCAAATTGAAAAGGCCAGTATTGCATAGCGTTGTTACATCAATAGGTTGATTGGTGTCAATGCGGTTTGTATCGATAAGTACTTGCAATTGCAAAAGAGAAATTATCGGATACTGTCGTCTAGCATGATGGCCTTTATAATATGGTTCGTAGGAGAAACGTGTATAGAATGGTTGATTGCCAGTTTCGTAACCTAAACGCATAAAATTTTGACGCTGACCAGAGCCTTTGTTACCAGCACCATGTTTGTCACCACCATGTTGAGCCCGACCGCGTTTATCCTACACATAAAATACAATTTGTGTAATGCTTGACAACACTCAGAAAATGTTAAATAACAATTTACATTTTGCTTCGAGTTGGGATTTGGCCGCAAATTACCAATTTGCACTCGAGGCAAAGTACGTAATAATTTCAGTGCTTTGTCAGCCGTTTCACGTAAATGCGACATTTTTAATTGATTTTGTTAATCTAATTTAATTAATAATTATTTAATTCACTTGCAATTAAACTCTTTGCGGCTACTGATTTCATATGATAGTCGTCTTCTTCTTCTCTCATAAGTCATTCAATTTCAAGATAATTAAGTGTCAATGTTTTCACATTCACATGAAAAGTCTGCAAATGGTGTTTGATTAGACTTTTTGTCATTCACCATGGCAGTAATCAAAATTCAACTCATGAGGTATTTGCCGCTCTCACTTAAAAATTGTTATCAAATGGAGAAGAAGCAGCAACAATTGATCTTGCTTCCTCTTTTTTTGGTTTTTTAGAAAAATTAAAATAAATATGACAATGGATTGCATAAAATGTTCTAGATTTGATGATATTAAAGATATTTTCAACTCTTCCTGTGTGGAAACGGCATTGCAAGTGATCAAGTCACATTTCGATTGTAAGAGGATCGTGCCACATTATTTGGGGAAATATTTTCTTTGATTAAAATCTTCTCTTTCTAGTGTTCAAAAAAATAGCTGAAGATCGTGACACAGAAATTAAATTGCTTGTGGATCGAAATGAAAGCTTATCAAAGGCTGTGGATTTTTTAGAACGTACTAAGAAGAAAGAAAAAAGAGAAAGGAACAAGCGGCGTAAGAAGAATTTGCAAGGCGATTTTACACCACAAAAGAATAATTTTGTACATAATTTTGCAACAGATAGTAGAGAAAATAGTGTATGTAGTGATATCACTTCTTCGCCAGGCCGATCGACTGATTTAAATTTAGCATTGAACATGGATATATCGACTTCCTCGAGTCTGACACAGGATGAGACAATTGCTGAAACCGAAAAAGTGAATAGCCCATGTAAACATTCCGTTTGGAGCGCCAAAAGTAGATTATTACAAAAACGAATTATCAATAACAATTGCGAAAATGTGAAAAACAATACGCGTCTTACAAGTCCGAACTCCTCCAGTTGGATGGGAAAAGAGCAAATCTTTGTTGAGCCGAAAAAAAGTTTAAGCATTTTAGCTGAGAAAAAGACGAATCTTTCCCTTAATCGCAAACCAGACCGAATGAAGCAAACAAAACTAGTGTTTGATTTAAAGAAAGATTATCCCGAAAGAGAAGTAATTGCAGAGAGTCCTAATCTTTATTCTTCACTAAGACAAGCGAAGCATTCAAGATCTTTAATGCTAAGGTAAAAAATACGTTTTGTACGTCGATAGTTGATCGAGTATATTAATCATGTACTAAGATTACAGAACCGGCAACAACAACGTATCAGGCGGAAGCTCCAGCAAAGCAAAGAACCTACAAAAATCTGTTAAGAAGATAATAACTTTCGACGATTTCGATGATGCTGATAAAGATGAAAATTCAGATCATTATTTCGATTTTAACGAAACTAAATATCCCGCACCTAAATTCACATCCAATAATAATTCAGAGGGCACAGGTGCCAAAGAAAAGGAGCAAACGTCGTATGCAAGTCAGAGTTCTGACACATCAAGTGTTGTTATGTTAACACCTGCCACACAGGATGTTATTTTTGTCGATGACTCGCACATCGGAACAATGGATTTGTTGGATGATAATCAAGATCAATTATTGTTAAATTTGAAACGTTTTGAAGCTAAGAGGTAATTATTTCAAGGGTAGAGAAGAAGAGTTACATTCTAAAATGAATTTTGTCTTTTAAGTATTGATAAACAAAAGGCTTCAAATCAAGTTTGCAAAACTAAGACTGATGCGTTTGTCATGAATTCAAATACTCCTGCTAAAATTAAAAAAGAGCCCATTACACAAGATCCAAATAGAGACAATGAAACTACAATGTTGCCTGAAGATTACTTTATGGAAATTGACGCTAATCAACAGCAAAACGATGATAGTTTTGATGATGAATTTGTTCAGCCCATTATGGTTAAGCGAGAATCGGATATACCCACAAATAAGTCTATTCTCAAGCAACGTTTCAATGTAACATGTGAGGAATGCATTAAGGTTGATATAATTTACAATTTCAAATGAATTGTGTGTTCCTTAAATTTAAAATCTCTTTGTAGTTTCTCGACTTCTTTGGTAATAATTTAAATGATCGACAAATTGAAAGTCATTTGCGTAATTGTAAACATCAAAAGGATCAAGATCGTTTGGGGCGTATAACACCGCCAGGATTCTGGAATCCATTAATGGAGTCTTTTGCTGAAGATGATCCACGCAAAGAAGTTTTCATAGATAAACGCTTTGTTGATAAGAAGAAAAACAAGTGACACATAATTATTTAAGGAAACCAATTAATTATTAGATTTATTTCCATTATGAATTGAAATAATTACAACCATATAATTTTTCATCATCATAAAAGAAAAAATTAGTTAATTATAAATTTCCACGTTTCTCCTGCTCGATTTCAATTGCTGTGAAAAGCGACTTGAAGTTTCCAGCACCAAAACCCTATAAAATTTACAATAAATTAGGTAAATATTTGTGACCAAATATTTAAAATCTCAAGTACTCACATTATGGTTATGACGTTGAATAACTTCAAGGAAGAGTGTCGGACGATCTTGACAGTTTTTAGTAAAGATTTGCAAAAGATAACCGTTCTCATCGAAATCAATTAAAATATTCAACTTCCTCAAAATGGCCATGTCTTCCTTGATTTTAGTGCGGCTATGCGAAAGTTGTTCTTCCAAAATTTCATAGTAAGACGATGGAATTGTCAGAAATTCAGTACCACGTGCAAGTAAATTTGTTACTGCTCCAATTATATCATCAGTATTGAGTGCAATGTGCTGGACACCAGCACCGCCATAGTATTCCACATACTCTTCTATTTGAGACTTTTTCAGGCCATTGGCTGGCTCATTAATGGGCATTTTTACAGTCTCCTCATAGTTAGCTACTACTATGGAACGCAATGCCGAGTATTCTGTGTGTATTTGTGAGTCATCTACAGACCAAAAACGATGGAACTGCAATACACGTTCATACCAAGAGGCAACGCTCTCCATTTGTAAATCCGGTTGATTACCGACAGCATGGTCAATGAAATTGAGCTTAGTTGGTGGCAAATTTTTCAACAAAGCATCTGGTTGCTGCTGTTGGAAACCTGGCAAAAAGACACCATTGTATCGACTACGCTCAACGAATGTATGCGTTGTATCACCATACTAAAAGTAAGTGAGATTAGAATTCTATTAAATGCCATTTAAATGAGTATATATAAAGAACTCTACCGTTTTGATTGTGGCAAAACGTACGACGCCATTAGTGTCACTCTCTTCCCATATATCGCGTACGACTTCAGCACCGCGTTCTTTTGCTATTTTAAAGATCGATTCTAGATCGTCCACTTCAAAAGCAATATCCTTGACGCCATCTCCATGACGCATCAAGTGTAGTCCATGTTCCTCGTCATCAGGGTTGTAGGCAGAGACAAAGACGAAAACAATTTTATTCTGACGCACAGCATGCTTGGCATAGCGACGGTCTCCAGTTTCGAGTCCCTGATAGCCCAATGGTTCAAAACCCAGACGCGTATTGTAGAAACTGGCTGCCTGCTTGGCGTTGCCAACAAAGAATGTAATATGGTCAAAGCTTAGAAATTTGCCGGCTTCAGGCTGTGTAAGAGAAAGAAATTTTAAATCACATACTTCTAAAATAGCATGAGACACACTCAATTTAAGTACAATATTTACTCACTTTTGGTCCTTTGTCAGTGTAGCTGGTCTGTATGAGATAAAAAAGAGAACACACACATTGATATTTAATAATATAATAACCACATTTTTCCATCAGTCTGTCGTCAGTTAGTCAGTCAGTCCCTTTAACACATACCATTATCACACAAACTCAATTTATGCAAAATTTTATCTATCGCACGTCACAAATAAGTTCAACTTTTTAATGTTTCGCAGTTCACACAAATCGAACGATCTTCTGTGGATCTCACAAAATGAATATGGTGAGCTTGGATTACTGCTTTGGTTTTTATAGCTTTGAGATCAGCGATGATTTCGAATAACAACTATCAATGACCACAATAACAAGCAAAGCAGTGGCAAATCCTGTACTGAATGATCCTCATTTAAATAATATTTAAAAAAAAAAACAAGTATTTTGTTATTTGTTATTGTTTTTTATGGTAACCTTTACAAAGTAGTAGAACCTACGAGTATATGAAATTTATCGAAAAACTTGTAACAAGATCATTAGAAAGGGGTTCTTGCCATCCACTTCGCATTGAAATACTGGCAAAATGAATCTCGAAACAAAAACAAAAAATTGTTAAATACCATGAAAATCTATTATAGAATTTTTAAATATTTCACATGTTTTTAATCCTTTCAAATTTTCAGGTGAATATCGGGGAAAACACAACTTAGTCGATCTGTGATCATCAGACTCTTTTTTGGAATATAATCTGCATACAAGAAGATGTTTACATGCGTACGGAAATTTAATCAATATGATATCAGACATTTAGCTTACATTTATCATGTAATAATCAAATAAATTTGTTATAACAACACATCATATATTGTATTGCATATTGAAATTATTTTATGAATAATTTCTACACAAATTTATTAACAATTTTCTATTATGAAAGAAAAAGGGTATGAAATCTTCGATTTAACTGAAGTTAACCTGTTTCTCGCTTTTCTTGTTGTTCTTGGTTATGACTGTTGTTGTTATTATGTATTATTACTAGTCATTATCATAAAGATACAGATATTTTTGTTTTGATATTTTTATAAAATTCAAATGAACCAAAGAATTTGTTTACGATCTAGAAATGTTTACCACGGTTGCGTTGCTGTGCCAGGTGGCGTGTTTTCTTAGATTAAATTACATATTGTATTTTACATGAACTAATTTTTTAATTTTATTTTGTGTTTATTTGTGTTTACATTTTAATGAAGAATGAATTGCAAATTTCTATGCAAAATACAGTTAAACACTTTTTATCACCGGCTTAGCTCAAAGAGAAGTTTCATGAAACTTCACAATAATTCACCAAAAATCATTTCAATGAAATTGAACTTAAAATTCACAAAAATTTTAAAATTCAACTTAATTAATATTCATGAGATTCATTCTCACGGCACACGTTTTAATATTGTATTTCGTTGGTTTGGTTAGTAACTGGTCTCTGAATCTAGTATATGAATATCGAACAAGCCCCCAAAAATCATGCAATTAATTGAGATATGTACATATTATACATATTCTTATTAAAAGTATACAAATGAATGGATGATGGATAAATGTTCTATGGTACCCCCACTGACGGAATGTTTAATAAGGCAATCATAATAAATGTCAAGTTGTTGTTGGCGTGTGTCCAAAAACCACTTGTGTGCGTGCGTCTGTCACATCATTAGGCTCGCTTACCATCGCCCTAATTTTTTACACTAGGCCAAACACTGCTGACTGTTGTGTTGTTGGTTTGTCAAGAAGGAGATGGAAGGGGTAAGGGCTAATCATTAATGTAATCTGGTCGAGTTGAATTGTTGGCGGTGCTAGCCGCCTTATAGTAGTCATACGCAAAATACATGTGTCTATCTATATACACTATATTTAGATATTTTTAGAAAAGAGTTTTTTGTTTGTTTAGTTCTTTGTTGGACCATTTGGAAAATGCGCTGCTATAATTGATTGCATTGGTGTTCAACAAGCCCTTGCTTGTCTATGGCTATTAGAATTTACTAAAGCGTTCTTGCATGCTAAAATATATTAATTTATTTGCTTCTTTAATGTAGCATGGTAAATAATCGATTTGGTGAAAATCAAGCGCACCTGCTTCTATTGCTATAACAACTTGACATCACTCAAGGGTGTTGAAATTCAATATTTTGGAGAATTTTTAAGAGCAATGCACCTTCTCTTGTAATGTTTGCCTGTCTTTCTGTCTTTATGTTTGTTTAACCAACTAACGTCCTTTATTTTACTATTGTTGGTATGCAGAAAAAAAAAACCGACATCTTCACCTTGGCGAGACTGATATCATACTTGACTACTTGGAGTTTGGTTTGGAATGGAAAGCCTGTTGATATCAAATCTGTGATTTTAGAATCTGCTTGCCATTTACAATCATGAAATATGTTATTTAACTTCAGTTTCACCAAAAAATTTCATAGCTTCTAATAACAAAATTTAATTTTTTATTCCCGTTAAAACAGAAAAAATGGGCCAAGTGCGAGTCAGACTCGTACACGGCTATATCAGTGATTTATAGTGTCTAAATTTCAGTTCAATAATCTAAAAAACAAAAAAGTTTTTCGAATAAGAACTTGAATTTTAATGGTGGGTTTATATGGGAGGTACCTCCTAGGCAATCGATTTTGATGATTCCAACAGATGTACCACGCCTATATCAGAAACTTAAAGTTTCTAAATTTCAGTTCGATAGAACTAAAAACAAAAAAGTTTTTCTAATGAGAACTAGCATTTTATTGGGGGTTTGTATGGGAGGTACCCTTCCTAGCAATCCGATCAAACTGAAATTTTGACAATATAAGTTTCTGATATATAGCCAGATTCAAGATCGTAAGATTAATCGATCCCATAGCTGCCATACAAACCAAAATGTTTCTTGTATGGGGGCCTCTTTAAGTTTTCGAAAATATTTTACTTTTAGTATTCGTTGCTGGTGCCCGGATAGAACTACACTTTCTTCTCAATTTCAATTCTCTAGCTATTGTGGTGTATGAGATATGTCCTGAGGATGGACGGACAACGGAGTCTCTGCAATAGGGTTTCTTTCGGTACCCTTCGGGTCCGGAACCCTAAAAACTAACTACATTCTCAGGTTGTATTATGAGTAAAACATTAGCAAATTGTTTCAAAAAAGTCGTGATTTGATCAATATTCTACAAATATATGGGGGGCATAAAAGGCTTATTTTAAAAGTAATGAAATTTTTATTAGTCAATTTAATGAAATTTTTTCGCTCTTGAAATGTTTAATATGTTTGAAAAAGTTCTTTGTATGTGTGTACCCATATTGGATGTTTAGATTATTATTATTATTATTGTCAACATGTCTTTTATTTCTTCTCAAAAACTAGATTAGATAATTTGCATTATATACGAATATAGCACAGACATTAGTCTATAAAAAGTATTAAATGGTGATACTTTTTAAGTACGATTTGGAAGGTACATACTAATCAAAAGATTTTCAAAAAACCTAAGTCTCATATTTATAGACAAGTAAGTATGTACAATGATATTGCGCCCAATATTCTATGACAGGTAGGGCGAGCAATGAATTTACATTCTTAAAAACCATTGAGGAGGAACAAACTTTAGATCTAATCCAATATGTCATACATGTGTGGTACCAAGTGAAAGGTATTCAAAATCAAATTTCATAGAAATTATAAAAGCATTGCCAGTTTCAAAGTAAAGCAAAAGAAAGGAAAGTGCTTACTTTTCTTTCACCTTTCTCTTGCTTTTGTCGCTCGTTCGTATTCTCTCTTCCACTTTGCATTGCAAACAATTTTTTTTTGTTGTTTGTTGACCCCAACAGTAAAATGCCGCTTTTGTTTTCTTTTCATTCATTCATTTTTAGGGGTTGCTTTTTCATTTGAAACTCACAAACAAAGAGACAAATAAGAAAGGAACGCAGAAAAGGATATCCAACCAAACCAGGACGACGAACGCATATGTTTTCATTTCAGTTGGATATTCAACGTTGAACGCTTTTAAAAGCCGCTCGTCAAAAAAAGAAAAAACCTAATTTAATTTTTTACTACAATTAAAAAAACATAAATACTCGTACAATAAATAAATAAATATTCTGATTCCGGGAACTTTGAAAATTGTATCTATTGAACTAGTATTATACATTATTTATCTACTATT
The DNA here is from genome assembly GCA_037043295.1 of Amiota minor. NCBI lineage: Eukaryota > Metazoa > Arthropoda > Insecta > Diptera > Drosophilidae > Amiota > Amiota minor. The sequence goes on from JBAMAW010001055.1 coordinate 242,570, forward strand.
GTTATTTAAAATTGTACATATTTTTTGTTATTCTGCTAACCACCAAAAGTTAAAAACAATTTGTTTTGTGAAATTTATGCTGTTGCTGGTGCTTTTGTTCTTTGTTTGGTGTGGTGCTTGCTTACTATCGCATGAATTGACAAATTTGTGTAACACAAAATTCTATTGAAAATAGAAAATAAAGAGTCTAAAGATGAAAAGTGATTAAGATCGCTACATAAAAGAACTCGTACTCATCATTTGTTTGTCGCAACTACATAAAAAGAACTAAGTATCTACAAGATAAACAGCAACAATAAACAGAACAACTTTGCACACAGAATTTATTGTTGAACGCATTGAGGTAAAGTTTTAAAAGCATTTTACTGTTTGCTTTTAGATTTTATCTTTTACGAAATTACAATAGTCGTATATACATATATATTATTTATTATCTATTATTATAAAAATTTGATGTAGTGAGCAACAATATTATTTTTTATGATTATTGAAATCTTGCCTCAAGTGTTGATTGATTAAAGAAAACTCATTATAAGTAAAAGCTTTTCTATCTGACAAATGTTGCCATGACGATGATCAAAACAATTTATGTGTCTATGCTTTTCAAACTGTAAGTTTTGTTGTTAATAAAATGTGAGTCATTTCTATTCTATCTGAGTAAGTAAGTGAGTGAGTGTGCCAGAGATTGAGTGTTGTCTATGTTACAATTATACTTAGTAATATCAAATGTTATTAAGTTGTATTTATATGAAAAAATTAGAAAATTATTCAAATATACTTATGCATGTGCCGTGTACAAGGCCTATAAAGTTGTCCAAGGGCCTATGTATTGTGGAAAGGGTATGCATACAGAAATGTTCTTTTGTCACACAATGCTCGTAAAATACTGAAACAATGAACACTTGACATGTGCTATTGTACTAGAGTAGTGTATATGTAGTATGTGAAGGCGACAGCGAACTGAGTACTTCAAGTAAAATTATTCTTTTAATTAATTATAATAGTAAATTTACAAATAATATTAGTTATAACTAATAGGTATATTACTTAGAGGCCCCTCTGCTCTTTTTTAAAAATTGTTGAGTACATACTTATGTATGTTTATCAAATTTGAGAGGTGATAAGTTTTTAGAAAGGAGAATGAATATCTTTTCAATATTTGATTCTGTAGCGGTAAAAAGGAATAACGATGGTTTGGAACTAGTATGTACAGGTCCACCATTAAAATTCAGGTTCTATTTCGATTTTGATTTTTGCACTATTGAACTGAAATTTAGACATTACTAGCGTTACCCGGCGTGCGTTGCTACACCCCCTATGCGTTAATTGGGTGTTTCTTCTTCAATGAATTGGATGAATGGCTTAAGAAACTTTTTATTGTCATCTATAATCTTATCATATTAGAGGTCTGAAGTCATATGGCGTTTTGAATCCATTCATGCAGACCTATAACACATAATTATATGCATTTGTAGATATATTTTTGTAGGTGCAATGTTCTCAAGAGACGCTGTTTTGGCGTCTACCTATCAGTCAGAATGTCAGACAGTCAGTCAGCTAGTTCCCTTCTTTATAGAGTTTTCTATTTATTTTTAATCTTTTGTTCTGCTTTCAACATTTTGTTAACAAATTATGAGCGGCGATGATGTTGATAATAATGATGACGATGATGCCTCTTAAATTGCAGTTGTCTATCTTTATGTTCTGTGTGCTCTTTCTCAAGGGATTGCTGTAGTGGGATTTGTTATGTGGCCAGGTAGGCATAAATTATAAAAATATTTAAAAGTATGTCAACATTGTATGCTTGGAATGATGTTTATTATGAAGTCAAGAATGTTGTCGTCTTATTAACGATGAGCCAAAAGAAAGTAATGTAGAAGAAGACTCTTAAAGTTTTATATGCAGCATTTTGAACAAATTAGTGGTTGACAAAGTGATTGCGGGAATGAAGCTATTTTCGATATTTGTTTTTGACAATGAAATAATCAATTTATTTGTTTTTTTTTTTTTTTTGAAGAGAACATCAAATAGTGACATCCTGTGTATGTGTGTGCAAAATTATCTTTCTCAAATATTGTGTTATGTTAAAGTTTTATTAAGCCAACTTAACCGATAACACGCTTATCATTATGAGGTTAACTTATTCACCTCAGTTCAAAGCTTTTGCAGTGAAGGCAAGCTTTATCAAAATGTGCAAAAACAAAGGCAAGCATGGTTGCTTTAGTCCAGAGAACTCGACTATTGAATACCCTATACCTCTTATATAGGAACACATATTTTATGTGCATAAGTTTGTAAATTTTACAAATTCTTAGTCTTTATTCCAATTATTGCGAAGCTTAAACAAGGAAAATATTTACCAATGTAAAAAATGATAAACAAATTACAGTAACTTAAAATTATGTTAAGAGCCACATAGACATTTCCAGATTCGATTACCAGAAAATATTTCATATATAGAAACCTTCAAACTAATGTCTTCAAAACTGTAAGAGTTATGGTGATTTTATGTCAAGTGAGGAAAACCCTACAAAACTACTTACCCAATTTAAAGGTTTTTTAGCTTTATACTTATACGTATATACAAATATGAATAAAAAACATAAATTTTCAGCAAAATGCCTGTAAATCAAATTCTCCCCCAGTATCAATTGAGTATATACAATAGAAAAAAGGGCACAAGAAATTATTCTTGTTATAGCCGCATCTAGGGATGTGAAAAAGTTTCTTTTTTTTTGTTATTTTAGGAAAAAACTAACTACATACTTGTCTGATCAGTGATGAGCAATGAGTTACAGTTGATAGGCGTATTAGCTTCAAGAGAAAGAATTTTTTTAATAATCTTCATATTAGAAAATGTGCGTTCTCCACTTCAATTAGCCGCCATCATCACTAAATATATTCTCAATATAATTTCAAGTTAAGGGAATGCAGCGTTAAAGTTATTATTAACCAGAAACTTGTAGAAGAATATCTATTTTGGTTCACTGTCGACATTGCAGTCCTTCTTGAAGGCATCTATCACAACTACAAACTGGACCAACCCATTCCCAAAACTAATTTCAAGATCGTCTATGTAATTTTTGATTACTTTGTTGGCAGCCTTGTGCAGAATACAAAATCCTCCAAATGATTCAAGAAACCAAATCGATCGCAAGCAACGTTATAAGCTCGAATTCTTTCACTCAGAGATGCTGAAAGTTGATTACAATTACTGCAACAAAATTTCCTACATGAAATTTTTCCTTGGATGAAAACTTGGCTTTTAAGGATTTCGCATAACCCAGTGGATGCAGCCTAACATTTCGTGATTCACTATATTCATCATATTCTGATAAACTTTTCTCTTTTGGCCTCTACGAATAATCAGAGTGATTTCATCGCTTCCACTGCAGAAGAAAATACCATATTAGGATCATGTATCATCTTATTGGATCAGCGTTCAGTGCAATATCAAAATTTCCCATCTTCTTTAGAAGTCTAGCAGCTTCGATTTTATTGACGTCTTTCTGTTCTTGGCTATGTGATATGTCAGCAAAAGCTTCTTTAATTTTATCGTTATCATAAACAATAGCAATAACTCACTCAATAACTTTGGAACGTACTAGAATTTCGTATTATTCTCTGACAACTTCTTGACCAAAATTGCATATCGATCGGTAGTCGCTGTATAAAAAAAAAGCGTTGCTATTTCAGATAAAATAAAAAAGAAACATGAAAAATGACAATATCCCTTGTTTGGATATATTTTATTACTCATCACTTACTCAAAATTTTAGAAATGTTATTGTAATAAAATTTTCGGATCCAATATTTGTAGAGTCCCCAACAATTTTTTTTAGTGGGAAGAACTCCATGTGCTTGTTCGGTATATTAAAACAACCCGATATGGGAGCCCTTTATTATGAGAAGGAATGAAGATCCTTCTAACGATTTTTTCCCACTATTTCCATCAACTCTCTTATCTAATTTGTTGGGACTTTTTCCCCTTCATTTGGTTGTTCATTTTTATTTGAAGAAACATTTTTTATTTTTACCCTTATCACATGAATGTGATGAGTGGGTTACAGGGTAACAACATGCGCGTTTTCAGTATGGAAAATTTAAATGTTTATTAAATCACTCAAAATATAAAAGCTACTCTGATGCCCTTTTCACAGTAGAGTGTGAACAGCTTTAATATGCAAGCAGCTCAAAAATAAACAACAACAACAACAACAACAACAGGGAAACAATACTTAATTACTTTTGAGCTAATTTTTCAGTTGAAGCCAATTTGGAAGTACTTTCTGAACTCAGACTGACTATGCGGACTGTCGAAAGTTGTTGTTAGTACGTTTGAAATTAGCACAACGTCGCGCAATGTATGCATAATCAAAAGAAAGACAGCTGTTCTTCAGTAAGCGAAACAACAATATGAAAGCAATGTGAAAAGTTGTTTGAAGCAAGCTACTTTTTCAGCACTGTGAAAAGGGAATAAAACTCACTGGTTGCTCGGTCACGAAGCTTATGCCTGCCGCCAACGAAGCTCACTCGTTTGCTGAGTTGTGGGTGTTTTGGGCTCATCGTCGGTAGTGCTACAAGTTAGAATAGATTTGCATACGCACGAAAGCGGACGCATTTAGCGAAGTCGTAGCCGTCGTCGTGCTTGTTTGTTGTTGTCGGTGGTGGCACGCGAGTTCTTTCGTTCCGGAAAACTTTTAGCTTTTATACATTGTTAGTATCTTTTATTTATTTGCTTTTCTATTTTGTTAAGTTTCACTAAAAAAAAAAAAAAAACAAATATTGCAGCTTGTAGTAGAATCCACGTACGACAAATGTGTAAATGTAAATCTTTAAAGACATAATTTATTAATGTTGCCGCTTGGTCATTCATAGCGCCAAAGCAAGGAAGGCGGGTGGCTTGCCCAAGTCCATAAATTATATTATGTTGTTCGAATATCAAAGTGAAACAAGTAAAATAAAATATATTAAAGTGTATTTAAAGTTCAATATGCTTGCCTGCCTGGTTATGATGTATTTATTTAAACAAAAATACGAAATGCAAAAAAACTTATTGATGAATCTAAAGAAAAATAATAAAATTTATTAAACTCAATCATTTGTGAAATGAAATGTTGAGAATGCGGCTATAAAAACAAATGTGTGATATAAAATATTGTATTTGTGTTCTAGTAAAATGCATTCATGTTTTGTTACATACTTATATGTTATATTTTTTCCATTTCCCACATTTGCAGATACTCGTAGAAACAACTTAATATCAAATTTCACTAAAACCCAGTAAGCCACAACACACATAGACTCAAACAAACAAACAACCAAACAACGCCAATAACAATAAATGAAAACAACACAGTGATATGTAAAATACAACTTAGAACAACGAATCAACTATGAAAAGATAATAAGTGCAACACACTTCATTCAACGCCAACAACATCAAAAGTAATCATCAGAAATTCAAAAGTGTAGTGTATAATAAGATGATCTGGCAAAATGATAACCACAACAGGGAACTCCACCTTGAGATCCCGATCCCATCAATTAGTGACTTAACCATATCGAATGAATGTTGTTATCAATTGACAACAACCAAATGTTATCAGCATCATAAGCCGCGACACCAAAATATAAGACACTCCATCCGGTCGCCATCCATACTTAGATTGTGCACATTCCTTTTGTGTTACCTAATTGTAACACTTTGCCATGTGCAGGTTACACATGCGGCGCCACAAAGTTCTTGCATACTCTGTGATAATCAAGATAGACAAGCATCAGAACCAGACAATGCCAGCTATGAGGAGTTTCTTTTTGAACATCAAGTATCCCGGCAGGATGCCATTAATGCTTTGAGAGTATTTAATGAAAGCTATAAAGCCGGTAAGCAGGATCAGTTATTTCAATTATGTTATCGACATTATAGGTATAAAATTATTGTAGGCCATCCAAAGGATAATTCCTGCAAAAGTGTGACATGCACTAAACAAGTCATGAAGTATTGCCTTAGTCCACAATTCATCAATGATCATTGCTGGTGTGAAATGGGACACACTGAAGGTAAGTGCTAAACTACACTACACTACAATACAATATAATATAATATAATATAATATTTTTCTTCAAATATGTTTTACACCGAGTATATTTTTGTTTATTTTATTCTTGTGCAAGAACCCAACTTAATGTTGACAAATTTATTATTTTGCTGTCAGTTACATGTTATGTTAATCATTTGTTGTGTATGCAGTAGAAGATGTGTGTGGGTGGTTAAGATAAACCATCGAAGCGCAGCGTACCATTAATTATTATATTATTGTATATTATATACATAGTATAACAAACAATGTGTTCAAAAAGTTTCAATAGTTAAAATTATGCAAAAAGTATTCTTTCACATTTATGTAAATACATAATTATGTATCTACAGAGTAGTACATCATACTTACTAAGTATTATATTGTAAGTAGAAAGACTGATATGCAAAACTTGTATTCTATTCGATTGAAATGGGTTTGTGTTTCATGTTTGTCTATTTCTTATTATTTTATAATAATCAACATGCTTCCTATTTCTATTATAAAACTCATTTCTAATCAAAGTTATTAATAATTTAGAATATTACAAAACAGATTTCCATTAATATAAAGACCAAATATTCTTAGAAAAATTGGTTAAACTTTTACTTATAATCATAATCATCATGTTGTGTCATAATAAAATGGAAATCTAAGAAGTAAAATTTCAATGCAATGCATATTTAATATTGACACATTCGTTTCATTTTTTTCGCTTTAGAAATTCAGAATTGATCAGATCGTGGAATTAATTTGTCAAGCTAAGCCTCTTCGGAATGTGCTTTGTTCAAAATAAGGGAAAAAAATATTTACAATGTGATTGATGTTAATTTTTGTGATGAATGTTTGTTTATTATAACCCGAGGGAATCAGAGTCGTTCTTTAAAATCAGAACAGTCCTATAAAAAAGCCTTCATGAACAACTTTTACTTATTAAGTTATTTAACATAGATTAAATCTAATTTTTAAACTAAACTTAACACTAATGTAACGAGTGAATAGCTGTTAGGGCCTTCAAGTCGTCGTTAATAACACAATATTTAGATATGACGGGGTTTTTAAAAGTTGGAATGGAACTTGGGATGCGTTAGGCGAGGCCCTAATGCTCGCCAAGTGTTGGATGGACTCCATAACTATTATCAATCACCGCCCACCCAATTATTATACTCTTCATGGGAGTGAATAGTATATAAGTTTGTAAAAGGCAGAAGGAGACAACAGATACCACATAAAGTATATATATTCTTAATCAGCTCGATTAGCGAATTGATTAAGTCATGTCCGTCTGTATGTATGCAAACTAGTCCCTCAGTTTTGAGCTAGAGTGCTGAAATTTTGCACAAACATTTCTTTTTACCATACGCAGTACAATTGCCGAATCAGACCACTATGGGGCTACTTCCCATAGAAACCATACATTTCAATTCATGTTCTTATTAGAAAAACTTTTTTATTTTTTGTCCTAGCGAACTGAAACTTGGACACTGTCAGTTTCCAAGAACGGTGCAAGACATTTGTCGGAATCAGCCGAATCGGACCACTAGTGGGGGTACCTCCCATACAAACCACCCATATTCTTATTAGAAAAACTTTTTTGTTTTTTGTCCTATCGAACTGAAACTTGGACACTTTCAGTTTCCAATATAGGCGCAGTACATTTGTTGGATACAGTCGAATCGGACAACTAAGGAGTGTTCCTCCCATACAAATCCCGTGAAGAATATTTCATCTTCGGCATAGTCGAAGGTAACTTTCTTTCTAGTTTTTAATTTACATTTTTTGTCTGCCATTACCAATAAACGCTTCTTAACTTGCTCTGAGCCTTCTACTGCCCCCGAAATGACCCAGTGCCCACAAGGCCTCGTTATAGCCCATTTTGGGAGTCTATAGGCTACTGTCGACACGGAAGAGAGGGCATATTGGAGAAGATGTTGATGGATGTCCCGTGGCGAATGTACTTAAATATGTACAACATACCATTCTTATTAAGTTGGTGGGTTACCACTGAAAAATATCATTCAAAAAGTTGGAATATCATTAATTTCTTATGTTATTAGATACACAATTCAACAAAAATTGATGGGATGAACAAAATTTATTGTAAATAAAAATTAAACCCATCAAATAATAAGTGAGCAAAATTTGTATTATCAACTCAATTATGTATTTCTATTTAATTTTAATTTAAATATTATACAATACATTATTTAATCTCTAATCGGTTATAAAATTTTTTTGGAACAACAGCCAACACGAGCCAAATCATCACATAAGAAACAAAAAAAACATGATCACAAATAGAAAAAAAAAACGATTAATTTTCATGAACACAACAATAACAACAACAACAAGCATAAACAATAGAAAAACATAAATACTAAAAACACAAAAAAAAAAAAAAAAAAAAGAAAAACATTAACAATATAGTATAATAATGCGAATTTACCGAGTGCCACTAACCCACTTGGTAAAGAAAAAAGAGATATAAGTTTTTGAAGTTTCAAATCAAACTCATTAAATCATTACAACAAATTACAATAAAACAATTACCAACTCACGCAATCCCCCGGCCGGCGGACCAAAGAATCATTTAAACAAAGGCTAATACAATATAATATTGTAATTTCATAAAGAAAAACTAACAACATTAAAAACTAATGGGGCAATTTATTGCTGCTCTATGATGACAATGATGGCACCACACACACACACACGAGTCTATTTAGTAGGAGAACAACAAACAGAGTTTATCTCAATGAAATGAAATGACAGAAATTAATCAAAAGGCTAAATAGAATGATGATGATAATGATAATAATGATGGTAATGATCTATCATCTTTCTAAATGTGTTCTAAATAGATGGAGCTCAAGAGATTAGAGATTGGATAAGCCGCCTTAGAAGTTTTTACCGACAAAAGAAAAGTGTCTTTGATTGTTTGATTGACAAAAGCAAAATTTGTTAAATCGGTTTACTACTTTCCTTTGTACGAATATTCTTTTTTGTGTTGTACATAAGTGGCTACGCACCATTGCTTAGATTTGCATAAAAAGTTAATAAAAAGACTATCGATAGTAAGACATTTAAATCGATCTTGACAATCAATCCAATTGAGTATGAGTGCAATACAAGAATAACAGCAACAACAATGAACTACTATACTACAATAACAATGAAAATACTATAATATAAATGCAATAAAATCAAAAAAAAAAAATTAAATAAAATAACAACTGAGAATTATGTGTGTTCATAGTTGAGTGGTTCACTTCAAGGTAATGCAACAAACTTAACCAACCAACCAACCCATAAAACATCTAACGATTCAACAATCAAACAAATAAATGTTTAAATTAAACTTTAAAACATAATTTATATAAATTATTACAAAAACAGATAGGAAGGATTTAATGTATAGAACAAAATTTTTCCCGGGTTCAAGGTGTTTCATTACTCTACAAGACTGTAAACTACTCCATTACCAAAAGGGAATGTCACCTACAAACTATTTTAACTAAACTATTGATGGCAACAAAACAGTTGACTATACTTGTCAAATCAAAGACTTGCATTCTTCATGGAATTTTCTAATCTTCCATATGAGTGAGATCAATAAAATTATAAATATTATTTTACAATAGAACGCAATTCACAAATTCTATGAACATAAAAAATGTTAGAGTAGAAAGATATTTGCAATTGTCGCATTGTGAGTTAGTGATGGGTGGGTTGATCACTCTATCGCTCTGGCTGTGTGTTTCTATGTCGGTTGGCTCCTTTCTTCTGTGTTTAGTATGCAAGACATGCTTCTACATAAAATGGAAATATCAACAACAACAACAATAAATCGATGACTACGTGAAAATAATTTTGAATACAACACCTGAAGCACTACGAATAGATACTATGTACTTCTGCTAGGCTACCGATGGCTTTATTAATACTCGTAAAATTTTGAATACTATTGTACTTATAATATTGATATTGATATAATAATAGACAGTGAAACCTATTGATTTTGGATGGTTACTCTTGTCAGTCAGTTGTACATTTAAATTTCTAGTAAATAAAATTATATGGTACTTAGTGCCTGCTAGAATTCTTTGTTTTGCAATATTATTATAGGAAAATGTATAATTAAACAACTTTAAATTAATTTAGATTTAATTAGATATACATAATTAGGGCGGAAACCATCGAGAGTGTGATATTCTAAAGAAATTCCAAGATTTGTTCTAGGATGTTCGGAGTCTGGTCCAAATTAGATCATTGTAACTAATTCACATATTCCTTGAGACTTAAACAAGACAATTTGTGATCAAATTCCTTGAACTGTAAAAGAACATTTTATTAACAAAATTCAACTTAAATTAAATTTATAGTAGTTTTATATAAAAAAAAAACAAATTTCCAAAAAATACAATATTAATAAAAGAGTTTTAAAATCATGAATGTGATCAATAAAAAAAAAAAAAACAGGGAAATCAGGGATTTTTTTAAGATAATAATAAAGTTAACCCAATTTCTTGCAGTTTTGAATAACACACAATTTCTTAGGATGACAACGGATTTGTTATCTTTATTAAGGGGCTTTACTGTATTCAAAATTGTTTTAGGTGTCAAACAGTTGTGGGAAGTTGTAATGTTTTTCCTGACTGTTGTTTCACTTTTATATTCAAATTTTAAGCGCATATTTATTTAGTGATTAAATACCAATTTTACAGCTCACAAGACCCCTTTAATAGACTCAAGACGTGTTAGTTTAATTTTCACAAATTTCAATAAGTGTGATGAATGTTGATCATCATCGACATTTTCCTATTGATTTATGATTTTTTATTTTTTCTACCACTTTTAGTTTACTATGTATTTATTATTCGCTCAGATTGTTTAGTGTTACAGTTTATGACTCAGTTGTCACTTGATATTAGATATATTGTATAAGTAGTTGCACACACATAATTGTTTCGATGTCTAACGAACAGCGGGCGACTTTGTGTCCTCTAACAACTCGTCAAAATGTCTCAAGAAATTAGTTTAATTGTCTATAAACAATTACGATTTATTGACAATAAATAACAAATTTTCATATTTACACGAGGCAATCATTTGTGAAATTATAATCGGATTTATCAAATATTGTATGATTTAATTTTTGTTTTATATTTAACATGCAATTTAACGCTGCATCTATTTATGAATCTTAATCTGTGATATACACAAGCGATCATAGGCAGACATACTACATACTATTATAGTTGTTGCTATTGTTGTTGCATTTGTTTACTTGATCTAAGCAATTTACCCAGTTTTTCCGAATAAGAAACCAACAAAAAATTTCCAAAAAGAAAAACATTTATAACAAAACATGAGGAAAACTACATAAATTCAGTTTCCTTGAATTTATTATGCCCTTCGGGAAACTTAAAAAAAAAAAACATATCCATTAAATTTGTTCTCAATATTTCAAGATCAATAATTTTCTAGTTTACAAATAATTATATAAAACACGAATATGTAAGATACAATACATAAAATGGGTCTATTAAAACATTATTCAATTTTAATAAATGAGAATTTTGAGGAGAAAGAGGAAATGGGAATGATGTAGTTTGTCCTTAGGCAACAAAGTCAAGACCTTTCTGTCCTCAATTATTCAGTTGATCAATACAGTCTTCAATTTTGTTTTAAATGCAATAAAAATCTTAACTTTTCATTTCAAGATCGTGGGAAGCAATCCCACATTCCAAATTTTTAAATATATTTTAGTTTTATTATTCTGTGAAAATTTCAACTTTCTACCTAATATAAATATGGTTCATAAGTTATACTCCGAAGACGGACGGACAGACAGCGTAGCCTTAGTAATAAGGTTCCGTTTGGTACCCTTTGAGTCCGGAAACATAAAAAAGAGAAACTACAAAATAACATATTACTTTTTGACTACTGACAACAGATTAAATATCCGATACGGCTAAAAGTAATTTAGTATACCTAACCTGATTAAAAATGAATGTTTTACTCATAGTCTCAGGCTTTTTAATAGAACATTGTAGACTTATGAAACACTTAAAATACATAATATCCGGATAAGTCTTAATGACCAATGTACATACATATGTAGATTATGTAATGAAGAATAGGAGACATCAAAACATTTGCTAAGCCATTGTGAAAGGCAATACTTTAATATCTGGGTAACCAGTACTTAGAAGCCTAGAAGCCCTGAAATTGCAGCTTCATTTGTTAAAAAAAAATCCTGAAATTCCTTAGAATTATCAGAATCTCTGAATTCCTGTAATTATGGGATTTGTTACTATAGACTCCTAGTACCCGGCCTTTTCCTAATCTATGTCAAATCAAGTAATAAATAATATTCATCTTAATGTTACAAAATTTCCATAAAATGTAATATGCCATTCATTTTAATTTAAAAAAAAAAAATTTGTAAGAAAATTCTAGTTTAGTATGTGAACCACTCGGTTGGTTATACGGACTTCATAAAAATCTATATAAATCGTATAGTTTCTATCCATTTTTGTTTTTTATAAACAATACGGAAAATGATAATAAAAATAAACAAAATGAAATCAGCGCCGTAAGCTTTTTTTCACCGTTGCCTTGACTGCGTTGACGGTGATGTGATCTGATGTGACGTGATGCTAATGTTGGCAGTGGTGGTGGGGGTAGTTGTTGGCTATGTTAACTTATGGCCAACTATTGTATTTGGCCTGGTTTGGCCAACTAATTATAACCCATTCATTGATTGCATCGCTCTGCACAACTCGGGCATTATGACTCTCAAGTTGCCGTACAAGTATTTTATTTAGATCAGATTGAGTTGATGACCCTATTTTCTTTCTTTTTGTTTATTTTATTAATTTTATGTGCGATTTTTTATCATACATACTTATTTATGTTTTATCCAATTTTTGAATTTGAAGTATTCACAAATAAACACAAACAAAATTTACTAAATTATTTCATTAACTTATTTTAAATTGGCATCATTAATGAATCAATTCAATTCATTCCGTTTTCCTTATTGATTTCTTTTGACTATAAACAAATTTTGCATTAAAATATTTGTACAATATAAGTAGATTTTAAATTTTTTTTGTTTTCTCTTTGCAGAAGGTCTGCCGTATGTGCCACACATTTGTTATGTGGGCGAGAAGGTGCACAAGGCCTCTGTTGGTTCTTGTTTCTTCTACGAAGAGGTTAAGGAATGTTGCTGTGCTGTGGCATTAGCAAAACAATGTGAGTTTTTCAATTAATGTATCATAATTTATTAGTATTCAGATACCTAACTTATTTACTATTGTATTTATTGCTAACATACATAGAGAGAAAAACGCCTGTCTGCGATCACCTTCTACTTGTACTTTCTTATATCATGAACACACCAAATTAAGTCGTAATTGGTTGAAATGTTCTTGAAATAAGTAAGATTGCACTTAATATCAAAGCCGAGACCAGCTAAACTTAAATCATGTAGGAACAATGCCATCAGACTCACAATTTATATTTGAAAAACATTTAAAAACAAAAAAAAAATAAAACAAAATTCAGATCAAAATCATCAACATTGTAATTGAAAATATTGAATCCCAGGCCGACGGCTTATTGAGGGAATTGGGTACGCGCTCCTTCAAATTTTGTCTCATCCTGGTTGATAACAATTTCTTCTACAATATATTCAATGATATCGCATGCATCATCATTACTCATTTGAACTAGTGGTTTTTCATTAGATTCGTCCATACTGTTATAATTCTCAACCAATTCATTTGCAGATATTTTGCGCCACGCGAGATTGTTGCATTTAGAGAAAAATATGCCGCTTACTTTCTGTGGAAATTCTTAGGAACTCAACCTAGTTTCCAATTATTTGTTCATGTTTCAACAGTGTGGTTATTTCCGCGTCTTTTTTGAGCGAGCATTACCATGACCAGGTCGTGATAGATTTGCTCTTGTTTTGTTGCTAACAATAAGCAGCTCAATGCATACAACAATTTTAAATAAACTTTAAATTGGTAAAATTTTGTTAAAATTCTAAAAAAAGGATGAATGGAAAATTGCTCATTCCTCTATTTTGACGTCACATTAAGGTCAGTGTATGGAACACTGAAAAACACGCATTTAGTGTTGAACACAACGAGAAAATGCAGAAATTAGTATTGGGAATTCAACAAACACAAAGTATACAAAAATTGGAATAAAATAATAAATTAAGCAAGGAAACAGCTATTTGTCTATATTTCATACAATTTCCAGCCAGTTCTTTATGCAGATTATCACATATATGATAGTGTTGTGTAGCGTCAAAACTTCAAAATCGGACCAAGAAGCAATTCTCTCATGACGTTACAGATCCAGATTTAAATACATTTGCGAACTAAGAATGCAACAACACAAACTTGACTTAAGATTTAAGTTCTGAAAGTGACAACATTTGACTCAAAATGACAAAATTCGTACTTGACTGAAATTCAACCGTGAATTGTTACGATTTAGATTAGATTGAAACAAGGGCGGGAACTTATACACCTCGTCATATTGTGGCCTATTGCGACATACCCCCAATTACAGATCTTCTGATATCCTGGTATTTATTAAGAATTCGGAGGCAAATCTACAATTTCATTGGGTTCCATGTAAAGGCATCCCAAGTAGCGGAGCCTGGCCCTCACAGGTGCACAGCACGTGCTCAGATATTTCTCTCATCTTCATAACAAAGTCTACAATGATCAATTTGATTGATCTTCATGTTAGATAGATGTTTCATTATCCTTTCAGGAAGCCAGAGACAATGCGAATACCTTTCCATGTTAGTCTCAATAGTTCTTGTATTCTCTTGTCGGATCTAGATGGCATTAAGATTTTCGCTACTCTGACAGACTCAATGTCTAACCAATATTTGTGCGATTTATCATATAGACACTTGCAGGCCCTTTCCTGGTGAGTGCAACTGAATCTTCGTGACGTACAATGTTAACTGTTTTTTCTCTCTGTGTATAAATTAGAAATTTGTTTTATTTATTTTTTTAATTTGTGAAGCTTCTTCTTTTTGTCTACCTACTTATCTTAACTTTGTGTACGAAATGTATACATGTTATGTTGGTAGTTAATAGAATCATGTATCTACTATGTACGTGGTATATAATATATAGAAAATACGAAGGTCGATCAATAAGTACACATTCTAGAAATGAAGACTCAATTCATTTGACACAATTTTCAACATTTTCAATCTCCAAGTTTTTGATACTTTCTTAATTTTAAGATCTGTTGCGATCAATCCCGGACATTGATTGTATTGTTGGTATGGCACTTTCTGTAAATAAAACTGACGACTTATTGGATCATATTGTACATTTTGTTTTGGCAACCCAACTGTTTGTGCAATATCAAATATACTATGCCTGCAACATTTTCAGTCAGGGGCAGGACACATTCTTCGATCGACTATCATGGCATCTAAGGCCACTTCTCAATTCATCTCTCCAATATTTTAATGGTTGAACCTCATCGTCTTTCCTTTTCAAGAACAAATATTTTCTTATTACTACTCTGTAATCCATATTCTTTTCTTGATTTGGTGATTGACCCTCGTAATTGGTTGGGTGGATTAGATTAACAAAGAGACGCTAATTTAATTTCGTTCTGATTCCGCTGATGCTGCTTGTTGTTTTGTCGATCATCGACACTTGTTCATTCTTACAAATATAAATCAAATTATAATATTATAATTAAAATTAGTCTGTTTCTGCTAATTGGAAATGCTTACAAAGCATTCGATATACATATATGTTCCTACTTACGTTCTATTGATCTGTGTATCGCTCTGTAGTGTAAACAAATTCACCTTCAAATAATAAAATATAAAATTCCAATAATTTTAAAGAGTAATTATTATTTCTTAAGTAGATTTTTCCAACTTTTAGATCTTTTTTATTAATTCCGAGCATTTTAATAATAAATAAACATTCTCATCATCATCATCATCATCATTCTGTGTATCTTATCCATCCTCAGAACAGATCCATTTTCGATGAATCATTAATAAATACAAAAGAGAAATCAAAAGGTAGAAAACCAGATCAACTGTTTGTTATTAATGTTCTTCATATAAACAAGAGGTGTTATATTGTAGTTATTGTACTTTACAGAAGTAGAAGAATGATTTGTTTATAACGCGAAATCTACACATACATTTATTTATTTATTATTATTTATTTATTGTTTCCTTTTCTTTTGATTTATATTTATGTGATTAGCAATGGAAACTTTTAAATGCTTAAATATCTTAAATTATAAATAAGTGAATCTTCTTGTCCGAATTCAAATCATAGAGAATTCTATCTATTACATTTCATTTCTTTAATGCCTTAATAACATCAATAGATCCTTTTGTTTCTATTTTTCAAAATTTCTAAATTTTTCATTCATTCAATTTGTAAACATGTATTTTTATAGCGTTTTAATTCTTGTACAAATCACAGCAAATTTCTGCATTATATTTTTTGCTTAGATGTTCCGATTTTGCCGCTATTAACTCGTCATAATTCATGCACTAATTACGCCATAACAAAAAAAAAAAAAAAAAGAAACAAAAAATTGAACCAAATTACAACAAAATAAATGAAATTAATCACATCATAAACTATATGCAATAATCGATTATATTTTCATGCATTCCAGGGCGTCACATATCCGGTGGCATTAGCATTCAACCACTTTCAATGATTTGTGTGCTGGCTGGCGTCCTTTTGACAACATTGCACTGGTTGCTGGACATTAATAAGTAGCTCTAAGCCAAAGAATAATCAAATATGCGTGTCGTAATTGTAGCTGGAACAGTTTTATAAGTTTATACATTAAGTTTTTTTTATTGTTTTTTATTTTTTTTCTTTGAACTATTTTGTTTTATTTTTCTTTTAATTAATTTTTTTGTTAATGTTCTTTGAACGTTTCAGTCATAGTTATGTAGGGGTTATTATCCTTTTAAGTGGTTAATTCTTAATAGCAATAAATTAAACAAAACAAAAAAAAAAAATATTAATCAAAATAAAAACACGTTCTGTGTCATTTGTTTTTAGTGAATGCAGTTCGTCTGTACATAAACATTATTTTAAATAAAATACAATGGAATTTATATTCCATTATTATTGTTTCAAATGCAAAAAATTTCATATATTGAAATTGTTTTAAATAGAAACAAAACTGTGTACAATTAACTGTATGAAATGTGGTGAATATTCAAAATTTTCACATAAATTTGCCATTAGCAACGAAATATTATAAAACAGCTGTTCACAACGAAATTGCCAGATTTTGTGACGCCGTTCAATAAAATTAGAAGCTTCGATCTCTAATACTTTGTTTGAATTTGAGCGGTGGAACACGAACGCCTGTAAAAATAAAATAAATTGGAATAGTCGAAGAATCAAGCTAAAAATGGAATTTACTGATCCTTACCTTGAACGTCATTTTACGGGACATGGTGCACCAATAACTCAAGTACGCTTTAATCCCGAAGGAACCCAAGTAGCCACAAGTTCTATAGATGCTTCTGTAATACTATGGGATCTAGCGCAGGCTGCTCGTTGTATACGATTTTCTGCACACACTGAATCGGTGTATGGCATAAGTTGGTCGCCAAACGGTAAGATGATGGCATCATGCAGCAAAGATCGTACCGTAAAGATTTGGGAGCCGAAAATACGTGGTGTCTCTTCAGAGTTCCTTGCGCATGGGAAACCAGTGCGCAGTGTTGACTTTGATAAAACTGGTACCATGATAATAACAGCATCCGATGATAAGACGTTAAAATTGTGGAGGGCTGTGCGCCATCAGTTTCTGACTTCGTTCGCTTTTCACACAAATTGGGTGCGCTCGGCAAAGTTTAGTCCCAATGGGCAGTTGATAGCATCATGCGGTGATGATAAGTCACTGCGCATTTTTGATGCGAATTCGGGAGAGTGTGTTCGTTGCTTTACTGAAGAATTGGGTATGGGCAGACAATTGGCTTGGCACCCGGATGGCACCATGGTTGCCATTGCTCTTAGCTCCAACCGGATTAAAATATTTGATATTGGTGGCAACAAATTGATACAACTCTATATGGTGCATTCAGCTCAAGTCAACGATGTTGCCTTCCATCCGAGCGGAAACTTTTTGATATCCGGCGGCGACGATGAAACTGTGCGTGTCCTCGATTTATTGGAAGGACGTCCGATTTACACACTTACCGGGCACACAGGCAAAGTAAATGCTGTTGCCTTCTCTCAAGATGGTACAAGATTTGCATCAGCAGGCAGCGATCGTCAAGTGAGTGAAGTCTATTTTTGTTTTTCTAATTGATTTTCCTAATTATTTAAATTGTGTTTTATTTACAGCTTCTTGTTTGGCAGTCCAATTTACACACTTATCAATCTAATGGCAGCACAATGCTGACAGAGGACGGATGCGAAGGTCAAAGCAAGGAGAGTGATGATCGATCAATTTTTATTGATCCACGCAAATCAACGGCATATAAAGCATTTGATAAGGACTTCCAGGTGCTTGACAGTGAATACACAAATCAAACACAAAAAAACAAAGAAAATGAACTCACTCACTTCAAAGGCCAGAACATTTAAGTTGAGTTTATCCTTTATTTTAAAAACAATACACAAACCAACACTATATTTATTGTAATTTATATAAGTCGATCGATTAATTCAACACTTTCACACACACATTGTACGATCTTTTGTAAGTAAGTATTAGATCAAAATAGTTTCCCATTATCTCACATAATATGTATTATTTTAATCATTACTAAATTTATGTTTGTGTAAACTATGTTTCCCTTTATTGTCTTGTATTCTTGTTGATGATTCTGAATCAAATATTTTACTAAAATCATTTCCCAGGTATTCAATGTGTCGTTAGGTTGTTGGAATGGTGGCCCAATTCAAGAACAATTAGATGAAATTATAGCCGAGCTAAAGATCTTAGACGAACGCGTCGCTAATTTAGAACACATTTTCTGCAATTAAACTAAATCACCAAACCAAATAAAACTTAGTGTGAAAATTCCATTTTGTATTTTCTGATTAAATAGAAAAACATTTCATGAAATGATGATTAAACTGTTTTGTCGTAATGAGTTTGAGGGAAGGGATGTCAGGTCATTATAACATAAAGTAGCCATATTAAGGAGTCCTAAAATTTAAAGCTATACATTATTAAGGATAATTTAAATTAAACTTGAAACATGGAAATTAGGTATGCTGGATGTACACCGCCAGCCAATGCACACATAATCAATCAATACAAAAGACTGGGATGAGTCAAGGTTCTGCAAGAGATGCTTAAATTCATTTAAATGAATAGAAGCACGCAGTTTTTTGAAAGCAAATGGAGAAAGATTTTTTTGATTATAATAATATATTTCTACTGTTGTAGGATCCGGTGGAGTGCTCTGGATGCCGATGGGGCATTCTGGTGTTTCCGATTAGCAACATTATACAAACGGGCCTGTAGTGAACTGAATGCTCCTTTGTTTACAGTATTATTGAAAAGGCTATAATGCAGAGGCCTTGTAGCGGCGGCTCTTAGAGCCTCCAACCGGTCGGCGAGGTGTGCCATTAAAAAAGATGCTTGTATGGAAAATGTTATAGTTCAAACGTTTGTATTTAACTTTTATTGATATCTTAGAATAGCAATTGAACGGAAATGTTATATTTAAATCTGCTTACAAGAACACGCAAATAGTTTCGTTTCCAAATCACTAGTAAGTTTATTCAAATGTTTCTTTGTAATTAAAATTATCTCCATATCATATACCACGCTAGTCAGGTAACAAGATTACAGGCTTTTTATGTTGCAGCTGATCGTTAAGATATATACTTTAATTTTGAGAAATCCAGCAAACAATTTGTCTATAAATGGTTTTTGGTAAAGCAGGCGATCAAGAGAAGCTATAACACACATAAGGAAGGGAGGGAGGTTAGGGAGCCGTCTAGACCAGGATTTGATTTGCTTGCTCTGTAACAGCAATAGTATCAAAAAACTGCTACTGCTTCTGCTGTGCAGCGAAGAGTAAGAGCACAAAACGCAAATTACGATGCTCGTGAAGATTATGAAGATTACAAAGCAGAGCAATTGTACTAGTGTCAATAGTAAACAAAATTTTGATTACTGCTCTACTCTCATATCGCGCACTAATGTTTTGGAGCAATCTTGCAGTAGTGCTACAGAGCAACGGAGCAATGCTATGGAGCACATTGGGTCACTCTAAATAGGAAACCTGAGAAACTACGAAATAGCATAGCATTTTTAACACTGGTCCAGACTATTGTTTTCATAGTCCATTCACAGTGAAAAAGCTGTCAGATTTTCTCTTCTTAATTAAAACTTTTTTTTTTTTTTGGTAATAAGGTAGCTGTGTGTTTCTTGTCATTTACTTCGTTACTTATATAAATAAAGCATTTACAGCATAAGAGCAGGAAAATGCTTACCAATTGCATTGCCAAAACGGTCGCCATATTGCGTTGTAGTTTGCGAGGTATTGCCACGAGCAGCGCTCAATGTAGTGACAATTTATTTGTGCATCGCGATACACCTGAGGATAATCCAAGTATACCATTTGAATTCACGCCGGAAAACGAAAAGCGCGTTGAAGCCATACTCAGCATCTATCCGGAGGGACATAAGCGTGCTGCTATGATACCGCTTCTTGATTTGGCTCAACGTCAATACGGTTGGTTACCGATATCGGCCATGCACAAAGTTGC
Source organism: Amiota minor (assembly GCA_037043295.1). Taxonomy (NCBI): domain Eukaryota; kingdom Metazoa; phylum Arthropoda; class Insecta; order Diptera; family Drosophilidae; genus Amiota; species Amiota minor. Next base: position 263,436 of record JBAMAW010001055.1, read on the forward strand.
CGAAATTCTTGGCTTACCCAATATGCGCGTCTATGAAGTGGCCACATTCTATACAATGTTTATGCGTAAACCGACTGGCACATATCACATTCAAGTGTGCACTACTACACCATGTTGGTTACGTGGTTCGGATGAGATTATGGACACGTGTAAAAAACAATTGAATATTGAAGTTGGAGAGACAACAAAAGACAAGATGTTTACCATTTCAGAAGTTGAATGCTTGGGTGCCTGTGTTAACGCACCCATGGTCGCTATCAATGATGATTTCTATGAGGATCTCACCGCCAAAGATATGAAAGAGATACTTAACGATCTTAAGAAAGATCGCGTACCGCGTCCAGGTCCTCGTAATGGTCGCTTTGCAAGTGAACCAAAAGGGGGGCCAACTTGCTTAACTGAAGAGCCCAAGGGTCCTGGTTTTGGACTACAGGATGGGCTATAATATGAAATATCATTGGAAATTTAAAATGTTACTTTGCCCTTTTATGGAATAATCATTTTCTTGTTCTAATATCCCGTCTCTTTAAATATTTCTTGAGACATAAAAAATCAAGTTTTATTGACAAAAACAAAATACGTAAAACTTCACAGGCTATGGCCTGGACCCTAATATAATAAAATTATAAATAATGTAAAACTCCACAATGTTTATATGGTACGTTGAAGAACAGATCTAACCCTATCCATCTGTCTGACCATCTGGGCACCTGCATATTTAGATAACTTTTAAGATATAACAAGTTTAAATATGTTATGGTATTCTCTGTTTATATTTCCACCCATTTTGTGGCAAAACAATTTCTATTCAATAACTATGTAAAGGTATTAAACCCAGCAAATTTATATGTGATATGAATCAAAGGATTACTTGAAAGACCCACAATTGACAAAACAGATTCAGCTCAAAATAAAATTTAAAATAATACGAGGACCACGATCTCAACTAAGCCTAGAGTACAACATATGGCTCTACAATGCAGTTCTAAGGCTGTTGTGGACGTATGCTATGTTGTTATGGGAAACGCCATGTAACTCCAATTTTATATACTGCAAGGAAAACAATCTGTGAATCTACGAACTACAGCCAGTACGCCTTGGTATGGGCTCTATTTCGAAATACATACATAAAGATCTGGAAGTGATGAAATAAGTACAATATCAGATATAATGACATGGCAACAATTCGAATGTTAGGTACCCCAAAAGCTTTTATGGCTTAGACCTTAGTCATATATTTTAAGATTTAGTAGTTATATGTACTAAAGTCTGACTTTATATTGGTTGCGCTCGTTGGAGGCCCACTAATACTTATCCTGTGATGTAAAACACAATTGCAAATAATTTATTGGTTATTCGACGATAGATTACAAAGAAACCTTTAATTACCAAAGGCCTGCAACAAAAAGATATCTATTTGAAATTCGCTGAACATTCATTCCCCTTTTTACTTTTCATCCATCGCCCCAACCGACACAGCCAGCAATTCCAAGAGGCAATTTTATGAAATTTGATGTTCTGCTAGAAATATGACTACTCTTAAGATGTTATTGCAATTTTTTTTTTTGTTTATTTAATACAGATTTCTTTCCCTCTTTATTATTGGTTTCGTGTTGTGTCTTCTCTTATTTATTGTCTGTTGAAATTAATGATTATTTTTTAATATATAAAAAAAACAATAATGTTTGTGAAACTGTGCATTTATTATTAGTGTGTTTCATGCTTTCTTTTATTTTCTTGCTAATCGTTCGTTCGATTATATCGTGTCATTTGTAAATTTTGATTTTTTTTTTTTTTTTTCAATAAAATTTAAAACTAAGTTTTGCGATAATTTCCTTCTTTCGACATTGGATCTAATGACTTTGTTTGTTGTATGGAAATATCATTTGATACCTGACAAAAACAGAACATGCAACATGATAACATTAAGAAAACAATAATTTCTTAAGAACTACATATGGCATCATGACTCAAATTGACATGCTTCACTTCTACTTATTATTTCTTACTCACTACTCACTTCGTTTTTATATATTGTGAAGTGTGAAACTCTTATTAGTTTGTTTGCTTATATAAACGTTTGTGTGTATGTTGTATTGTATATAAATATCTACGTATGTACTTTTTTCTTAACTACTGAATTGGTGCGGGGCCACTAGAACTCAAGTCTAGCAAGTCTTTAATTTAAATTTTGTAGTAAAACACAGCTAATTGCCGTCGCCTTGCGTCCTTATTCTTATCTTACAAACTACTGCGTCCGTTGGCAAGTAACTTTTGCAATGTATTTGCGCATGAAACGACATTTTCATAATCCTTCGCCCATTCCCGCAGATTCTGCTCGAGACTTAATAATCGAGGTTGTCCCAATCGAAGCCCGCCATGCTTAACGGCTGAAATGCAATAACAAGCCAATAATTTAAAGCATTCACGACGCACGGCATTGTGCGCCACACTATCCCAATTGGGTGTGCTGGCTACACACCGCCAAGCGACGCATACATAGTCAATCAATGCATCCCAATGCGATGAGTCATGCAAACGCTTCGCTTGGTTCTGCAAGATACGCTTAAATTCGTTTAAATGCAAAGACGCTTTTGAGTATGCGGATGCATCTGTTTTCTTACACAGTCTTGAAGTAGGCAGAGACTTTGATATCAAGCGTTTAGCATGCACTAACTCTGTTTCCATGGCACTATGAAAAAACAAATAAACATAATAAATGGATTAAAGACATCCCATTACTATGCAGCTGCTGCTTACGTTATATCTGCCATTGGTAGCTGGGCACGTAGCTTGTCTCCAGCTGCTTTTGCTTCTGCTGGATCATCTTTGTTAACATTACACATAATCAGATCAATTAATTGTTGATGGGATAATCCTTGCAACAAAACAGGCAATGGCACGTCTTTATTAGTCTGGGCAAATGGTCGGTCGTCACCAGTCAAACGCATTTTTTTGGAAGCAGGTGGCACAGCATGCCAAAAAAAATCTTTTGATGGAGCCTTGATTGGTGAATATGTTTCTACTGTCATAGGATCCGGTGGAGTGCTGCCCATGGTAAGACGCTTGCGTGGTGAACTGCGCAAAATCATGCCACTTGTTAGTTGAAAGTTTTTTGTAGGTGTCCGTTGAAATGGGCTCACAGCAGGTGTCATAGATGTGTCTGGCGAAAATGTTGTAGAAGCACGTCTACGACCCCGTTGGCGTATTATAAGCTCATCTGGCGATGGTACTGGCGAATACTGGTGATCGCAATTAGCAACATTATCTAACTGCGCCTGTATAGGACTGAATGCTCCTTCGTGCAAAGTATTATTGAAAATGCTTGCGTGTGTAGGCGTAGTAGCGGCGACTCTTAGAGCCTCCAACCGGTCGGCGAGTTGTGGAGTACCCATTAAGAGAAAATGTATGTTTCAGCTCAAACTTATGTTAATTCTTTGCTGCCAACCTGTATCGCCTACTAACATTTAATGATTTTCTTGAACAACAAGAGTTTTTTCCTTTTGTTTAGCGATAACTCCCTGTCTTGTCGATGGCACAAACAATAATTGCGCCGTTTTAATAGTCGCAAGACAGCACAAACTGCATTAATTGGCAACTTCGTAAGAAGCTCTAAGGTCAGAGCGAGATAACTATAGATAACATTTTGTACATCGACAGAGCTCGAGCAGCAACCGACGATCCAAGGTGACCACCTTAACCCAAAATACATAAATAGTAAATAGTAGAGACCAAATAATTGCCCGAAACTTCGGCCAGCCGAAACATTCAATACATTCTAAATTTGTTTATTCATGTTAAATATTTAATATAACACAATAAAATAAATATTTTTTTCTACACACTTACATACATGGGTTATTCGGAAAGAAATGGAAATTGGAAAGCAGCATTTTCGACATGTATTAATTTTTTATGCCAATGCAAAAACTGGTTTGCAAAAAGTCGATCCGGCAATTTTGATGTTGAAGATACGCCAAGTTCTGGAAGGCTAGTTAAATCTGATGATGACAAAATAAAGTCATTAATTGATGGCGAATAACAACTCATGAGATCGCTGAGAGATTAAATTTATATAACCCGTCCGTTCATGCTCATTTAAACGGTTAGGTTCTTTCTTAAAGCTTCATATATGAGTTGCCCATGTTCTTACGGAAAAAAATTTTTGTGATTGAATTGACGTCTGCGATTATCAAACATCAAGAATAGTATCCATTTTTGAAACACATCATCATAAGATGAGAAATGGGCCATCTACAATAATGTTAAATGCAAGAAATCAAGGAATAAAAAAGAGATAAGTGATAAGCAGATATTCATAACAACACAAAAAAAAAATATATGGTATGTTTTCTGTTTGGTTGAATGACTTGAGCTTCTACTGAACTACTATTATAACACTGATAATTCTATCATCAGTTGGACAAATTGAATGAATTGTTTAAACAGAAAACTCCAGAAGTTATTAATAGAAAAAAAAAATGCGAGAGCTCATACAAGTTTGGTGGCTGGCCAATAGTTTTTACAGCTTGAATGGAATATTCTGCCAGTCCCACTGTATTCTCCAGATATGGAACCTTTTGATTATTATTTGTCCAGTATCTAGAAAACTTTTTACACGGTAAAACTTTTACTTCAAATGAGGAAGTTCATTCTGTATGCTGCAGACGAGCCCGCACAAGACAATGCGCATTGTTTTGTTGGTCTCCCCACTACGTCTCTGAAGCATTATCGCGTTTTGATTTTCGTCACATTTCACTTTCTAATTTTTGAATTTACCTCCCTTCGCTAAAGAAGTTTCACTTCCATATTGTGCTTATGAGGGTGAGGCACACTACTTAAATTATTTTTTATATACTTAGAATTTATAGATTGGAACCTCCTTCGTTTAACTATATCACCCATAATTTTTTTTAAACACATTTGAAAATTGGTCAAGGACAAAATATGAATGAAAAAAAAAAAAAAACAACTTTACCCTTGAACCATATTGCTTGATACCAATTTTTTAAATCTATGCTTGTTACAAATACATTAAAATATATTATTGCGTTTTTGTTTTATTGAAATACATATCATTAAACAGTTATGTTTGACTGTTAAGAAGGTCATATTTTGAATTCAGAGGATTGAACGAATAGTCTTTATATGAAAACATTTATATAGGTGTTGAACATTTTTTTTGCAAGCCTGTGTAATAATTTCTTATTTTATTTAACATGAGTTAACTGTTGCATAAGCGTAAAAAAGAGGGAAGCACTGGCTGCGATTGATTAAACTAATGTCTAAGTTCCGTTTTCATTTTCGGCCGAAAACAAGACCAGGGCCGAAGGTTCAATTTCGGTTTCGGCTGAAAATTCTGTTTCGGTCGGACACTAATAAATAAAATACTGTAAAAACATTTTATTTCAATTTATGCAGCCACCTTGCCACCAGTTGATGGTTGACGATTGTTGCAGGCACGTGTTTTGTCTTAGTTTTAAAATGTGACATTCAGTATTCGACATTATTGTGGGGTAGATAAGTAAGGTAAATATTTAATTTAATACATATAATATTAAATAATTCCTTTTGATGATGATAACTACATATCTTAAGCAGAACAATTGTGTTGAAACACTTTTACATGCATCACCATCTGATCCAATTTATTATATTAGAAAAGTTCTATGTCTAAATGCCGCTTTTTACTAAAATGATTTATTTTTCTAATTATTTTAAAGAATTCCATGATGAGCTCTTTGGTCTTTGATATAGAGTGCATGAATTCATGCTACAAAAAAAAAAAAAAATAAAGGTAAGCATAATTTTATTTATTTTAAATTTATTGCAACACAATTAAGATAAAAACCGATGAGATGAAATGTAGGTAATCACATTACATTTACACTCAACTTAAAGGACTTAAATCAAGATTCGACTTTGATAAATATCACATTCAGCGGAAGCATGTCGAAGCTAAAAAACACATAAAACTAATAGCACAAAGTATCCACTGGGTAATGAGCCCCAAATCTGCTATGAGCCTTGAGTATAAGATCTTACTGTGTAACTTGATTATAGTTAAATCAATTTGGACAAACGTTTATAAAGATCACAACCTCAAATCCTTGGAACAAGTAGTACATGTATTAAGATATCCACAAGAACATGGAAGTTACCACTTGTTAAAAGGAAATTTCTATGAGAATATAATCTAGCTCAACAGGTTAATTTACAAGCCAAACTTTGTTTATACAAGAAACTAATATTGCTTGCGTCAATGCGAGAGTCCAAACCATATTGCTTAGTTAGTGACCCAAAAATAATAAATATCAATAGCCATATCATCTATCCTGCTTAAATAAAATATAAGTATAATATAATTACAACCCATTATACAATTCCACTATGCAATTTCCATTAACATTTACTTTTCTTGTTTTTTAAGGTTGTATGATGGAAATTTGTCCAAACTTGATCCAAGGTACATACTTGTCTCATGTAAGTTTCTCACTGGGTTACTCTCACTATTTAAAATACCCAATATTCAATGATGACAAATTCATACCAACTACAGAATTCATATGTTGAAACATTTTTACATGCATCACCATCTGATCCAATTAATTGGATTTTCTTATTTGTATATACAAAGTAGCCTTTTACTAAACTAATTTTGTATATCATTTATTTTAAAGGTTTCTTCGAAGATGAACATAACTTTTGGTCTTAGCTAACGACGCAAGGTGACTGTTAATAGAGCAAATGTGAGTTTAACTGGGTCTACCATGTAAAATAAACCATATTCAATGATGATAAATTCATACCAATGACAGAATCCAAATGTTGAAACACTTTTACATGCATCACCATCTGATCCAATTAATTGAATTTCCTCACTTATATATTTAACCATTTTTCTCGGAAAATAATTTCGTATATCATTTATTTTAAAGGTTTCTTCGAAGATGGGGACTCCTTTTGGTCTTATCTTGAGTGTAGTTTCTCCAACAGTGGAAAGAATTCATGATTTGGTTTAAATGAAATTTCTATAATAAAATGAATTCATGCTGTGAATAAAAGGGAACAGAGAAACTTTTTTCAAAGATTGCTAACGACGCAAGGTGGTTAACTGAGCAAAGGTGAGTTTCACTTGGTCTGCCATGTAAAATAAACCATATTCAATGATGATAAATTCATACCAAAGACAGAATCCAAATGTTGAAACATTTTTACATGCATCACCATCTGATACATTAAATTTTTCTCCGAAAAATATTTATTATTTTTAATGTATAAATTAAACAATATTTCATCTTTCATTGTAGGTGACTAACACAACAAAGGAGTTTTGGTTAGCGTTGACAAACAATCCCAAATAGCAGGTAAATTATATTTCAAACTATATATACTTTTATCATGCATCACCAATATCATTTATTTGATTTGCAACTCACTTTTCACTTATTTCCCACCATTTCAATCGGAACTCTTTGAAAATATTTTTTTTTTTTTTTTAGATCTGCAGCCTCAATTGAGTTGTTTTCGTACATGTCCTGACCTTTGGTTCTTTAATTTTATTTGATGAATAAAAAAAAATGATAAATAGATAAAAGAAAAACATATATATTTTACTACTTTATTTTATTATTAACTTAAGATTTCAAAAAAGAAAATTTTAAATAGAACGTAAGTATTGGGCAGCGGCAATAGGCGCAATTCCTATCATTAACAATTGGAATAGATGAAGCAAATTGGTGGCTCTATTTCGACTCGCTAAGTTTTCTTTAACTTGGTGATTGTTGTTTTTTGTCGTTGCTCTTGAGACATCACTAAAGTCACGTTTCTTTTTAAAGCTTTCATAGTACCAATCCATGCCGTCTTTACGATCGACTCTATCGACTTCCGATTTATCCACTTCCGTACGCTTTTGAGCGTTTGCTGTAAGAATTTGTTCGCTGGCAGCACTTAGATTATCCACACTGGGAGTTGTGCGCTGATATTCCTCTGCTGTAGGCAAATATTGGTTCGCTGAATGTGGTGTGTAAACTTTTGTGATTGTAGATCGGCCACCAGGTGACCGCAATGATTGTTGTTGATTTTGTGGCCGGTTAGGTCTGAGAGTTGGAGCCACAGTTGTTGTATCAGAAATATCATTGAAGATGTCTGCATCCGTTGTCGTCGTGGTCATCATTGTAGTACTCTTCAACCATGATTGACTTTTGATTTGAGCAACGTGTTCATCTGGTGGAGGTATAAGTAAAATAGTTTCAGCGGTAGTAGTTAGAACAAGTGGCGGAGGCTTAAGCAAACCTACAGCTTGTGCCTCCAAGTCATCATAGAAATCATCGTTTCTAGTTTCTGTTACAGCTTTATTTGTTGTTTCTTCCGCACTGCTTGTACTGGTGGAATCGCTTGTGGTTTTTTGTTGGGATGTTTTTGACTGTGAAGACTCTGGTGCAGTGACATGACGTGGAAGAGTAGTAGTAGTTATATCTTGTTCCATTTCTGTAACAAAGTATGTTTGTGTCTCTAATTCTTCACTACGGGTTGTCTCTCGTGTGGGTAGTATGTTATGCTGTATTATTTTGGAAGATTTGCTTTGCTCTACAGCAATTGGAACAAAGTTTCGTTCAACTTGTGCCTTCTTATTTACAACGTTAGGAATCGTAGTTGTCTCTGGCTTAGATGTAGCATTGGTGTTGGAAATACTTTCAATAATGCCGCGCCGAGTGGGAAGATTGGGCATTGGCATGAAACCACCAATTTGTGCTGGCACAATTGGCCTAAAACCTCCTCGTTCAATACTAGAAGGCTCACGGAAGGTGGTTCGAAAGACACTTGGTGTGATAGCTTCGTTGCTAAGAGCTTCATCAGAAGCCATTATTGAAGAATCAATGTAGCGACTACGAGCAGTAGCTTCTGTACTTGTTTGACGCTTCGCATCTGATTGATACAGATACTTTTCATATTCAGCGCTATTTGGTTGATACATTCTGACTTTGCCCCTTGGCCTAGTAGTTGGAGTCGAAGCTTGAGCCATTCGATGAGTGGCTGGCATCTGGGCAGACAAAGTACCTTGGTCCTCCAATTGTTCTCCTCGTTGTTTTCGGCCACGTTCACCAAAGCCAAAGAAACGTCCAAGACTCAAACTTGGTACTGGATAACCGAAAAAGGTAAAGGGTGAATTATTGGGCAAGGCGCCATTGGGTGGTCTTTTGTTGAAGTAGTTCGTGTGTAGTATAGTATTATTCAAATCTATGTTAGAGCTGACTGGGGGTCGTGGTGGTGGTCTTGGCTTGTGACTTAGCACAGTGTTTGATGATTCCGGAGTATCTGTGGAATCGTTTGTTGGTGCATAATCGACGTACTGATCATAGAAATATTCACTTTCTCCTGCCAAAGGTCGCTCGCCCTGTCCTTGATCGTATATGTCACAATCATCATTAAAGTCGTCTGGCAAGTCACGCTGAAAGACAACGCCATGCTCATTCAGTAGTGGAAGATGATTACCTCCTTCTCCTATACCATCCGCATTATTTTCACCGCCAATGCGTTCACTTGTATCTCCACAAAGATTACGATCCATACGTGAAGCACGCAATAAACGTCCATCTTGGCATCGTGGTCCGGGGTAGGGAAAATTCGTTTCTTGAAGCCAAACCGAAAGCCACTGCATCTGACAAGAACATTCGATTGGGTTGCCTGTAAAATATATTCATAATTAATTTAACCGATTGATTTCGTAATAATGTTCTAAAATTTACCATCTACATCCAGTATGGCAATATTCCCACGTAAATTCCGGAAAGTTCGTTCTTTAATTGTCCGCAATTGGTTATTTCGCATTGATAGGACCCGCAACCGTGGCATTGTCTCAAATGGTGATCCCTAAAAGCATCAGTATTTTATAGATGATTTCTAAGAGAACTACACATTTTTTTTTTTTTGTACCAACCTTAATTTTGCATATTTGATTGTTATCCATTTTCAATTCAACCAGCCAATTAAGCGCCTTAAATGGCATAGTGGAAACCATTTTCACTCCGTTTGTCGATAGATCCAATACCTCGAGATTACGCATACTTCTCAGACCAATATTATCCATTGTGCGAAAATGATTATTGGATAGATTCAAAAACACCATGGATGGTGAGTTGAAAAAACTTTCAGGTGAAATGTAACGTAGCTTGTTGTATTGGAAATGTGTTGCCAGCAAATTGGGCAGGTCCTCAAATACGTGATCTTTCAATTCCACCAATTTATTATCGGCCAAAACGAACTCTTGCAAATCGGGTAGCTGCTTTAGTGCACTTGGCTCAACAGTAGCAATTTCATTGCTTGATAAATCGAGATATTGGAGCTTGGGTAGATTTCGGAATGTGCCATGCTTTAGTTCGACAATGAGGTTATTTGAGAGACGTATCTCGACTACATTACGCCAAGCCGAAATAACATCAGCATGAATCCGTGAGATTTGATTATAACTGAGATCAATGTCTTTCATGTTTTGTAGATTTGCAAGGCCGACGGAAATATCCTGTAAAGCATTTCCTGACAAATCGAGATACTCAAGTGCATCTTGCGCTTCAAATGCTGATGGTGATATGGTGCGTATGAGATTCCGTGACAAATCAAGTTGTTCCAAACGACTGTTATTTGAGAACATGTTATCTGTAATGGTTTCTAATTTATTGCCATGCAAATTGAGGTTACGTAGTTCGGCAAGGGGCAAGAAGGCACGCTCATCGATAAGAGTGAGTTGATTCTCCTGCAAGTGCAGCAACTCGATGCGATGAGCTCCAATAAAGGCGGTATCGTCTAATACCCGCAATCGATTATAAGCTAAACTGAGTACCCTGAGTTGTGGAGAACCTTGAAATCCATACTTTGGCAATTGATCCAATTGATTTTGGCTTAAATCCAGCATTCGTAAATTTGGCAAATTCAGGGACTTGCTTGCTGCATTTGGCAATGTTGTAATATGATTGCCACGCATCGACACCCGTTCAACGATTCGTGGTAAGCCTGGTATAAGTTCTACAAAACGATTAAAGCTTACATCGACTTCAAAGAGATGATCAAGATTTCTCAATGTAGCGGGATGCAGATTTGAGAGTTCATTATAAGATGTATTTAAAGTTTCCATCATAGCATTATGAACAAATGTGGTTGGATCCAAAATTGATAGATTATTTCCACTGAGATCCAGACGCCTTAGAGATGGCAACCCAGCCAAAAGCCGGGAATCAATCGTACGAAATTGATTCAATGATAAATCAAGCCCTTTCAAACCTGGCAGATTCCAAAATGGTAGCGGCAACTCAGATGAGAGGCTATTATTGCGTAGACGGAGCTCCCTTAGGGCCGGCATTGCCATCAGAGCATCTCGTTCGATCATACGCAGTTGGTTATTATTCAAGTGCAATTGCTCTAAGGTGCCATGGCCACGTAGCGAACCATAAGATATGTCGCTCAAGTAATTATTACTCATATCCAGGAAACGCAAAGTGGGCAGCGCATCGAGTAATGAACGCAACTCTTCGACGTGAGCAATTTCGTTGTTGTAAATGTAAACAGTTTCAACGCCACTACCCGAGGCCTGCAAAAATGACTCCGGATGTATGCGTTTAATGTGATTATTATGCAAATAGATTGTCTTGAGCATGGGTGTTCGCAGGAATGCACCGTACTCGATCTCTGTAATACGATTATCATTCAAATGCAATTCTGCTAAGTGGGCCAGGTCAACAAACGAGCCATCTTCCACAATGTTAATGATATTATGATCCAAACGCAATTTCTTCAAGTGCTCAAGGTCTTTAACAATCCGACCAATCATGCCAACATCACTGATCTGGTTGTAGGATAATTTCAAATTCACTAAATTAGGCAAACGAGTAAAAGCACGAAGATGTATCCAATTAATTGCATTGCGGCTTAAGTCGATATTTTTCAATGAAATCAAGCCATCGAAGAGTCCGGCCTCCAGACGATTCAGCTGTGAACCACCCGTTATATGAATATGTTGTATTTTAGGTAGATGACGGAAGGTATGTGATTGCAGTTCTGCAAGTGAGCCACTTTGTACACTCAAATAGGTTAAGCTTAAAAGACCCGAAAAGTCTGGAAGATGCTTAAGCTCATCACTTTGTATGGTAATGGCAACCAAATTGATCATTCCATTCAAGCTTTCAGTTGGAATACTTCTCAATTGAGGCTCCACAATATAAACTTCAACCAGATTGTTCTCCAGCTCATTCAACCAACCATTTGATACACGCTCTATACTATTGTAGCGCAACATGAGACGCACAATCTGCATGTTGCCAAAGAAACGACCAGGCAGTGCTGGTAGTTGATTGTTTTCGAGAACCAATTCATCTATTTGACCTTTAATGTTTCGCTCTACTGCTTTTAAGCCATCAATAATTTGTGGCAAATTACTGTGGGAGCACCTGTGAAATTAATAAGTTAAAAGTAAAAGCATGAGCACTTCATCGTGGATATACATATATTTTTGATTTACCAAATTTGTTTCTCCTCTCCACGTAGTGAACAACGACATGGCAGTATAGCGTCAGAAGGCGGACAACCCTTCGCATCAACGTATGAGATTAGCACGTTGAACAACTGCAGAAGACATACTAGCCACAGCAAAAGTGTTTTACCGTCAACCATAACCCACGGTAGTTTTATATTTCGTCTTCTTCTCATTGTTCAATCGAGCGAAATTTATCTGCCCAGCAGATTCTGCATTTTCCTGTAAGCGTAAATTTTAACAATTATTTTTGTGTCCAAGTTTCGGACTTCGAACCTTCTACTTAATCAGTGGTCGCACAAAGCTTTCTACAATACGAGTATGTACATATTTCTAATTCATATGTTTTTTCACACCTTAAATGCTATTACATATATGTAAAAATCTACCATCCAATCCAGTTGCTTATAAAGATAGTGAAAAAGAATCACCAGGTAACTTACAATTTACCCTAAGCGACCTCTGCCTATGGTATATGGATAAGTCAAATAGGGATGGAACAGGACTCTATGGGGAAAACCCTAGAAGTGACTTATAGATCTTTAGGAAGAAAGTCATGCAAAAGAAGAAATTGAGTGTTAATAATAATGTCACTCTACTATGGTAGCAAGGCTGCTTTATAATCCCTCAGCGCTTTCGAGTGCAAATCGAAGCTTATCTGCAAATAAGTTTGTTTACCTTGTTTGGGTGTCAGAGCTTAGTGGTTATATTGGGAACAAAAAGGCTTAAGCTGCCAACATTCTTATTGGACCAGGAACATTCTTCGGACTGCCTTAAAGTTCCACAGTAATCTCGGAAATATTTGATTGAAACAATAAATCCTTATAAGAGCAGCGAAAATTTGTAAACCTTATAGCTAGTACTTAAGAGTACTAGGGCTAAGTCGGAAAGGTGCCCATATATCCTTAGATTTGTTGATAAGACATTGTAGAGTTATATAAGCACTTACGTAATAAACTACAGAGCAGGTGTGGCCTGTGGTGGTAGCAAGCAGGGCAATATTAGATACTAATAGTACTAATGTTTATTTGAGCACCGCGAATTATAAAAAACAGCCACGCTCTCTTGTTTGGGAGCTAAATATCGTTATGTTTACGATCTACTTTCCGGTATTTCCCATGTTTAATTTTGCCAATCGAAGTAGTCTTGAGAATTATAGCCTCTACACCTGTCACTGTTGCGTCTGCAGACAAAAGTTTTCCGAGGTTAAAAATTATTAAACCATATCTATGGATTACAATGACATACCTCATTTGTTAAATTATTAACACTAATTTCACAAAGACAAGGGCCTCACAAAGCTCTACTCGCCCTGAGCCTCGCAATGGCTAAGGCAATAAAAGTAGTCTCTGTAGTGAAGAATAGGAAATGGGTTAAATTTTGATTCCAATATCTAAATAACAGACTTGCCTCCGGATAAAATCTTGGAATTCTTAATGAACAGCAGTCTCTCTCTCTCTCTCTCTCTCTCTCTGTCTCTCAATTGAGGCCACAGTAATGGGTTGTCTAGCTCCCGCTCTTCCCTAATCTTATCCATTGTTCATCATAATTGTAAAGATCGATCTATTCAGCTATAGTGGTATAGTTATAGGTATCGTATCGAAATTTCTATCAGTGAAGACATTATTTGGGCGTCAATCTAATCTAGTTTATCTATATATATGGGATATGTAGTATTTATAGCAATACAAACTTCTTCTATATACTACGGAGTTTCATGTTCAAATTTCCTGTGATTGGTATTCAATGTTTAATGCAGTCAAAGTTGAATTGAATTTTTCGTATATTTAAAGAATTTCGTTCACTTCTTGATATTGAAGTTCCTCAAAAATTAATATTTAATTCATTTTAATATACGAGTGCAATAAAATATGCCTTTAAATAAATAGTAAAAATCGGTGCAATTATTTTTGCCACAAATGGTGTCGTAAATTTCATATTAAAATTTTAATCTTAAATAAAAGTGCGCTGATTTTCTTTTTTTTTTCTTTTATTAATAAATCAGTGTGTTTAAATAAAGTTTCAAAAGATAAGGGGGGTCTCAAGAGCCCAGTTGAATTGGTAACTTGACTGATAAATAATTTCTATAAAAGAGTAACGATATTCGGGTGTGGTTTAGTTTATAATGAAGTTGTTTTCGTGCGTTTTAATGCTTTTGTCGGCGTCATTGGCTATTGGATTTGCAGCTGATTCTGAAGTCGTGCCGTCATATTGCTTAAGGGAAATTATCAAGTCGGATGAGAGAATAAGATCACATGGTTATCCGTCAGAATTACATACTATTGTAACATCTGATGGCTATGAATTGACTGTATTTCGTATTCCTTACTCACATAAGCTACAAAATCTAGAAGTCTATCGACCGGTAGTGTTGCTTCAACATGGATTGCTCAGTAATTCGGATTGCTGGTTGTGTAATGGACCAGACGATTCTTTAGCTTACCTTTTGGCTGACGCTGGTTATGATGTCTGGTTGGGTAATGCACGCGGCAATATATATTCCCACAAAAATACCAACATTTCGATAAATAATCCCAAATTTTGGCACTTCGATTGGCATGAAATTGGTACAATTGATATTGCATCTATGATCGACTATATAATTGATGAAACTGGCCAAAAAGCTATACACTACGTTGGTCATTCTCAAGGTACTACAACCTATCTGGTGTTAATGGCCGAACGTGAGGAATACAATGACAAGATCAAGTCCGCCCATTTGTTGGCACCTTGTGCGTTCTTTGAACATGGCGGCCATCCTATTTTTGGTCTATTGGGACAACTTGTTGGCACCCCCGGTGGTGTGTGGAATCAACTTTTTGTGGATGCGGAAATGATACCACGTAATACCTTACTTAATCGCATCATAGATAATACATGCGGTGAAAGTGGTATATACGATTCCATATGCAAGAACGCTTTCTTTTTGTTTGCCAATGGCGGGTATCAAAACATAAACATGGTGAGCAATGAGCTTGACAAAGATTTTTCATGAAATTAATAAATTTTTATTATTATTAAAGAGTGCGGCTCAATTATTGATTGAAACCCATCCAGCTGGTTCATCCACCAATCAGGGTATACACTTTCTTCAACTCTGGGAATCCCACAAATTTCGACAATACGATTGGGGCCCTAAAAAGAATCTACATGTGTATGGACAGGATATGCCACCTGATTACAATTTGCGCAAAATTACTGCTCCCACCCATTTGTATTCTTCTAAAAATGATGCGCTTTGCGGACCGAAAGATGTTAATACTCTCGTCTCAAAATTTACTCATCTCATAGAGGATTATCGCATATCTGATAATGAATTTAATCATGTGGATTTCATTGTGGCTTATAACATGAAGAAGGAACTTAATGATGTCATTATGGACAGATTGGGAAAGTATGAAGACTAGCGTATTTAATTTGACCTTGACACACAAAAAAAACCAAACATTTAAAAAAGAAAACAACGAAATGTCCAGGGGGCATTGTTTATGATAGAAGAAAATATTTGGTAGATTATTTATAATTTATAACGTTTGATAAGATGAGAACTATATATCACAAACGAAAATATTGTACTGTCTCAATCGAAAAGTTACAATAGTTAGATTTTGTAAGTGAAAGAAAGGAAGGCAACTTTTGTCTATCCGAGTATCTAAGTACCTAAGTTATGTCAGCGCTTAGTAGTTGCCATTGATTTCAATTTGAACGTTAAACTTGGTGGTGCTCTGAATCTGCTGCCTCATAAATTTTATTACAATACCATCACCGATGACAGGAAGTTGAAAATATTGTGAAATTCACACATATTCATACGCCGTTCACCTCATCACCTATGTGGTACGACTCAGGTGCATCCGCACAATGGTATTTAGAAACAGAAACAGATGGAAAAACCAAAAACCAAGCTTAGACTGTAAGAAACTTTGCTTGAGCCAAGAAGCGTAACAAAGTTTTTCAAAAAAATTTTGTAATCATTTAAAAATAAAAAAGAAAAAACGCTACAAAATGTTGTACAATCTAACCAATATGTATATAAAACCATTTATTATAGGTATATGGTATATACATATTACTTATTGTATAGGTTTGTTAACATAATGGTTGTGGTTTCGTTCCAATCCGTTCACTATAGAGTGAAACGCTTACAGAGATTTCAACGACGCTAGCGTCGTGCGCGCATGCGTCTAAGTGCCAACTCCTCCACCAAGCAGAGCTTACATCAAACGAACCTTGAAATTATTGTCGTTTTCATCATTGTACAAATTTTTATAGTACATACATATGTAGGTATATATTTTTTCTTCTATAGTCTTTTCGCAAGGTTTCTCCAGCACCTTATACTTGCTTATGGTACTAGTACAATAGATGATGAGTAGTTTGTAGAAGCGTTTTGCGTTTGCGCCATTGCATGTCGCCTAAAACCACACTTGCTTACTTGCTTGGATGGTTGTTTACTAGATGGTTTGATGGCGCATCTAAGTGTGCTTTATGAAGATGAAATGGTAACTGAATGATTGAGACGAGATATGTTCGGTGACATTTTCTCTTTTTTTCGCTCTATTTTCATAAAACATTCTCGGGTAAATGAACAAAGAATTCTAGAGATTTAGATACATTAAACTACTCTGGTTGGTAGATTGCAATACTCTGCTCTGATTTAGTTTTCAACTTAATTCACTAACAGTTAAGACTATTTAACGGTTTTTATATGGTCCATAGAGCAAAGAATTTATCTCTACTCAATAGAATAAAGTAAATATGTCCCAATATTTATTGTTGTAATCTTAAATTCTTACATAAGATAGTTGAAATTTTTTTTATTTTATTTATCCTTTAGTTTGTAATATTAAATTGTATATCCTTATTAATGGAAACATTCAGTTTTCTTGCTTCGTTGTTTGGAGTATGTACAATGCAATATTTATTTTTATTTGTACTTAAAATCTCATTTTGTTTTGGTTGAAATTCACTTTCAAAAACACTTTTCCTTTTTAATTGACTTTAGTAGTAGACTGTAGTAGCTCACTTATCTTGTAATGCGTTTAATACAGTGGAGAATTTTCACTGAGCACTTTTGTTTTTTAGGAATTATTTATTCTTCCGAAACCTGAACCGAAACGTTTGAAAATCGCGTATAAACTGAAGTTTCATGCTGATATTTCTTGTAATGATTACTCAAGTTTTCTGCAAGTTTTGAGCTGAAATCCATCACTGGAAAGTGAAGAATAGTCGAGTCGTCGTTTCCTGCATAATCGTGGGTGCGATATGGCCACACTTGACTGATTTGCACTCAAAACTTGACTCAAACATATGAATGTTTTTTCTTATGACTTTACCAACAGAGAAGTAGTTGGTTTATTGAAAAATAAGAAAATATTTAGTAAGTAGTAAGTCGGTTGAAATCATTTTTTTTTTTGTTTTTTGTTTTTGGTGGTGGTAAGAGTAAATGATCACTAATGATAATGATAATGATGATAATGTTGTTGTTTGTTGGTGGCTTGTTGTTTGTTCGATTCTTCAACTGTGACGACCTCTCTTTCATGTCTTGTCTTTTTATGTTTAGGCATCTAGTACCAGTAAATGATTCTGTTTTGTCTTCTTTTTTTGTTTTTTACCCACATATTTCTTCTCGCATTTAGCTAAAATCATTTTAAACTATGGAAATTTATATGAAATCGCAAGTAAAATAAAATAGGATTATTAATACAAAATTTTAGTTAAAAACCATTATCATTGTCAATTGACTGAAAAAAATAAACTTTTTTTTGATTTGTTAATAATTTCATAAATACAATAAATAAATAAATATTTAAAGATAATTTTTTCTTTCTAATCAGTTCAATTCTATCAGCTATGAAAACGCTTCTCAATTAGAAAAATAAGAGTGGCGCTTTTCACTTTCATTTCATTTCAAAATTAAAAGCAAATTACTTTAATACAGCAAAAACTGCTGCCGTAAAAAATGATTACATAAAACTTCGGGCAATTCCGCCTGCTCCTCTCTCAGTGCTACCCATATGTAGGTGGACGAACAAATCGTCACATTTGTACCGCTTGGCTGATTGTTGTTGTGTTTGCTTGCCTGTTGACTCTCCTCTGTCCAACATATTCTGCTTTTAAGACATTTTTATTAGCTAAAAATACTTATATACTTTTTTTTGGGGGGCTTGTTTCTGTTGTTGGTACGTGGGAGATTTTTGGCATTTTCCGAAATCACGCGATGTTATTCTTTATACACAACACACTTTGAGAGAACATTGGTCATTACTTTGCAGCACATGAAATTTGTAACGTCACAGAGTGGTGAATTCCGGAAATATATAGGAATATGAAGAGTATTTTATGGAGGATTTACATAAATAATATATTGTTTATATGGATTTTCTCGATTACTCAATAAGTTAAACTAGTTTAGCATGTTATATAATCCTTTGATAGAAAAATGAAGTAAGCAATCGAAAGGCATTAAGATCAGCCTTTACAGAATTCATCTAAAACTTTCAACTTAATCAGCTGGCCACTTTATAATTAAAAATACACCCAATGCTAATAAGAAGAAAGAATGTATATACCCTGATTGGTGGATGAACCAGCTGGATGCGTTTCAATCAATAATTGAGCCGCACTCTTTAATAATAATAAAAATTTATTAATTTCATGAAATATCCTTGTCAAGCTCATTGCTCACCATGTTTATGTTTTGATACCCGCCATTGGCAAACAAAAAGAAAGCGTTCTTGCATATGGAATCGTATATACCATTTTCACCGCATGTATTATCTGTGATGCGATTAAGTAAGGTATTACGTGGTATCATTTCCGCATCCACAAAAATTTGATTCCACACACCACCGGGGGTGCCAACAAGTTGTCCCAATAGACAATAACAATAGAAATTCTTTATTTCAATCAAACCCGACAGTTGTGGAAGAATTTGATGTATGTATCTTTAGGTGACGATGGTCTAGGCTATAATAAATGTGCACGCTTGTTATCAAGTAGCGATGAATAATTGCAAAATCGACTTTTATTTCTTATTTAAATTTAAATTTTTATATGATATACCTATTTTTACTGCAAATTAAGTTTTTTTTTTTTTTTAACAAAAATGAATTATTTTTTGTTTTATAAATAACATGGAGACCATTTTTACGGTTTTTGGGGAAAATGTATTTAGTTTTTCCATCTTACACTATTTGTTAAAATTTTGCAACATATCCCAAATTTACCATATGTCGCATGTATATTTTTACACTCTTTTTTGCACGGTTTTCTAAGGAACATATCCATCGTATAAAAAAGGGGTGTATGAACTTTTGGTATTGACCAACTTCTTTGTTTAGCTAGGAACCCCAAAACTTTACTGATTATCACTACACTATACTTATAAGAGTTTTTTATTATATTTATATGCAAGACTATTTGTTCAGTAAAAAGTATATAAGCTTCGTTGAAACCGAAGTTATGAAATTTTTTTATTTTAAAATACATACTTGTATTTTACTTAAATATTTTCCAACTTTCAATAATTTTTTTTTTTTTTTATTTATGTTTAGAAATATTTCCCACTTATCAATAGTTGACTTATCTGATCTTCGCTAGGGGGGCTTTAGTGGCCTATACTGATAATGTTGATGCCTTTAGATTATTTAGATTCATTGATGCAATTATATGAAATATTATTATTCTTTTAATCTCGTTGTAATTTGCAATTTACAATATTTTATAATACAATTATTCTATAGTTATAATAAAATTTGTATGCCTATAACGTTTTTCATTTTTTGTGTGTGGCCATACGATCTTATTTCCATTTCAATTTCAGGGCCAATCTAATTTATGACAATTTAATAAATGAATCTAACTTTGAATGAACTTTCGTAGTTGAAAAGAAAATTACAAGTCATTTAATTAAATCTGGGGGCTTGGAACATGTAGCTGTAGCTATTCATTGCCATTGATTTAGTGAGTCCCATGAAGGTGTACTCTGTATGCTAAACTTGTCTCTCGATTTGGTCTTACATCAAATTACAAATCTAAAGGAAGGAGACACATTATGCACTGGAGTATGTGGCACATTATTTTCACTTTCTTTTTCATTCCAAACTAAATGAGAGACAAATCTTTCCATGGCGACAGTAAATAACTATGCGCATTCAAGGCGCTCGTTCGCTGATGTTTGCCATAATGAATCAAAAGATTTTGAGTAAGTGCCAATGGTTTATGTTTTATATTTTTTATTAAATTTAGTTTAGACGGCGACAGCTGACAGAGACAAACGACTGATATTTGTTTGAACGCGAGATGTACAATAAAGACTATTCGCCGCAAAGTTAATATAATATTTTATATAGAAACGAATCACAGTGTAGTAGTCACCAAAGAATCAGTTGAGAACTGAACGTCGTCGGCGTTAGTAGAACACATACACAGTTCTATTTGTTCGTGTGATACTTTGTCTGTGTGATTTTAGTTGAAAAAAAAAAAATCATAGTTTTTTAAGTAAAAATATGTTTCGAAAATTTCTTCCACTTATGACGGCATTCATACAGAATGCAAATCAACAACAATACACTGTAGGTGCTAGAAATCTACTCAAACGCAATGTGCATAATATTAGCAATCAGGGTAGACCACCAAAAATTTTAATTACCGGTGAGAAGAGAGTTTAAGATTAAGAAAGACATCAATTAAATTAAACAATACATTTTTTTAAAGTTAAATTGTATTTCAATTTTAAATGTTTAAAAATAAATATTGTACCAACGAAGATCTTCAAAATTTCCATTCATTTTCCACAAATTTCAAATTTCAAATTTTCTTCTTTCACATGTGTGTATTTGCGTATTGTATTTGCTTCTAGGTGGTTTGGGCCAACTTGGTATCGAGTGCGCAAAATTACTTCGCTCTCAGTATGGCGACAGCAATGTGATACTCTCCGACATTATTAAACCGAGCCAGAACATTATTGATAGTGGTCCATATATTTTTGCCGATATACTTGACTTCAAGGGTCTGCAAAAAATTGTCGTTGATCATCGCATCGATTGGCTTATACATTTTTCAGCCTTACTGAGTGCTGTTGGTGAACAAAATGTTCCATTGGCAGTGAGGTAAGTGTAGTCAATCATAAATACATACAATATGTATGTCATATTTGTGTCGCCAATTTGTTGTTGCAACTTTCACTCTGAAACAGAAATGTAACCGCTTGGCTGATGTCTTTCCTTATTTACTGCGATAGCTTTAATTTCTCATGTTATAATTACCACCGCATGGCTTGTATCTGCCGGCATATTGTGGTTATTTGATGTTGTCTTGTCATTTCACAGAGTAAACATCGAAGGTGTGCATAATGTCATCGAACTTGCCAAACAGTACAAACTGCGCATATTTGTGCCAAGCACAATCGGTGCATTCGGCCCAGACAGTCCACGTAATCCAACTCCAAATGTTACTGTAAGTTTTATTTCATTTCTCTTAACTTCCTGCTTCATTTTTCCTTCGTCTCCTACTCTCTACTTGTACATTATCATAGTTTTCTATTTGATCGATAATCATATTCCTCTATATTTGTATTTCCTCAGATTCAACGTCCACGCACTATTTATGGTGTTTCCAAGGTACATGCAGAACTCATTGGCGAGTATTATTATTATAAATTTGGTTTGGATTTTAGATGTTTGCGTTTCCCTGGAATTATATCAAGCGATCCACCAGGCGGAGGTACAACTGGTGAGTACTAAAAGCGCAGCTTGTTACAGAGATAATTGGATAACAATTGTATTTACGAGTATTATTGTGTGCAAGCATTAGAAGAAAGTGAGAAGCAATAGATCTCTTGAGTAAGGGGAAAATTGTTGTCAGTTGCATGTATGAATGGATGTGTATTTTATTAAATCTAATTTGTTTAATAATGAAATAATTGAAACTGCTTAAAATGTGGAATAACCTCTATATTCTTTATTTCAGATTATGCTGTCGCCATATTCCATGAAGCTTTAAGAACAGGCAAATACACATGTTACTTGAAACCGGATACACGGTTGCCCATGATGTACATTGAGGATGGTCTCAGGTAAAACCAATGAAATTTCTTTTTTTAGTAAAGTTTTGTCTTTAATTTGTATATTTTTCTCATTATATATAACCAGAGCACTGCTGGAATTTATGCGCACGCCTTCAGAGAAATTGTCCCGGCGCGTGTACAATGTAACAGCGATGTCATTTACCCCAGAAGAACTTGTCGAAGAACTGAGTAGATATGTACCCAATTTACATATCACATATAAACCAGATGGTCGTCAGTCTATTGCCGATTCATGGCCGCAAGTTTTCGATGATTCAGAAGCTCGAAAAGACTGGAACTGGCAACACAAATACGATCTTAGAAATCTCGTTGATTTCATGGTCAAAGATGTACAAAACAATTATATTAATGCAGGGAATGGCGAAAGGCTTAATATTTAACACAATACCTACCTATATCTCATCGTATGTTCGATGAATTACCCAAATTAGTATTTAAAATTCCACATCAATGAATCAATTTGTTGCATTTACAAAATGGCATTTAACAATTCAAATATGTACTCAAACAAATCTTAGTGATGGCAAAATACAATTTAAATAAATGATTTTATGATATGGTTGGGGTTTCTTCCTTTCTTTCTTTCATTTCTGAAAATTTATTTATTAGAACTAAGATTATAATTACAAATTATAACCTAGTATTTAATATGAGCAATAGCGACGAATGCCTTCAGCTCAGGGGAAAGTTAAGAAGGAAAGGAGAAAATTAGAAAAGTGCAGGACCAGACTTGCCTTGAGCGGGAATCGAACCCGCGACTCTTGGGATGTCAGCCAGCGCATATAAACCACAGACGAGTAGATGGTGATCCAAATTTAAGTAAAACAAAAAAAGATTTCATTGTTTTTTTTTAATTGCAGAGTCTAAGTATTGTTACTGGAAAATGCACACCACCTGTAACATCATTAGTCTCCTATTTTTTTAACTTTAACAGTTTTGTGTTGAACACACCGGTTTGAATGAGTTAAAAAATATATAAATACACACACGCCTGAAAGCATGCAAGGTTTTTTAAAACACCTGAAATGTTTCGAAGATACAGGTATTAAATAGACTTGTGCAAGAGCACATTCGCTTTGCCTGCCAACAAGAGTTGTAATTCAGGCACGTCAACTCAATTTCAATGAGCGCAACAAAATTTGTACGTTATTCTTGTTTTGCGAAAGAAGTGAATGCATGTTTTCGATATTCAGTGAAGAAGTGTCCGCATTCTTAGAATATGGGAAAAATATGAAAGACCGTACTAAAAGTGTCCTCTGTGATGCAGACAGGCGACTTATTTTGAGAAAAGCCTCAAACTCTCACGATTCAATATCGAAAACTAAGGCAAAATGTGGACTTAACGCAAGCTTAACCACTATTCGCTGTGTATTATCGAAAACTGCATATTTAGAAAGGTTAACAATTAAAAAACACCACCACTGAATGCACTTGGAAAGGAGCACCGCCTTACTTTTTGCCGTAACCATATGAGCTGGACTTTAGAGTGGCATCACGTCGTATTCTCAGATGAAAAAATACAATTTGGATGGACCCGATGGCTACACCTATTATTTCCATGATTTGGAAGAACATCCAAAGCAAAGCAAACATGTGAAAATAGAGCAGTTCAAAAGGAAGAATACCAAAAATTTCGACTTGAACATAACCTATGATCCAATCAATGCCAATGTTACCTATCAGAATTAAGTTTTAACTTGTCAATGATGGAATGGATGGTAACACATTTCCATACTTTAATTTTAAATCCAACTGCAAGAATTATGTGCATATATATACTGAAAATTGTTTAAAATCGTGTATTTTCCATAAAATTTACGTTTGAACTTAGCGCAACGTGCACGCAATGTTCCATTTGTACCAAAACAAAAAACAGCTGTGTGGTCATCAAACTGCATTTCGGTCAAAAATGTATGTAAGTTTTGGTTATACATAATACAATAATTTAATCAATTAAATTAATCTTGAACTAATTAATTAATTATGTATCTTGTGTTTCTTAATACAATATAACAAAAAAAAAAATTGTGTTTTTATTTTGTTGTTGCGGAAATAAAGCATTTATTACAATTCCAATTTAAAGTTCTTAAACTAATAAATTATTTGAGCATAAAAAGTTTTTTATATATTAATATAATTGCTCAACTAAACTAAATGTGCGATAACATAATTACAAAAGATTAGATAGAAAGTATACAATAAAATTAGTAAAATTAAATTATAAATTGAAACCAAATTCAATTGATTGAAAAGTGCCCAAATATCCAACATGACTCACTGCCCAATTTTATCACACAAAATCCACAGAAATGCAAAACTTGATTTTGGTTTACAGTTTAGTTTTGCCTAAATACAATATTTATTTATTATCAGATCATTTAAAGTTATTAAATTTCCTCATAGAAATTATTCTTTTCATTTTCATTATGCTCTCCACGAGTTTGTCTGTACTTCATGAACTGGTGCAGGCAGCCGCCGTGCATTGACGCGAACATGGCAGCGGCGACATCTAAGTCCAGCCCAGTCTGCTCCGAAGTCTTTACAGTAATCGACGGAGCTGACTTGGACGATTTCTTATGGACTGGTGGGTCTGTAAGAAGATCGAAGAAAGGCAGCTTATCAGTTGATTTTACTTGATTTCATTTTCATCAAATTATTTAAGAATTTGTGAACGCACAAAATTACAATTCAATTAATATTTTTATTATAATATTTAATAAAATTCATTCTATTATGTACGTATCTTTGATATGAATCTATGTAGATCAAATTACTATAACAAATTGCATATTCCCACATAAATTGGTAAGATTAATTTGTGGCCTCATTATTCGATCCAACCATGTCATTGGTGCATTACTTAATATCTGAATAAACTGGCAAATTTCATAGCTTTTTGTGTTTATGATCATATCATTTTATGGAAAATTATCATTTTATCTAAGATCCACATTTAAACATCTTACAACATACACAATATATCCGTCTGCCTTTCAAACTATTAGTTGAAAAACTTCTATACATATTTCTATATCATTTCGCCTCTCTAAGGCCAATAAATTGTATTTTTTTATATGAATTGAATTGACCTCAAATACACAATTTCTCTAATATGCTATGCATTTCTTTCTTCATAAAAGGTTTACAGATTTGAACCAACTGAACGAACCTTGTTTTCTATATAAATTTGTCTAAGAAGCATCTAACAGAAGTTTTTTTTTTTAATTCGTTTTGTCAGTTTGTTTGTTAGTAATCAAAACAAAAAAAAACAAAAAAAAAAAGAATAAGAAATGATATATAGAAATACTATAATTAACTAAAATTATTAACTATTAAATTGTAAATAAGGTACATATTTCTTTATCATAAGTAATTTGTATTGCTTTGTTTGATTTGATTGTTGCAGAGTTGTTGCATGTTGTTTGTTTATTTGTTTGTTTGTTGTTGATGTATTTTTGTTTGATTGAATTTGAAAATAATTCTCTATATATTTCTTTCTTTTG
The DNA here is from genome assembly GCA_037043295.1 of Amiota minor. NCBI lineage: Eukaryota > Metazoa > Arthropoda > Insecta > Diptera > Drosophilidae > Amiota > Amiota minor. The sequence goes on from JBAMAW010001055.1 coordinate 289,552, forward strand.
TTTTTTTATTTTTTGATTTTGTTCCTTTTTAAACGAACAAATTAATTTATCGTTTAAATCATATGTGACATCATGCAACGACTCACATCTCGATTAGCGCGATGCAAGTGACCTTGATAGTGTTGATTATGATGATATTGATGATACTGATTGTGTTGTTGTAGTTGTTGAAGATGATGAGGGTGTTGTTGCTGCTGCTGTAGTTGCTGTGTTGCACTAGTTTGATGTGGTGTGGTGGTGCTCTGTGAATGAGCGATTGTCATTGCTTCATCAGCATATACCTGTAGTTCTGGTTGGTGATCCATATCCATAAGGCATGATTGTGTACCAATTTGTGTCATCATCATCGGCAACGAAAAGAAATCTGAAAACAAATAAAAACAAAACAATGACATTCAAATTTTAATTGATACTATAAATTTTAAATCACTCATAAGACGAGTGGATTTGCCATTGGCAGCAAACGACTCAATTCATTTCATTCAGCGAAATCAGCAGCAGCTGCTGCTCTGCGACTGAGTGGCCCAATTCCAATCGTTTATAAATAGCAATTGTCATTGCCTTTATTTGTTGGCTACTCGCAGCAGAGCGCAAAGTAGACGTTGTTCGATCGATCGCTCGCTCGCTCACAGTGTGCGTTGCCTGATGACAGCATTAAATTGCGAAATATTATAATTTTGAGGTCTTTTTTTTCAGAGTAACACAATAACATTTTCTGTCGCTCCAGTTGAAGTTATCTATAAAATTCTCAATGCTTATCGCCATTGATAGACACATATCTTGAGAAATTTATGAAAAGATATGATTCTTATACTACAATCGAACTTCTCTATATAACGAAGATCTTTCTATTACTAACTGATCTCGAACAATTTTTTTTGATTCCATTTTCAGTATATTTTTCCATAGAAAAACATAATTAGAGGAATTCCATAAAAAAGAAAATGTTTTAAAAAAAAAAATAAAAAACGAATAATGAATAATTTTCTGATTAAGAAGAAGATTTGACCAATCAATAATGGATGGTAATAAGTAATGTACACTGGGACTGTGAGTTCCTGCATCCATTGAAGTAATTCGTCGTTTTTTCGAGATACAAGAGTTAAGTCATTCCGAACAATGTATTTGGATAAATTAAGAACGGTACCAAAATTTATTATTTCTGTACTTCATCTATTCTCTATATACAGTGTCATGCGAATTCGTTATAAAGAAGTTCAGCAGACTGTATAGAAAAATATTAGCGATAAAAAGTATCTCTAATAACAAGATGAATATTTGTTTTTCAGTCAAGTTGTTGTTGTTTCAAAATATGGATAAATAATAAAGATTCAGTTCAAGGCGGCAATGTAAATTATTATAAAAGGGGAGGTCAGGTGAGGTAATTAACAAAGTTATTTTATTATTGCTACAATTGCCGTTAAGCAAGACATCAGACAAGAAAATAAAAGAAAAGACATGACTCAAGGGTAAACTGAAATTATAATTTTCATGAAATAAATTTAACCAAAAATTTGGATTTACTCACCATTACAATATTGCGCAGCCATATCGGCTTCATCGTCATAACGGCAACGCTTCGCTGCAACAGCACCAGTAGCAGCATTTATTGCTTCTGCTGCTGGTGATGTTGTACCGTTAAGAAAAGCAGCCAATTCAATGTTGCTGTTGTTGTTGTTGTTGGCACAATCTTCATAGAAACGTTTCTTACAACGCAAAGCACTGTAGCCGGCATTGACACTGTTTTCTACTGTTGTTGTTTTTGTTGGTATTGTCTGATTCAATGAGATACTGTTTATGTTGTTGTTGTTGTTGTTATTGATATTATTGTTGTTGTCATTTGGGTCCTGTTGTTGCTCACGTGCAACTGTTGCTGTTGCTGCATCATCATTTATATGGGAAAACCCATAGTAACCATTTGATGAGATATGAGAGATTGCACGTGGATTAAATAAATCCATGCCACTACGATTTGTTGAGTTTGCCCCCACTGGAACAACATCATTAACATTGCCACCATGTGCCCAGCATTCGAAATTTGTCAAAACCATTGCGCGTCTATTGCTTTTTAACTATCCTCTCCGTCGTCGTCGTCGTCGTCGTCGCTGCTGCCTTTGTCTTCGTTGTAGCGTTTGTTGCAGTGGAAATTTACCAAAAATGTGCTGTTGTGCTTTAACCGATCAACCAACAGAGTGAGTGAGTGAATGACTGAGTGACTAGCTGACGATGAACGTTCGTTTTGCGCGCGTACGTCGCTTTGTTCATTCGTTTTATATTAAACTTTCCGTTCAACTGCAATGGCCACAATAATACACATATGTATAAATAATATAATATTTAATTGCTGCACACGTTAATAAATTAATAAAATAAAAATATCTTTAAAGTCAAAATATTATAATATATGTACTTATGTACGAGTATTGTGTTGTTTATATGGCGTCGTTTACTTTGTACTACATGCATACATCAGCAATTTTATAATAACAAAAAGTATGAAACAAAGTAAGAATTGTGCGCTGACGGCACTCTTTAAAAATAAAAACCAACACCACCAATTAGAAAGAAGCAAAGTTTACTCAATTATTATTTACATTTCGTCAATTCGCTTTTGTCGGCGTCTTCGTCACAATTTCAATTCCTCCACCACACTCCACTTCACCAACACACACACTACTTACTTCAACCACCGGCACAAGAAAACAAATATTAAAACGGTAACCCGCTCGCTCATCGACGTTCAAACAGCAACTGATTCTTTCCATTTCTGTTTTGTATATTTCATCGTTTTTCACCTTACCTTCACACACAAAAACGCAAGATTGTATTTAAAGGTAGTAAATGAATGTGATTTACAATAGCAACACTAATTTATTTGAAATTCATTAACAAAAAATGTTGATAGTATGTTTCCATTCAAATTTCTTCAAAGGAATAATAAATGCAAAAAAAAAATATACACAATATTATTATTTGAAAATTTATGGTTTAATTCAATATTTACTAAATTTATGTTTATTAATCTTTGCTGACTATATAGTGCGCGCAGGGTCACCGTAATAAACTAGAGATTTTACAAAATCAATTGTTAAAAATGATTTATAATCTTCCTTTTTATTACACCACTTCTTTACTCCACGTAAAGGCAATCCATGGCAGATGAAATAATTTGTCAGGCTAGTATTAGTTTTTGTGTAAGAAATCAACTAAGTATTACACTTTCCAAGTGTCCAAGATCGGCACTAATTCATAATTAGCTCTATTAAGTCCTGATCCTTAGTTTTAGGTTCATTTGTATAATTCTTTTATGTAAGGTTTTTGTGTCCCCTATTTTCCTTACACAAATAACATGATGATAAACGTAATGAATAATTTATTGTATTAATTATCTCCTTTGTTGTTAAGATGTCTAAGGAACTAAACTCTGTACAAGCGATAAAATTAATCAATCTGTAAATTGAAATTATCAACACGGGTTAATAAAGAAAAAGTAAAATGTAATAATGAAAGCAACAATTAGATTGGAGAAAGCATGGGACTAGTCACAGTGGTCTCGACTGGGGGTATTGCAGCCTAAAATCGAAACCATTTAAGATGTATACATTTTCGTTTTCTTCCAAAACTACTTGCCCAAAAATGTGCATGATATCTCATCCCTTTAAAAACCGAACGGATATTTTATTTCCTAAAATTTTAGTTAATAACTATAATTCTTTTCCAATTCTAAAGCAATCGCATTTGTCCTGACATGCATAGGACAAGGTTTTCTTTAATCCTCTCTTTTTAATATAATATTTTAGTCTATCAGTTTCTTTGTCTTTTCAATTGCAAACATTTGGGTGGAATAACGAACATAACAAATCTTAAAAGCAAATCAAGCACATAAAATTATGTTTGTACTCGCTTAATAAAATATCTTTACATTTTAGCTCATCAAACCCATTTGTGACCATAAGATTGATTAACCCTACAGCCATCAGTTGAAAACTCACTGGCATTGATGTTATTGTTGCTAAACAAATCCTATTACATATTGGCGTTAGCACAATGCACTGGATGTTGTTTTTCACGCAATATCCTTGTCTCATTGTCTCTCGGCCTCATAGCTAAAATGAAAATGTAGAAAATATGCAATACGATATAATTTTATTTCCTTTTCAATGAAAAGCATTTATTATTGTACTTTACACACAAAAAGAAAGAATAATTAATTAATTGATTGATTATTTAATATACTTACATATATACAATTTTATCATTCAAATAATAAATCTGGGACATAACATACACGTAACGTAGATACATAATATTTTTCAAATTCTTTTAGAATAATCGATGATTTATATAATAATACAAATACAAATAAAAAACGCTCTCATCAACCGATGCATCCTTTCCAGGCTAATCCACCGCATGCCATGCTTACGATAACATAGATAACAAAAATGATAACCAGCCCGACAACAACATAGAGTCTTATGTTTTTCCAAAACATTTGCCGGGCGAGATTACGTGATGCTTTACGGAATGCAACCGACTAGAAAGATGAGTACAGAACAATAGTTATCATTATGCAATAAAATATTCTGGTTTATGTACTTACATTATTGCTCAGATTCTCAGTTTTATTTACGAGTAGTTCTAGTTTTTCGCCACGATCACGTAAGCTGTCTACATAATGAAAGCAACAATTGTTTTATTTTTTTTTTTTTTATAAAATTGGACTTGGATTTGCATTTAATGGATACTTACCAATATTCTTGACCATTATATCCTTTAATTCGTCAATTTGTCCATGTACCCGCGATATATTGTCAACTTCCCGAGATTGACTGAAGAATATCATTTGTTCAGCTAGAACTTTAGAGAATTCGGTGTTCATGGCATAGGCAATTGCCGTGGCCACTTGAAGTCCATAGGCCTGTATAAATCTCTGCTTGATGTCAGCGAGAAAAAAGAAAGCTCTAGATCTTTCAAATTCCTGCAACAAAATACGGTTTTTTCAAAACTCTTCTATTCAACTCAATATTTTTTTTTTCTGGCATACATTGTCTGTGATGCACATGTAAATCAGTTTGTTCTCGCAACTATAATGTATCAGGTAATCACCATGCGTGTAGGTCATTTTGTGGTTTTCAGGCGCTATTCTCGCAATAATCTGCTCTGTCACTTCGGCGAAATTGCCCACACATTCAGCATACTTAGCCAAAACGGTGGGGCCGCGCGATATGACACTATAAAGAATTGGCATTGTGTTATTCCACACTTGTATTCGTCTTTGGTTGGAAAAGATGCTTGTATTATTATTTGTTAGTTTTTTTTTCTTGTCAAGTCGCCGCACTCTATGACTTTATGTGATGTAAATTGTTCACACCCCGCATGCCTACATACATTGACTGCAAAAAAATTTAAGAATCATATATTAATATGCATTATGTATTGAAAATTTAAGGTGATTGTGGGTCAAATCTCCACCGATTTAAATGAATTTGTTGATTATACTTTCAAGTAAACACAATGCGATTACTCACTCATCCAACAAAAAATTTGCTTTGTTCTTTTTTTCTACTGCTGCAGAGTAGGAAAGGGCGTTTATCTAAACAACAACAAGACCGGCCTTGTCGTCAAAGTCTTCTTATGAAATTTATTTAGCTATAATGCTAATTTAAATTATTCAAATTTAAAATTGTTTTATTTTTTATTTTCTCTTTTAAATTCGCCATAAATTTCATAAAACGTACACGGAAAGTGCATACGCACTCAAAAAATTGCACTTTTTGTTTTTATTATCGCAGCCAGAGTTGCCTCTACCTCTGGAGAATTAGTTCGAATGAAGTTGGCAACTCTAAGAGTTGTAATGGTGATTTGTGATCTCACCCATGCTATTTAATGTAATTTTCATAAAATAAGCATATCATATCAGCATATTTAACTTAAGCAGATATTATAGGAAAAGAATAAAAGTTAGAAATAAAATTAACTAATTTGTACTCCCAATATATATTAATATAAATGCAACTATCACTTGTTATTTTTAGTTCAGTTATTAGTGATTTTCTTGTAGCAGTGATATATTGCTCAGCACTAACTAAATTTGGCTATACTTTTGTTTATCGTGTCGCGTTCACTGAATGAAAACAATTGAAAAATTTGCTTTAAAAAATATACAAAGTGCTGAAAATAATTTATTATTAGTGCATACAAAATGTCTTTGGAGTTAGTTAATGGTGGTGGTGGTGGTAGTGGTGGTACGCCGAATAATGAAAAACAAGAATTGTTGGCATTGCTGAAATTAGTGAAGAAGTACAATTTGAAGGGAACGCAAGAACTGCTCTGTAAAGAGGCAAATATAAAAGCAGAGGAATTAGATGGGTCAAATGACATTGATTTGCGAGTACTTCTTAATTCCGCCATTGGTGGTGCTGATGGTGGTGCAACAAACTCAGAAACAACGCAAAATACGTCAAAGCCGCTATCAGTAGCGGCGCCTGTATTGCCAGCAAGACCAGTAGCAACAACGGATGCCGATGCTGATTTTGATGCTATAGACCCCAAACAATATGACACTGCCTTCTCAGATCTACGTACATTTGTTGAAGAATCATTGGATATATACAAACATGAGCTTTCTATGTCATTATATCCGATCATGGTCCAGATTTACTTTAAAATGATTGCTAGCGGTCATAAGAATGCAGCAAGGGATTTCATCGAAAAATACAAATTGGATATGGATCACTTCTATCATGAGGCTTTGCAGCAACTGCTGCTGATAACAAAACCGGAAGAATTGGAAGATAATGATTTTGTGAACGCCATGGATACGGATAAATTCATCATACGAATGTCACGGGATTCACATTCACTTTTTAAACGCCACATTCAGGATAGGCGGCAAGAATTGATAGCGGATATTGTGGCCAAATCTCTTCATTTCGATACTTACGAGGGCATGGCGCGCAGTAAGGCACAGTGTGTTTCCACAGCCGGTGCCCATACTGGCGAAGCGAAGCGCCAAGATAATAAAGTGCGTGTTTATTATGGTTTATTGAAAGAGGTCGATTTCCAGTCTCTAACGACTCCAGCTCCAGTTGTTGAAGAAGAGGAGGATGATCCTGATGCGCCGGATAAGCCAAAGAAAAAAAAACCTAAAAAGGATCCATTGTTTTCAAAGAAATCAAAGTCAGATCCAAATGCGCCTACCATAGATCGGATACCTTTGCCAGAACTGAAAGACGCTGATAAATTACTCAAACTTAAAGCATTGCGCGAGGCCTCAAAGCGTATAACGCTCAGCAAAGACTCTTTGCCATCAGTTTGTTTCTATAATGTCCTGAACACGCATCAAATGGTTACATGTGCGGAGGTCTCTGAGGATTCTAGCATGCTTGCTTGTGGTTTCAGTAACTCACTAATCCGTGTTTGGACTCTTACACCGACTAAACTGAAAGAGCTAAAGGCGCTGAAAGCCTTAAGGAACTTGATAAAGAGATGGCAGACATAAATGCTCGGATGTTAGATGATCGCACGGGTGAACAAGTTCGCATCCTCTACGGACATAGTGGCCCCGTATATCGCTGCTCTTTTGCTCCGGAATTGAATATGTTACTGTCATGCTCGGAAGACACAACGATACGATTGTGGTCATTACTGACTTGGACCTGCATTGTTGTTTACAAAGGACATGTTTATCCCGTGTGGGATGTGCGATTTTCACCACACGGTTATTACTTTGCCTCATGTTCAATGGATAAGACGGCACGCCTGTGGGCGACAGATGGAAATCAACCGCTACGTATATTCACTGGTCACTTCTCGGATGTGGACTGCGTACAATTTCATCCAAATTCAAACTACATTGCAAGTGGCTCCAGTGATCGTACTGTTCGCTTGTGGGATACATTGACCGGACAGTCGGTGCGCTTGATGACTGGACATAAAGCTTCCATAAACTCATTGGCCTTTTCAACATGTGGTCGATACTTAGCCTCCGGTGCAGGTGATCATAATATTATTGTTTGGGATTTATCAAATGGATTACAGGTTAGAACTTTATTGCGACATAATGGATCAATACACACACTATCCTTCAGTCGAGATGGCAACTTGCTTGCTGCTGGCGGTCTCGATTGTTACCTTACTATTTGGGATTTCGCTAAACTAACCGAAGACTATTTAGGAAATCAAGTAGCACTTCCACACCTCTTAGATGAAAATGAGGAAGACGTCTACCTAATACGAGCGTATCCTAGCAAATCAACTCCCTTCCTGTCACTTCACTTCACCAGGAGAAACTTATTGTTGGCCGTAGGATCATTTAAATCTTAATATCTCTTGGAAAAGTGTGCATACATTAATTTTATTTAAGAAAAATATATTTTATTCTGAGGAATACTTTTCTAGTTTATATATTCCATGGGTACACATTCCTCGGCGGCTACATGCGAAGGAGAAGAACCGTCAAGATAATGTTGGGGCTGCTCATTTTGAAAGCTGTGTAGAAAAGAAAAATTGTGTAAATACAACAGAAGAGTTAAACACTCGATTGATGAAACTATTACCATTTCGAAGGACTTTCATCACTTAGCATGGTAGCGGGTACTGTTGCGGAGGTGCATTCGACACTCATTAGTTCAATGGCCGATGGCTTGCGCGCTTGTAGCTGCCGAGTTATTTCGGCAGTTGTTAATTGAAACTCCCGTTTGTCTTGCTCAACTACAATTTGGTTTGGAGTTGTAGGCACAACCACAGGCACTGGACGTTGCTCGTTCGGCAGTTGTTGTTGTTGTGGTAATTGCTGTTGGGTTTGTGGTTGCGGGTGTGATTGTTGTTGTATTTTCTTTTGTTTCTGTACGTGTTGGCCACCTTGAGAGAGGGGCATCTTTCGTTTGCGGCCACGTGTTGATCCACTCGACACAGGTGTACCAGATTTTCCCTCGACTTTTCGTCTGTAAAAACAAATAAATAAATATTATATACGAGTGCTTTGAAAACAACGTTAATCTTAGTCATCAAAACACACTTTCTAACATTCTCCTTGGGTTGTGATTGTGCAGTTGTTTGTGTGTCGTCATCAGACGATTCAGTTGCATCGTCTTCGGAAGATGTATTTCCAGGTTTCTCATACTGCAAAAGCCGATCAAGTAGAAATGCACGATCGCGTGAGATTTTCAACAAGCGACGTTGATTAAAGCGTAGTGTATCTTGAAAATACTCGTTCTCCTACATAATCGCAACAAAAACACATTTGAACAATTTAGTCATCAATTATAACAATTTTTGCATTTGTTTAGCACTCACATAAATTAAAAACTTAAGTTTACGCTTTAAAAGAAGGTAACGAGTTTTGTAATCGACACCTCCGTGTTCCATGGTTCTAACATTCGGATGTGGATGTGTTGGTGCTTCCTGGCTTTCATCGCTTCCCTCGTCATTAATGGCGGCCTCCTGATTTGCCATTGTACGGCAATACCAACCCTCTAACATATCTTTCTCCTTACTGCTCGGATCAATATTTTTTTTACAGAAATGCCTAACTATAATGAATGTAAGGCCTGCCAACTTGATGAAATTAGACATTTTGAATTGGCAAAAATAAGTACATTGTTTTTTTAAACAACCAAATCCTTATCATTCTAAGCTTGGAAACTATGTTAAGTTAGCTCGCCGTAGAATCAATTAAAAAAAAAAAAAAAAGAGACAAATCCCCCAAACTCGCCAAAATTTAAGAAAGGTTTTACGGGAAAACAAATCCGTTTTTCTAGAAAAGCAAGACCGTTACATGGTAGATGCGTTCAAAGTCTTTATTTTTCATGTCCATCCACATTTGCGACAGAAGTCTTGATGAGGGTCCAGAATCAATTGAACCATCCGCATCCTATACAAGTCAAAGTGTAAGAGTTCTAAAGCCTGCTTCTGTTATTAGCAGGATATTTACTAGATTACTGTTACGATTGTATTGTATTTGTAATTATAGACATGGGCACAACACAGAATGAGTTTCATTATCTTGTTTTGGTATAAATACTTAAGAAATAACATAAAAGAAGCATTACAGAATGAAGAAAATGTTTAAATGAAATAAGGTTAAATACTAGGAATGGAGTATCATCTGGCCCGATTGGTGTTACTGGAACAGCGTAGGGTAATTGAAATGTTATCTCCTTTTATGAATGAAACGAGCTTAAATACTAATAGTATGATAATAAATTCGATTCGAAATCATTCACTGCAAATAGTCCATAAGGAATGGAGTATCATCTGGACCGTATGGAGATAATGGCACATCATAAGGTAGTGGAAATGCTGGTACACCATTACGTGAATTGCATAATGGGAATGTGTCTTCTCCAGTCTTAAAGAAAATATATAAATATATAATGTAATTAAAATGCACATGAACATCAATCGTGAATTCAAATTACATACCACAAATTTAGGAATGAAAAGTACGCCTGCTTCATAATTAGTGACACGCAAACATGGTTGTATACTCGTATTTTTGTTAAAAGATCCCCATGCTGCTTTTGATAAATTGGCAGATGTGAGCATAAACCAATAAACGCATTGTTGTTCCAGATCAAAACGTGTATAGCTTTTGATATGAGGCATAGCATGAGAACGATGACGATCATCCGATTTCCATTGATGCATATGTTCTTTAAGCCAGTGCTGTTTATCGTTTGTGCTCTTGCTATATGGAAGGCAACCGCCACCTAGAAGTCCATCATGGCTTCGTTGAACATTGCCTAAACTAGGATATATCATTTTGAATGGCGGCATTGAGCGAGGACCTGGCGGTTGTGAGTCTTTCCGTAGACTGTTGACAAAATCGGTTTGGATCCAAGCTTGAACATTTGCACCTAAACTTCCAATGCTAGAACTTTGACAAACGATTGGGATGCGATCTTCTATGTGTGTGGCATGTTTTTGAAGAAGATTACCAACACGGGCATGACCCCATTGAATGCCATTGTTTTTGTCTCTCTGAAAGCCACCACCGTTGGTTTCCCGAAATCCTCCAGGCACAGAACCAATAAAGAAAACACTGCAATAAATTAAACCAATTAAGGAAAATTTTACACATCATTCCGACTCCAAAGAGAGGAAGGGAAACTTACTTAATTGCACTCAAATCGCTGTAACGTATACGTTCGATCCAAGGTCGAAGTTTTTCTGTTTTATATTGGCCAAGGTATAGAATTATGTCCTGCTTAAAACCAGTTGGGCTTTCGCCAGCAGCAGTGTCCGCATCCTCTGGCAACTTATTCAACTTTGGGCTCATCCAAACACCCTGCGTACGATTATCCCAATCGTCCTCATATAGATTTGCAGTAGATATTACAATTCTCATCGATTTATCTCGATAACCTAAAAGCATCATCTTTGTGTGTGATGTAGAAAATGGTACCGGCATATTGACTTTTATAGCTGTAACTTGTTGTTTATGCTTATTTATAGTCAAAAGGTCAGGTGTCTCATCGCCATAGAGAACAAGTAGAGGTTTATTTCTATGGAAGATATATGGGAGAGTAAAGAAAAATAAACTAAATTTTATTGACTATATCGAAACCACTTACAGTATGCCAGCGAAATAATAGTGACCCAGTAGCCATCCAATGTCGACCATAAAATTGATTTGAACGGTACTTTCGATCTCACCAAGACTTTCGTCGAAGATTTCTGAAAGCAGTGAGCAGTGTTACTCCTGTAAGACAAAGTTGAAATACACTGTGCCAAAATACCTTGCAATGTTATAGTTAAGGGCTCAATGTGCGTTTTCTTGGAGTCTGTTATAGCTGTCAAAAACATATTATATGGCGCTGCCTTTTCCAATTTGGCTGCCATGCGGCCCTTCTTAACAACAACCGGTATGTAATCATATATATCTTTAGTTACTTTTTGTTTTTTGGCAAGATTGCTGGAATTAGAACAACTTGCACCATTAGTATCCGAGTTGTTCATGGCCTGACTCTGAGCCGACGTAGAAGAACCTACAGGATTAGGTGACGCACTACGTTTAACGCTAGTTTTTCCGTTCTTTTCTATAAATCTCAGTTGTATGGAAATAAGTTCCTTCGAGAGACTCTCGGGTATTTCATACTGGTTAGTTTCACTGTTTCGTCCTTTAGCGTAAATCTCGTTCACTGTGATTGATTGTGAAGCATTGACATTAAACAATAAATTACTGAATTACTACTTACAGTGGGCATGTGAAAACTCTTCAAAGTGTATCGGATTCTTCCGATAACATTTTGTCGCATATGGACATTCCTTCATTTTGATCTCGGATAGGTTTTTGTAATTTATTGAAAATTAAACGCGAAGCCAACACCGAGGGCTGCTACAACTTAATAAAAAAAATTGAGCACATTGACAGCTGTCAAACAGCAAACAGGGTAGCCCTGAATCATGTGATATTTTTTTTTTTTTTTTTTTTTTGTGAAACTGTCTGACTGGCACATAGAAGAAGATCATCGGTGAATGAATTGTGTATATATTTTCGAAAATTTCCAAATTCTAAAATAGTTTTAGATTAAAATACCAAAAATATGGCTAACAGAAATAAAAATAATCAAAACGCACAGAGAACCACGAGGCAATCGGAGGAGGTAAGCTAAGTGATGGTGAATATTATTTACAGAGCATACGTTTAATTAGCAGTTCGCCGCTTTTTGCCGGTCTGTTTACAGGATTCCCAGGACTACAGTGCATTTGTGGTTGTTCTATTCTACTGCTCGCTTATAGTATTTTTCCCAGTTGTAACTTTCTTTGCACTTAAGCTATTCGTTTTGGACAGTTTCTTTACGCTTACCGAGGTCAGAACTAACATACTTTCAGCTGTAGGTGCCGTGCTAGCGCTTCATGGAGCACTCGGATTATACATTTATCGGGCTTATTTTGGCAGTGGACACAAAACACAATCAAAGCAAGATTAACATCGAAACAGACTGCAAACATTCATTCGTTTTAAAATGTGTTTTACTGTATTTTTGTTGTTAAGCCATACATATAGTTCATAAATAAACCAATAACAGAATGTGGAAAACAGTGACGTTAAGATTTCTCAATGAATGAGTGTAATATATGTGGTGCTGTTAACAGGAAATGCAACCCTGAAAGGGCTGCTTCTGTTTTTTCTTGAAAATTACCGATAGTTATCTATCGGTTATATAAGGAAAATAACATCCACAAGGGAAGAAGAAGTTAATGCACTTATAAATACATAAATAGTGATTTGATATTATTAAAAAAATAGTTTTAGCAATGAAAAATTTATTTAAATTTGGCACAAAAATTCTGCAGCAAACAGATTGGAGAAAGCTAGTACCGTCACGGCGTAAGAAAATCTATAACTTGGGCGCTTGTTTCGAAGTTGGCCCCCTGGTAAGTGCTGATAATTGATTGTTTGTTGTCTTGTGATATAAACACAAATCACTTTACACTGATTCATAATCATAATTGGTCGAATTGGAAATGGATACGAACGGACGAAATGATTGATAACGGTTTATTTCCAAAACCAATGATCGATCGATCGGTTAATGCCGTTAACCACTTTGGTGGCAACTTGGAGTACAGCGGATCTGTACATGTGTTGGTGGTGTAGCTGCTGGTATTTGGCGCAGAGTTGCAATAGAAGAGAGACTGAGTTCTACATCAGCTGCTTTTTTATTGTGTATTATTTTCGCTTATTTCCATGACTTTCAATTAAGAATAATTTTCCATTTTTATAAATAATAATAATTTACATTTTGCTTTTTTTTTTTTTTAAATTCAAACTTTAAACTTTTGTGTTATTAAACTAAAGAAAAAACCACGCAGTGTTCAAAGCAGCATAGTTTTGCTTATTACAATTTCAAATATAAGTACATAGTACTAATGTTTTAATGGTATTGAACTGAAAGAATCAGAACCACCTGTTAAGAGTAAACATTCCATGAAATTTTAATACAATAGACAAAAGTTCAGTGTGGTATTTACTTAATAGTTGAGTGAGCCACGTACATGATGTATCGAATTAGTGAAAAATCTATTGCTGTTGTGCTGCTAATTATAAGTTCCGTTGTCTTGCTAGAAGGACTAGAGCAAGAGGATTTCTATGTAGGACGACAAAAGGTACAGCTTCGACATTAACATATAACAGAAAATGAGAATGTTCCCTTCAATAATAATTTGAATTTTCTTTCTTTGGTTTGCCAGGTACAACATATTCCGGCTAAATTATCACGTGAGAATTTCCTTAATTATGCCATTTTGTCGGATGCGTCACATATGCGTGAATCAATTAAACATATATTAATTCCACGTGTCGTGGGCACTGAAAACCATAAAAAGGTCAGGGAATATATTGTAGGAAGCTTAAGGAACCTTAAATGGGATGTCAATCTGCATACGTTTCATGATGAAGCACCTATTTTAGGCAAACTACATTTTCACAATATCATCGCTACCCTAAACCCGAATGCTGAACGTTACCTGATTCTTGCTTGTCATTACGATAGCAAATACTTTAAGGATATGGAGTTTTATGGGGCAACAGATTCAGCGGTGCCATGTGCTATGCTCTTGAATTTGGCCCATGTGCTGCGCGATGAACTGAAACAATTTCAAAGTACAAAACTTAGTCTTATGTTGTTATTTTTCGACGGCGAGGAGGCCTTTGATACTTGGGGACCCAAAGATTCAATCTATGGAGCACGACACTTGGCAAAACATTGGGAAGAGCAAATCTACTTGATCGCATTGATATGCTTGTGCTACTCGACTTAATTGGAGCGCCAGATCCAAAGTTTTATAGTTTCCATAACAGCACAGAGTCGTGGTATTCTCGTTTGATTGACTTGGAAGAAAAACTGGGCAATTCAGGATTTTTGCAACGTTATATGACAAGCAGTGTATCACGGTATCATCCAAATCGTTATTTTCAACAGAATTCTCTAGCTTCATCATTGATTGAGGACGATCACATTCCTTTCCTAAAACGGAATGTGCCGATATTGCATTTAATACCCATCCCATTTCCCACCACGTGGCATACTGAATATGATAATCCAACTGTTATCGATTATGCGACAACAGAAAACATAGCCCTCATTTTACGTCTCTTCACTATGGAATACTTATTACCGTCCCTGGAGGAGCAGCATTAACTGATTGATATTATGTCCCAGAACCAGCTTACGACGCACATGCCTTAAACTCCATCCAGATAAAGATTGGTTGATTGTTTAATTAATTGTCTATGTTTAACGCACATGACACATTATAATAATACATCATATATGATTTATCTAAGAACTGTTAAAGGTTTGTTGTCTGTTTGTTATTATTTTTAGCAATGAACAATTTATGAAGCATTGAGACTTGTTATTGTCATTTTTGCAACTAAATTGTTTTTTTTTAAGCTCAAATGTATTTAAAGTAAATAAAAGTTGAATTAGTGAAATCCACCAAAGAAATTTAAATTTTTGTTTTTTTATTTTTTTGGCGCTCTCTTACTCTTTCTCTTATAAGATATTTAAGATATTCATAATAATATATATATAGATATATTATATTTGTACAGTTACAATTTGTATAGTATAATATAGTATATTTGCAAGGACACTCACAAGACTTACATCTAATGAAACAGTTTCAAGTCTCTTCAAATGTTATATGGCATCCTTGTGATGTCTAAAATCGAACTTAGTACTAACCTAATTGTGATTTATGTAGTATAAAAATACTAAAATGCATTTATGTATTTTATTTGATTTCAGATGCATCAAACGAAAACAAAAAAACAAACAACTATTTATCTACACATTCAATGGTTTCATTAGAAAGTGACCCAGGGGTTTCAGGATTTTCTTCTGCTTGTCTAGTTGCATTTTCAATTACTACTACTGACTCAGTCTTTGTACTTGGACATTGTGGACAGTTTTCAACATTTGTCTCATTTATTTCTTGTAATGACGGAGGACTTTCAACAGATACATTGGTTTTCTGTTTATTTGCTGCTAATTCCACACATGAATTTAATAAATTGGCAGCATTCAATTCTTTGATTTGACTCAGATTTGGTTCTTTGAGATCGGTAATGATAGGTGAAGAACTAACATCAAGAGTTGAACTACACTTTGTGGCATGCATTTGAGATGGTTTTGCGTTCACTTGAGCTCCGCCACTGCTCTTACCACTTGGGCAAATACTGATTTCACGCAGATCAGTTCTTGAATCCCTGCAGCAAACCTTTTCCACACATTCTGGTGCACTACATTGCATTAAGCACTCTAACGATTGTGTTTTTGTGGATTGAAATTCCGGTTGAATGGTCACTGCACCGATGCCTTGATGATGAAAGAAATTACGTACATCTTCGATAATTTTTGAATAAAGCTTAGGATTCCTGAACTTAATGTGTATGGTGGCCACATAGCTGTGCGCTGCAAGTTGCCAAATATGCAGATCATGATAACTGACAATTTCTGGAAATTTTGTTACCAAAGTGCGTTCGAAAATTTCCATATCAATGGAACCGGGAATTGTTTGCAACAATATTAAACAGGATTCTTTCACTGTAAGCAATTTCTAATTAGTTTCATAAAATCATTTTCTTAATCTCAACAACTTACTGATAAGGGAAACCAATAGAACGCATGAGAATATTCGACAATGAACTTTGCCGTGTGCTCTTCATCTTCCGCTACATAAACAATCGCAGCACATAATATCACAAATAGCGACATCACGCAGCATTTCAACGGCTCCCTGACGTTTCGTTGCAAAATAAACATTGCCCAATTCCGATTCAAGTTCTTCCTTTAAATGCTTGTCATTGCGCGACTTGGAGAGTTGACGTTGTATTGGTTTCAGGCTCAAATCACCACTATTCGAGATGTTACGATCCAGTACAACGTTACCGCCTGGCGTCAAATGCAGGAAACTACCCTGATGCAAGGTGTAACCACTTCAGAGGTTAAACCATTCAGAATAAGACCAATGAAACCCAAAATCATCACTGGTATTGGTAAATGCATTGTGTCCTGATGATCAATATGTACCAGGGTTTGTAATGCTTCAACGGATGATAATGAAGCAAGTATGATAAACACAATTAACATGGTCAAAATATCGATACGGGCCCATCCGAAGGTATTACGTAGTTTCTGTTCTCGATGTTTACGCTTTGCCAACGTATGCTGTCTCCTCACCCAAGCTGACCACTATAATTTTGTCATGTTTATTGTTGTCGTCCACACATTTCTTGCCACATTTATACGGTACGATCAATCGTGTTTCATGTAAAAATATAAATAGAGAAGAGTGTTAGAAATGCAGTTAGTAGATCGACTGTCATAATAATAATGAGTTTTCAACGCTTTTAGCGCTCAGATCGCTTCGTTTCACATTCATTTGTCATCTATTTGTGAGATATGAATATATTGTATTATATAATTCACATATGTACAATGATGAGTGCTTGGCTTTGTTTTGCTCTAAATTATGCAAAGTTGGTCTTAGACTCACTACACATACTAAATAGCTTAGTTTGATTGAGTGTTTTTATACCCTTTCCCACAGGAACATTAGGTGTATTAAAGTTTGACCCATTCAAAGGTATACTTTTAGATAGTTCTGTAAACTTCTGCCCTAAATTGCCTAGAAGTCTACTGCTCCCATCAGAAAGCTTCCATCGCCCACTTTAGGAGCATTTGATCTAAATAATAATATGAAAGAAAAGATGAATCAATCAACCTATGGATGATTTTTTATTTGGAAAGCTAGAAAGCTGACATACTCCAAAAACTATTTCCATTTCGGGGAATTCACATTATATATAAGAAACACAGTTGCTTTCTTAGTGACCAATAAATTTAATTTTTTTTTATCAAGACATCCTGAATCCTCATGTAAAGCTCGTATTATTATTGTTTGGACTATGATTCGAATGATTGTATATCCTACGTGATTCTCTCATCTTTCTTTCTCTTATGAAATTTTGTTTTGTTTTTACAGAAAAGTTATACAAAAACACATTCATGATTTAATCCAAACATCAATACCTAATTCTCATTTATGTCATTGGGTGCAGTGGATCCAATAGTCGAGTCATCTTGACAATTGCTGTTGCAATAATATAAGAGTTTTTTAAAGAAAACATGGGTTTTTTTTTTTTTTTTTGTTTTATTTGGTAGTTGGCATATTGCCTGGTAAATTTGGCGGAACGTGTTCAAAACGTGTGCCAATCCAAACCAAGCCAATGATTTACTAACGACGACAACTTTAGCAGGTTGATTTGCTTGAATTCAACTTCATCATTACGATCATTATTTGAAGTTGATTTTCACTTCTTAAATATAACATTTTTAATCTAATGTTATTATTCAACTAAAGAGTCTTCCGCTCTGCTCTGGTTTCGCTTTCATTCATGCAGTTCACAGTTATGGGTTATACTATGATAAAATTACACATTAGGAATTGGAATTGCATAGAAGTCGTAGGCAACACAAGTCATGTGGCCATTGAAGTGTTTTGAATAAAATATTCCAAAAATGTTTTCATTATTAAATTTATTGCCTGCATGACAATAATTAATATATATTTTTTTTTGTTTTTGTCTTCATTCGTATTATAAGTAGTAGTATGTCCATCAAGAAATGATGTATGCATGCATTTTAATTGGTTTATTAACCTTGAAAAATCTACATAAATACAACTTTTAAGTATAACAAAATATGGGACAATGTACGCTGGTTGCTTCTATAAACAGAGAAGGTATTACACAATAATTTGATAGCAAACCTCTACTCTTCGATCAGATGGATTTTAATTTCAAAATAAAATTCACAACTTTCATAGAACAAAATCAGATGACACTTCTTGATACAAAGTATTAATTAATTAATGAGAAGAAATACACGGATTTCTTAATTTTGTCATGATCCAGATGATTTACGTATATAACTTATCATATATCAACATTTACTATTTATATTGTACAAAATATATTCGACACAAATCCGATCAATGCACTTCCTCGTTTTACTATATTATTCCTACCACTCACCCAATTGGATGTGATTTATTTTTGATTGAAACATGTTTTCAAATTAATTAATTAATACAAAAAATAAAAATATTATTATTATTTTTAAGGTGTCACTAGTCAGTTAGCGTCGTCGTCCACTTACCTTAATGGTTACTATACAACCGGCAAGTGCAAAAATGTTGCACAACATGTGGTAAGACGACATAAGCAGCGTCAATGCGTGCGTAATATGGCTAAGAATAAGTTGCGCACTGAAGTAGCATATTGATATGACCAGCACAATGTAAAGCGGAATCGGCTGAAAACGCTGTAGAATGTCTTTGATTGGCATGTTCAAGTTTACGCAATTTGTAGTTTAGTTTAGTTGAGTTGTGTTTGCAGTTTTGATTTTTATTGGTTTGGAATTTTTGGATCAAGCAAAGGTAATAATGAGTTTATTTCTGTAATGAGATTACAATTTAAAAATAATTTCATTGATTAGCAAAAGTTGATATGTCCGAAAATCACCTTGCGATCATTATCCAGAGCAAAAACAAACTTTCATTTTATCAACGAACATTTTGCTAAATCAAACTCTCTGTTGACTCTGAGACTGCTGAAGTAATGAAAATAAGCTGTGATTTATAAATAACACATACCTATGTATGTATTTTGTGGATTCTTTCAATTTGCAACTCATCATGTTGATCATCATCATCATCATCATCATGATTATTATTGTATTGTTGCTTTATGTGCTCAATGAGCCGGTCAATTAGCGTGACTTTGCCTTACCCCGAAATACCTCAGCGGTGTCTTTAATATCAATAGAGTATTTATTTTTAAAACGCAATCACAAGTAATTTATATTGTAATAAATAATTTGATTGATTCCCTAAAAAATTTCCGCTATTTTTGATATTGTTTCCACTGATGCTTCAAAATTATTTATGTCAAGTTCACGACCATAAATTCATCTATTGTCTCTTGTTATTCAACAAGTTGAATCAAAGATATCATCATCATCATCATCAATGTCATCGATAAAATTATTCCATGATTTGAAGTTTCGATCCAAGGTTCTAGAAATCTATACTTGGACTTGTTGACATGACAAACTATTTAGTATTTAGTAAGTACATGACCGGCATGTAAATCAAAGTGGTGAGCATTGTCACAATTTAAATGAAAAGATAATCAAAAACAAAACAACTTGTTTGTTTACTTTTCAGTTACCAAAAAAGCCCCATGGACATTAGTATATACATAGGTATTAATGACGTTTTTCTAAAACCAGGGCAATTAAATGACGTTTGACAGGTTCAAAATCTGTGCCATATGCATACAATCCCACAGAACTTAGGCATGTGAATATTTTGAAAATGGCACAAAAGTTTTGGTTGTTATTGTATGAGGTGAACGAGCGAGCACGTTAAATGCCATAAACCATTTGGCGCTCCGACATTATAAATCCCTCCTCTCTATTTACAATAGTAAGTACCCAACAAACTATAAGCTTTAAAATACTATAATAGAACACAACAGAGCACAATACTACAACGTCACATTGGCAATTGCCATGACAAAAAAAAAATAATGATGTGATAACAAAAGATAAGCGCCCCCGTTACAAGAGAAGAACACAAATCAACTAAATATTTATACAAAATAGTATAGAAAAAATAAACAACCATGGATGGGTAACACAAGTGGCTGAACGGCCAACAAACTCACCAAGTAAATTAAAAATGTGTTTATAAATGCCTCAACAACTTAGATCTATAGTAGAATGTGTAGAATCGAGTGTGGGTGTAGGGAAATCGATCAAACTTAATTCAACTAGAGTTCGAAATGACGCATAACATTTATCAGCATGAAACAAAACATCAACAACAACAGATCCGGCTACTCTTGATTTATTCCATTCCACTTCATTCAATTCAATTGCCAATTGGGTTCAATGCAACAAGGTTCTGTGGTCAAATTTCAATCAATTTTTTTATGCAAATTTCTTCAAAAAACGATAACAGAATGAAATCGTATGGAAAAGCGAAATGTTTAACCAAAAATTGAACTCCATCATCCACCATTTGATTTTGATTTTGATTTCGAGTACACAACTTAACTTATCAACATGTCAGTTAAATGCGTTATTCAAAAAAATATTTATGTTTTTTGTTTTATTTTTAACGATGATTATTCTCCCTCTCCTTCATGTGTGTTTCAAAATTGGAAAAAGGCAGGTAGGCAGGCAGCAGAATGACCAACACTCGCAACAATCGCATGCATACAAATAACTCATTTTATTTCTGTTATTGTTATTCTCTGTTTTTTTTATCATTAACTTTTTTTTTTTTGTTTTTCAAAAATAATATAATTTTTTTTATTTAGTATTTCAAAATTGTTTGAACGTTTTTCTTTCATTTATCGAATGGGCTGTCATGTGGGTGTTGGTTGGTCTTGGATGAGGGGCGAATCTTGTCTCGGCCCCGGTCATTTACAGCCATTTACAGTAGTTTTAGAGTGGGGGACATATATCCATTACACGTTTGCTTCGACAAGGTCGTCATGCGGGGTATCGCGTTTTGAATTTTTGATAGCAAATGCTAAATCGACGATTACTTGATTGAAAGCCTGAATTTGAGGTTTGGTTTTGAAATTTTGTATATTTAAACATATCAACAATTGATATTCTAAAATCGTTTTGAGGACTTTTTCATTGTGATGCAATCCAATGTTTGATCAAATATTGATTTCTCAGATCTATGATTAATCAGAACTGTTCATTGATTGATGAGTGATAGAGTTAGTGAATAATGGATTTGATTACTTTCACTGCTATCAAGCAGAAATCTCAGTTAAATTACATTTCATTTGTCCCCAAATTAGTTTCGTTGATTGAATTTGTTTTTTTTTTTCAATTTTTGATCTCATTTTATGGGAGGGAATTCTCTTTGATTCAATTTGCATGATCTTTTTCGTTAAAAAATAAAAAAATTAATATTTAAATTACACTAAATTGTTTTGTTGTTATTTTAGTTTTCCTTTTGGTTGAAATTTGCATTGAATGAATCGAATTTGTATAAAATTGAAATTAACTTTAATTAGCATAATTTTTTAATAAAAAATAATAATCAGAAGAAAAACTACTAAATTTGATCTCACCAAAACCTGCATACACTTCTTCATATAAATTATTCATTTATTACTTTAATTTATGAGTGTAGACAATGACTGTGATTAGGGGAGGTCGGGCAATAGTAACCTCGTCAATGCGGCCTCGTAATGGCTTAAGTTCAGTTACACAGACCGCTCGCAGGTTCACATACAAGCCTTACGGCCTATTGTGATGTCTAGTCGGTCTCAATCAGCTTATAAAACCAACTTGCAGAATTCGCGAACACAGTCAAGTCCCTCAGTGGCAAATTTACCAAACTGCTTAAATTATCAAAAAAGGGTTTCTCTAGAAGATAGATTTGTCTGCCAAGAAGAGCAGGTTAGTCGCAAAGGAAGTGTTGAACACTCTCTGCTCATCCAAGCTGCGACAGAAATCTTAATGTGACACGCATGCATCCTTTGGGTCATCAATCCAATTGCGCGGTGCCCTGTTAGGTCTCTTTTCATCATCCGAATCCTTTTCTTTTTAAAGTGTAGAAGCTCATACGTCTGTTTCGGTTGATAGCATAGTATTTATCAACTTTGCTGCTTGCCAGACTGCATAGATCTCTGCCTGAAAATCACTGCACCAGTGCGATACGATTCAAGTACGATATTTGAGCTGTTAGCTCCTCTGAGAACAAGCCAGCGATAATACTCTCCTCTGTCTTGGAAACCATCAGTATAGATGGAGAGGTCATTTTACCTGATGGCATTACCTGGCTTCCAATTATAAGGTTTTTTTTAAATAAATAACATCATGCGTATTTGTATAACAATTTAAACTGATCTAGAGAAGCCAAGAAGAATCAATCGATGTAAATTATCTTTCTATCTGGCCAACTCTAACTATGTCTTCTAGTGGATCACGACCTATTCGACATGTACAAAATTTCATCTTAAAAATAACGAGATTAGATACATGATCGTATGGATAATCTCATATGTAAAATTCATATATAAAAAAACTCAACTATAGTATAGCGTGTGTGTGTCATAAAAATATTATCTAATCTACTAAATTTTTCGGATATAAAGAACACAATTTTTACACAGTGATTTAAAAAGATAGTTTTAGATAATCAAATTAACAAAATGGTTTAAAAAGATTCCATTATTTTTTAAGAAAAGTGGACCGATAAGTGATTGTCATAGATCAGACTAATCCAAACCTTCAGACTTCATTTGGGAAGCATGCGTCAGGTGGGGCGCTTTTTGACAGCCCTGTCATAGATGGATGCCATGCACAAATATTTCAAGCGATAAATTTCACTGAAACTATTGTATATTGTATTGTATTTTTTATACGTACATATGAAATTTAATTATAGTCATGAACTAATATTGATATCGATATCACCACCATAACGCACTTTGTCTCAAATTTCTTATCGAAATTCATTAGTGAAATGTTCATTGTTACGAAATGTATACAATAAATTAATTACAATGAAAATTCTTTGAGGCGATAAAAGAAAATGCTATTTTTTAACTTTGTTTGTTCTTATCATTAGCCGCAAAAAAGAAAAAAACATTGGGAAAAATCATATTTTTAGACGCTGGGAAATTTATTTCATGTTTCTATTCTATGTTAATAAAAAAATTCTTAAAAAACGAACACTTACAAAAATATGTATTTTTTCAAATTTTCTGTTTTGACACAAATAAAGAAGCAAATAAATATTTTTCTTTTTTTTTTTCAGATGTCCAATGAAAGATTTTTTTTTTGTTCTTGAATTATTGTGGGTTTTTCGTACTTTGGTTTTAAAAATAAACATAAACAATTTTAATAAAAAATATACAGAACTTTGTTTAGAGAGTTTTCCATTGATAATATTCACATATAAAATACTTAAAATCAAATTAATTGATTATAATTGCACTTGTTCTTTACAAAAATGATTAATTAATTAATTTTCATAAATCACCATAACAATATTTTGATTTTGGTTTCAATTTTCTGTTACTAAATTTAAATTTTTGAATTAAAGACGAGATGCGCTCACACCTGTCGGCAGTTGAGCGGTTCAAACACGAATGACTAAAACTGAAGCGCACAGCAAATGATGAGATCTGTTCGTCCGTCAGTCTGTCTATATGTGTATGTGTGTAAGTGTGTGTTCGATAGCGTGTGCACGGTAACGACGACAGAAAAGAAAATCAAAGCAATAAAGTGTTCACACAATAAAATGTTATTCTGTATTTAAAAACGCAAAATCAACTACAATGAATGATGAACAAACGTACAAGCCAAGGAGTGTTGATACTAATATGATGATGATAAGTATGGCCAGTAGCCAGACGGCCAGACAACAAATAACAATAACAAAAGCCGGCAAACATATTTCATATTGATAGTAGTAGTGTATGTGATATGCGAGCGAGCAAGATAATTGAGAGCCGAGTCGAGGCAATTTTATTTACCCTTCGTGAAACGACGCCGAGCAAAGTCGGTGTCGGGTTTACAACAATAAAAACAAGCAAACAAACAGAGATCGTTGGCATGGGATAACACAGACTGCGGACTGTATTGTGTTTATTGTAGTTATACGAACGAGTAGATAGATAGTATAAGAAGAAGTGTAAATGATAATGGCATTTTACACACAGATTCGCATTTGATAGCAGAGTTGACCATATTTACACACTTTCGCACTCTCTCTGTTTCATTAGTCTACGCACTTGTGAATGTGTGGCTTTTAATCGCATTTCGCTTAACTGAAAATGTGTCACACGAATTAATGTGTAGGTGTTGTGTGTTTGTGTATGAGTATGTACATAAGTATAGAGATAAAGATAAACAATATCATTTATGAATCTCAGAGTCCAGTTGAGGGCACTTAAAAATCATTAGAAAATCATTATTATTATAAATCAACAAATGCAAATGTCAGTATGTATTACTACAGTTCTCTAATTTCTATTTAAACATTTTCAATTAAACATGTTTTCTTTAATATGTATGTACTTAAATTTAATTGCATTAATTTCACTTTTATCTGTTTTGATTTTAATTAACTCCACAAAAACACGCACACAAACCGACTTATTCACAATTTATACAAAATTGTAAAGTATAAAATATTTTCCACTTGCTATCAATTCCCCGTCATCCAGTTGTGTGCTCTGTCGACATTTAAATTCTATACTAAATACCATATTTTTGCATTTGTTTAAAGTTAGAAATGAAACTGCATCAATAAATTTAATTGGCAAATAGAAACATCTTTAAAGTGTTGAAAATCAGTTCGTTGTGCTTTATTTGGTATGGAAAAATTTTATAGAAATCATTCTTCTATAAACAGTCATAAGGTTAAAAACACAAATTGTGCCATTGTTATTTTCATTATTAAAATATAAATATTTGTGTTTGTTAAATAAAGTTAAAACAAAAAGGAGATTTTTAAATAATACTTACGATCTAATTTATAATAGCATAAAATTATGTTACCTTCAGTTTATGTTATCTAAGAAGAATGACAGATTTGATAAAAAGATAACAAAATTAAAGGTACATTTATACCGCATTACAAATTAAGCATTGATCAGCCAAAAGAATTTAAATTTTAGTAATAACTTCACACATGCAGGAGGCGCTGCGTTTTGTGTTGATAGATATTTTACTATTCGTCCCATAGAGGGCGTCACATCAATCAGCTGTTGTTTTGTATTGTGTTGCAGCCCTGGTTTTAGTAAGTGTAGCATATTTCGGCTGAGCCACTTATTTTCTTGTTTAGAAAATTAGTTGGGGTAAAAAAGAGTAAATTGTAATATATTTTTTTTTGGCAAGGAACGCCAATATAGAAATGGCTTCAATCATACTAACAAAGAACATGCAAGTGGCAAGTAAGTGTCGGCGTTTTAAGTACGCAATATACATTTTAAAATTATGTAATTTTGTTGAACGGTGCGCGGAGGGACGCTGCATTTCATTGGATTGATCTTAAATGATTGCTATTTTTTTTTTTAAGAAAATCATGCCAGCAGTGCACTGGGTGTGCTTTGTCTGCGCGGCAATACAATTGCCTGCTATTCCACGGACGCAGAATCGCCACGCCCACTAAAGACACTTAATCCAGCTGCCATGAAACGCGGTACGGGCGGACGTAGCAGTTTCAATGGTATTGTGGCTACTGTTTTCGGCTGTTCAGGATTTGTTGGTCGCTATGTATGCAACAAATTAGGCAAGACCGGTACCCAAATGATTTTGCCTTACCGTGGTGATGATTCGGATGTCATTCGCCTTAAGGTCTGTGGTGATTTGGGCCAAGTACTGTTTCATTTTTACCACCTTGAGGATACGAAGTCTATTCGCGAGGCTGTAAAGCATTCGAACGTTGTTATCAACCTAGTTGGTCGCGATTATGAAACCAAAAATTTCAAGTATAAGGACGTAAACGTTGAGGGCGCACGTCGTTTGGCTACGTATGAAAATGAAATTAGTGTATTCCATAATTTCTTATAAGATTATTTTGCAGTATTTGCCGTGAACAAGGCGTCGAACGTTTCATTCATTTATCAGCCCTAAATGCTGATCCCAAACCCAAAGGGCATGTCATTAAGAGTGGCAGTCAGTTCTTAAAGAGCAAATACGAAGGAGAGATGGCTGTTCGTGATGCATTCCCCAATGCAACTATAATTAGGCCAAGTGACATATATGGCTCTGAGGATCGCTTCTTGCGATACTATGCTCACATTTGGCGCCGCCAGTTCCGTTCCATGCCTCTGTGGCACAAGGGTGAACGTACAGTTAAACAACCAGTGTTCGTGTCCGATGTGGCACAGGCTATTGTTAATATTGCCAAGGATCCCGATACTTCTGGCCGCATATATCAGGCGGTTGGGTGAGTTCAAATGATTCATCAATAAAAGAAACTGTTACTTAATAAAATTCTTGTTAGTCCAAAACGCTATCAGCTTAGTGAACTTGTTGACTGGTTCCACCGTTTAATGCGAAAGGATCAAAAGCGTTGGGGCTATCGACGTTATGACTTACGTTGGGATCCTACATTAATGTTAAAGGCTAAACTCACTCAATTCATTTGTCCCGGAGCGCCAATTGGTGGATTGCATCCGGATCGCATTGAACGTGAATGCTACACTGACAAAGTCCTGCCCGGTGTACCGACGCTAGAGGATTTGGGTGTGCAGCTGACTACAATGGAAAGCCAAGTACCATGGGAACTGCGTCCATATCGCGCTGCATTATACTATGATGCCGATTTGGGTGAATTCGAAACGCCTTCTCCACCAAAGACCATTGAGGCTCGTGAAGAATTACGCTTGTTTGCATAAAACTTGTGAAAATGTGACCAAGGAGAATTTAGCTAAAAGCAATTCATGTCTTTGGATTTGTAGTAAAAATTGTTAAAAATTTGGTAAAATGCGAAGTAACATTTCTGACTTACGATCGATATTGAGTAAACATAGTTCTAAAAGTCAATATAAATTTAAAAAACAAAATGTGAAATTAAAATTAACAGTTTTTTTTTTTTTTTCATTCTTTAATTTCCATCTTTTCCACAGCAAGTATGAAAAGATCATAAGCAGCTCAAAAGGGAATAAGAATGCAGAGAAAATAACGATATTGTAGCATCATGTAAGAATTAATTGTATCATTATATTGGGGGGTTGTTGTAAAACAAAAATCATATCAATTTTATATTCAAATTAATATTCACTACGAAATTGTCGTATGTTTCTAGTAGAATTGTGGGACTTGGAGCAAATATTTCGAGTTTGGTCATGTATGTCAGTCATGTCGAAAATGTTACAACACAATATGAAATACGTGTCTACGTGCCCCGTTTCACCAGATTAATAAATTTTCCATTGCATGACCAAAAATGTTAAAACAAACTAGCCATGCGGTCTGCCAAGTTGCTTTTTAACTGTCTACCTCTTTGTTTTTGTAGCGCGCAAACACAAACCAGCTGATGTTGATTTTAGTAAATTTCAAATTGAAATTTTGTTCTTATTTTCATAGAATATTTTCGTTTCATTATCCATATTTTCCGCAGAAAGTATGAAAAAAAGTTATGCATAAATTTTCAGTTTCAAATAAATCATTCATTTGTATTTTGTTTTTGGAGTAAGATAAGCTCAAGACGTGCAGTATTGCCATCTAAATTATTTTTTGCTACATGTTGCCATTGTTGCCAACGAAATCAATTTATCGAGTGTACTTTCCAGAGTATACTCGTTAGTTTTCCAGCGAAGTCACCCTCGCGACACCGAATCGCCTAAAAGCCGATCATTCGGTACTTTTCAGTCGAAATTCGATAAATAGAGAAAGTGTATCCGTGCTTGCGGTTTTTTCAGCCGTCGGCAAGTAAAAAAAAAAAATTGAAAATTGCTTTGCATTCAAATCTTTTGAAATAATATTAATAATTCGATTTTACAAATTTTGTTCAATAATTAGTCACAAGTCGGTCGACAAAGCAGAGAAACGCATGTACTCGGTTCGGTGCCGTTGTAGTTTTGTTCCGATCCCGTGTCGGAATAACTTTGGAAATTTGTGATTTAGAACTAATGAAATTAATACAAAAAAGCGTCCAACGTTTTTGTTTATGCTTATGAACTAAAGTGTGTGTATGTGCTTTCTTCAAAATGGCTAGCAAATAATTATGAACGCTGCTGAGTATTTCCTTCCGCCGAATGTGTATAGAAAATTTAACAACGCAGAAGCAGAAGCCGCAGAAGTAAGGGGGTATCTAGAAATCGAAGTAAGCCGTATTAATTTCATAACAGAAAAATCGAAGCAAAAGCAACCGAAAGCAGCATCAGCGCTTTACAAGAATAATAATAATAAGCAGAAATCGAATCAACTAAATAATCATTTGCCGTCGTCTGTGCGCAAGAAAATCATATCGTCGAGTGGTGTCGCTGTCAAAGTTATTTGGTGGGGTGAGCAGGAACAAACTTGTGCCAAGGTAAAAAGCTTCCTGTCGCGTTCGACCTCGAAATCGAAAACAAGCTGTGTAAGCCAACATACAAATCATAAGCAAAGGTCAAGTCTTCATAATCATCCCCAACAACAACAACAACAACAGCAGCAGCAGCAGCAACAGCATCAATCGCTGCCGGATTGTCGTCATCGTCATCAGGCGACATCTGAATATAGTACGAAACGTCAATCGGATAAATTTCGTTACGGTGTACGGAGCAGTCTCGCTCTATTCTTAGATTATTTACGTGAGTGTCCGCCAATTGAAATTGTCGTTGTTGCGACAGCCGCGAGTGCAAGTGACGACAACAATCAGGTGCCGCTTGGGCAGACGCGTTTGCCCCTGCCAGCGCTTCTACTACAAAAGTACGCCGAAAATTACGTCAACGGTTGCAATTTCGTGTATAAAACAAAAATTTATGCTTTATATCATCACGTCAAGAGCGGTGCAGCGAGTCGTCAAGTGCAACAGCAACAGCAGCTGAAGATCGGCGAAATTCAACTGCGTTTCAAGATGCTCTTTACCGCAGCAGCACCCCCGCCGCCAACTACCAACGGCAAGATGCCTTCTCGTGCTCTTGCACTGTCCGCAGCCTCCTTGCTCCATGACTTGCCTGGTAAGATGACCAAAACCATGGCAGTTGGCTGGCAACCTAGCGGATTTACCAAACATCAAAATCAACATTCAATGACGACTACAACAAACCTTAAAGAATCTACAAAATATGACGAGCACCAGGAACGAGAAGGTAAACGTGAGAAACAAAAAAAAAAAATAAATGTATTTTTAGTTGCTCTTAGGAGGGAGTTTCCCTTTACCCAAACTGATTTATTTTGTTTCATTGTATTGTCTCATTACTTTGTTTGCCCCCATCAAGTTTTTTCTTTTTGTTTTTTGTTTTTTTTTTCGTGCTCACGCGCCGGGCCTCGCCGGTATTTTTTATTGTTGTTGTTTACGATTTCTCTGCTCTGCTTTTCTTCGTTTGAGTGTTTATTTTCGTTATTAATGGCATCTCTTCGTCGTCATCTCTGCTCATTTGGAATTATCGCATTATTCTATTACGTAATGAGTTTTGTTGGTTGTTTAAACAACAAATCAAAGAAAAGAAAAGAAAACAAAATATGTACAAAAAATTCCCCTTTGGATAAAAGATAACATTAATTTAGAGCGCGAGCGTCTTTTTTCTTTTCAATAAAAAGATTAATTAAACCAAAATAAAATGAGTCATTTATTCTACTCGGGAAGAAATTTACCTCACTCCTCACTTTTAAAATATGTAACTAAACTTTGAAAAATGAAAAAAACTTTCCACTATGACGACGAAAACAAACTAAAATCAAATAAAGACACAAGAGAACAAACAAACACTTTGAATTCACCGAAGTTTTTATTCCTTTCACGCCCTCAGATTTTTTTTTTGCATATTTTTATACTCTTCACGCATTAACAACCAGAAAGAGACAACAGAGACCACATAAAGTATATACATATAAAATACTTGATCAGCTCCATGAGACGAATTGATTCAGACATGTCCGTCTGTATGTATGCAAACTAGTCCCTCAGTTTTTGAGCTAGAGAGCTAAAATTTTTCGCGAACATTTCTTTTTACTAGACGCAGTACACTTGTCGGAACCAGCCGAATCGCACCACTAGGGGGTACCTCCCGTACAAACCAACCATTAAAATTCATGTTCTTATTAGAAAAACTTTTTTGTATTTTGTCCTATTGAACTAAAATTTAGATACTATAAGTTTCTAATCAATATCCATAAAGTGCGTAAATTTGAAGACTCGATCGTATAGCTCTTACACAAACCTAAACCGAAATTTAAGTTTTTATTAGAAAACCTTTTTGGGTTTTTGTGAAATTTGAACAGTACAATTGTCTGACCCATATTCAACAATTGTTTTGATTTCAAGACCCTACGATTACTGGGTCGTAAAGTTCCCATACAAATATTTCGGTCTCAGTGTTGAATATTTCTATGTGTACTGACTATACCCTAAACATAAGTCAAATCAATAATCAAATATTTCTTTCACAGAGCGTAGGCAGAAACGTTTTCTAGGGGGTGCGTGAAGAGTATATCAACTTCGACATAGGCGAAGTTCAACTACTTTTTTCTTGTTTCTGTATGTGTTAATTGCCTATTTCCAATTGATTTGTGAAATTTCATTGGAATATCTTAAGAAATGCAATATATCTTTTATGGCTAAGCAAAATTGTATTTATGATAAATTAATAAATTATTTTGGTCTTGGCAAACCAATTTACTAATTGAAATCCAAAATATGTATATGATTTTGAATCAAATTTAATATGGGATATACCTCTCCCAATAATCAGGCAACTTGTATTTTTGATTCACACTCTTTTTGTTTGCGGAATATTGAGTATTGTCTGTAGCAATTTTTATGCTCAATAGAAGACTGATTTGTATTGAAACAGATGGACAAACATGACCCCATCGACTCTCCTTGTCACGCTGATCATTTCTACTTATAAAGTACTGATATGTACAATATATATGTACATATACATATTTCATGGGATCTCTGATACACGGCTTTATGTGCTATAAACATCATGACAAAATGATAGATAAGTCAATAGTGAGAAAGGTACAATGAGAGACAAGAAAAACAAAATCAAATATCAATGGGATATCGTGCAAAGACAATAAAAACTAAGCACTTCGATTTTTATTTGTTCCACCCATATAAGCATATTCTTCCACACACACACACACACACAGGCACACACGTGTAATTAGGCATGTAGGAACAACCGATAAAAATACACAATTCCTATTATATTATAAGTAGGTAAAAACTATGGTGTTTTTCCACTCTGATGAAAAAAAATGATTAATCGATTGTATTGACTCTATAAACTACATACTTAGTAGATCTTAAATGTATTGAGTGCATTCTTTGAACCTTTGACACAATTAATACAATATTATACTCTTTTCACACAGCAGTCAAAACGGTATGTACATTTTTGACTGAAATGCATTTTGCCTGTTGTGGTTCTAGCTATTATTGAAGGCAATGGTTTGTATAGGAGCTACACGATCCAGTAATCCTAAGGTCTTGAAATTTATATGGTTGGTGAACTTCTAGTGTCCAAATTTCAGTTTGAAAATACAAAATAGTATATATCCTAGGATCCTTAAATTACCACGGTTGGTGAATATGGGTCCGACACTTATAAACTACAAAAATCTTGAAACTACAAAAAAGTTTTTGACAAAAAGCAGAAATTACAAAAAAAAAAAAAAAAAAAAAAAAAATTTGTCAAAAAAAAAGCCGAAAAAGGCCACCCATGCTAATTTCACAGTGTGCAAACCGGTGGACGAAAAAAATTGTTTGAAGATGCTAAACTCCGACACTTTTAGACCGATCACAATAAAAGTAGGCAAATATATGTATTTCTTCATGGATGAGGTTTTTCTGCTATCCTCATTGTTGTAACTCACCAGTTTTTTCATATTATCACATATTTTTTTTCTCTACTAGAAGTTTCATTATGCCAAGCTGAATGTCATTTAAAATACAGAAAGCTCATTGATGTGGAACTCAATTGCTTCCTCTTCATTTATTTAAGCTCAGCTCTGTTGTATGTTTTAAAGTTTAACAGTAGATGGCGCGAAAGTAAATTATCACTCTAACGAAACGAAAATATTCTAAATAAAGAAGAGCAAGCAATTAATCGGAAGTACTTACAATATATTCGTTTTGCGTGATACAATAGCGAATGAAAAAATATTGTTAACATTGACAGAAGATGTACGGATCAATACCAGTTGATCACATTTCACTCATTCATGAGAAAGAACATATGTATATGGCGGCGGCATACCATTATGACAAGAATTACAAACTAACATCACTTCCGGGGCGTATGTAGCAACGCAAGCC
The DNA here is from genome assembly GCA_037043295.1 of Amiota minor. Taxonomy (NCBI): domain Eukaryota; kingdom Metazoa; phylum Arthropoda; class Insecta; order Diptera; family Drosophilidae; genus Amiota; species Amiota minor. The sequence continues at coordinate 322,597 of JBAMAW010001055.1, forward strand.
GGATAACGCTAGTATTAGTATAGTATAGATACCTTAAATCTCATTGCCATTTAAATATTTTCTTCATATTTAAAATAAATAATAATCATAAGTAGAATATTATCAGAATGAGAAAAATTAATTTTTCCAAAATCAGTTGGTGGACTTATTATGATGATCTATCTAACAACCATTGCATCATTTCTTCTACATATGATTGTGGTCTTTATTTTAGGCTTTTCTACATGTTTTTTGTACTTATTATTGTCATTTTATACTGTTAATCTGAGCAATGGTGCAGGGTATTTAAAAGAGAGTCCTTATATGTACATATGTGTGTATGTGTATTAAACTACAATTTGCTATTTTTATCTCTAGATAATTTAGTTCTTTTAAATAAATCTTAGGAAATTATGTACCTATGAACTATATACTTAATGTACATATTACAGACATATAATGTAGTACATTGTACTTTGTTTTCCTCTCTTCATCAATTTATGCATCTATCGAGAGCGAAATGTTCTTGAACTTGGTCATCATCACCAGCAGCAGCAGCAGCAGTACATAATAGCCAACAACCAACTGGGCTTTTCTGTCATTGGCCTTCAAATTTTTATTATTCGCTTATTTATTTATTTTTTGTTTTTCGATTTCTATCTGCTGCTGCGTCGTCTGTCTAGTCTATCAAGCATTTAGTTATTAAGTTCTCTTGTTTATTTCATTCGCAGATTCGACTTTTCATGTTACTTTTTGGCTGACTACAAAGTACTGAGAGGCTTCGATTGACAAAATATAAAATAAAAAAAGTAAAAAAATCGATAAGCACTATTTATACTCATAACAATGAACCTTGATAAGGTAGTTCAATTCCACGACGAGCACATGTTTGTTTTTTTCTTCTTATTCATTCGATTTCTGCTATTTTCTATTCTATTCTTCTATACAAACATTCATACATGATTTGAATGGTATAAGCTCTTTGCAGTAATGTTTGTAATCCAACAAATTGAAACGGTAGAATTTGATACACATTTGTTTAATTGTGGTTAACATTTTTGGCATATGAATTTTCGTCTTACATGAAAAAAAAAAAAAAAAAAAATAGAATTTCAAGTTCTATCTGGGCAACAGCAACAAATACAAAAACTAAAATATTTTCAAAAACTTTAAGGGGTCTCCATACAAGAAAAGTTCTGGCTTGTATACGATCCAGTAGTCCCATGAACCTATAATAAAATTTATTTGGTTGGTGGCTTTACATCAGAAACTTATTGTATATTGTCGAAATTTCAGATCTATCGAATTACTAGGACGGGAACCTGCCATACAAACCCCCATTTAAATTCAGGTGCTTTTTAGAAAAACTTTTTTGTTTTTTTTTGTTCATCTGTTAGAATCAGCAAAATCGGCCAACTAGGAGGGGTACCTCCCATGCAAACCCACCATTAAAATTCAGGTTCTTTTTAGAAAAACTTTTTTGTTTTTTGGAATATTGAACTGAAATTTTGGCACTATAAGTTTCTGATATAGGCGCGGTAAATTTTTTGGAATCGGTCAAATCGGACCACTAGGGGGAGTACCTCCCAGACAAACCCCAATCTGGTACGGAACCCTCCGTGTACGAATCTGACTCGCACATGGCCTATTTTTTTTAATTTTCAGATACTAGAAGTGGTAACACCCATGGATAACCAAGACTGAAAAACAATATTACGCTAAAACTGTCGAAACTTTTAACAAATTTTACCCATTTGTTGAGATAACAGAAGTAGGTAAACTCCAAGTAATTTGCCTTATGATCTGCCACAACATAATACAATTATATCGCTAAACTGGATCGTACAGATCAACATATCATTTAAGTGTATTTCTCATTCAGTAAAAGATGTCAAAGGGGAATACTAATACTATTTATTGAAATGGAAATGTACTTATATTTATATTAAGTCATTATGGACAAGAAACTCCTTGGCAAGTTGAAGACTTAGGAGGAGAAAAGAAAAATATTCTGAAAATGTAATTCAAAATTCAGTAGATCAACGGCATTGTGCCGCCTGCCTATTTGTGCTGATTTATCAACTGGTTCTTTTACTTTACCAGAAGTGTTTAGATCAGTTCCTCACTGCATCTTTGTTTAATTTTATGAAAATAAAATTTTTATTGAACTGTGAAACTGATGATAATAAATTGTCTACTTATTCTTATGGAATTCGAAGCACCCAGAGTAAATATTATTGCATATTCTATTGTCGTCGTTGGTTTCAGACATCAATTATAACGAAACAAAATTCGTTTGGGGACCATTAAACTTGACCTTTTGTTTTAATCATCGTTTGCAAAAAAGTATTTTGACCTTTCGGCCAAATTTCGCCAATTGGACCCAAAATCTTTCATATTTTTGATGGCTTTTCTTATCAATTCGATCGATCCGTTTGTTTTTATTTATAAATTAAATCATTTTTTTTTATACGCATTTAACGCTCTCGGGGATTGTTAATGGGCGCTCTCAGCATTTGTGTTCCGTAAGTTGTTGATATGCTGCTGCGACACATCTGTGTTCGTAATCTCTTAAGCAACAATTCGGTTCGTGTAGCAAATACTAGCAGATAGAAATTGAATCGTCTTCATTACGGAATTTACTTTTCAATTCTGTCAATTCTATTACTGTCTCAGCGCAAAACAGACGTGTCCCCGCTGTTGCTGCTTAGCTTAAGCTTCGCTTTTAACTTTTTTTTTACTGTTCAGTACAGAAAAAGAATTTTCCTACACTACAACAAACAACACATTGTAATTTGACATGCTTGTTTTGTGTTTATTCTCTGTGTTCTGTTTTGTTCTGTTTTGTTTTTCTTTGTTACCTCTGGGTTTTTTGTTATCGTAATGATATAATAAATTTCTACATTGCAGGCAAGTGCAACGTTACAGTTCGTCCGGCTGGTAAATCAGGAGAAATAATAGAAGCCATGAAAAAATTGGATGCTAATTTAGTTGCTTTCTTAGCCGCAGAAGGTGATGTTGTCGATGATGTCGCTTCCAAAGGATCAATAAATCAATTAAAACTCTCGCCATTAAATCATCTGATGGAAGATACCGGTGAGGTGCAGAAGTCACGCATCATTTGCACTGATGCTGCTCAACAATTGGCTTTGTTCAAGTGTGTGACACACTTGAAGCTGCATTTAGAAGCGTTGACGCTACAACCGGAGGGCACTAAACGCATGGAGTTGCTGCAAAGTGAAATTCGTCCGATTTTCACGGTCGAGTGTCAATTATCGCATGAATTGATTAAGAAGCTGAATCGCTACGACATGTTCAATGTGATGCAATTTGAATCTGAGAAATTTCACAGTCTCACTCAGTGCACTCGCTTTGCTCAAGAGGATCAGCGTCGGGTGAACCTGCAGTTTGACGATGATATTGTAAATGGCAATGTGACACCATCGTCATTGGGTCGCATTCACTTTACTGTTTGGTGGCGTGAGCCTGGCACTTGCCTCAATGAAATGCTTGGCTTAGGCTCTTTGGATTTGTTCGAATTGTACGAGGCTTCACTGCTGGAACAGTGTAAATGCATTACAATTACTCGTCGCGGTGTGCATCTCGCTAGTCTATATCTGAAGGTCAGCTTACTAACTGATCAGATCAACAACAACAACAACAATGATGATAATTGTGATACCATCACCGATAGCGATACTGTCGCTAATGAATCAGGCAAGCAGTCTTCGTCTAACAACACGTGTGCCGGACAAGGCTCAAATGTTGGCAATAATAATGACAACAACAGTAGCAGCAATGCAGGTGAATATGAAGCGCGTTTTGTGATTCCACAAAATACAAAAATTCAATGACTAAAATTGAATAATTGTAAAGAAGGCGATGTCTATAGAAGTGCGACCAGCAACTACATGATCACAATCTCCATCACCACCTACACCTACTCCTCTGCATTGAACAAAATTCTAGTAAAAATATTCACTGATGGGTTGGCAAAATTCTTCCAGTTCCAGTTCCAGTTTTGGTTTTATTTATACAAGTATATTAAAATGATGATGATGATGATGATGGTTACAACAACATCAACATTAATATCAACAATAATAAAATTCTATAATTCAATAATACAAAATTCTCACACAAAAATGTTTTTTGTTGTTTCTTTATTTTTGTTCATTACAATTTTCACAAGCATCATAATAATTTTCCATATCAAATCAACTAAACATAAAGAAAAATCATTTATTAACTCAAATCAATCAAACTGAATTTAGATTTTGAAATCCGCACCGCATCGCACAATTTCTTCCTTTGGATTTTGTTTTTTTATGTATTTTTTGTGGAACAATCGACTTGATGAAACCTTCTATTCGATAGATAAGGTGTTCGATGTATTCTAATTTGTGTGATATTGATATTATTCATTCATCTTAATGGATTACATCATTCAAAGTGTCTTGTCTGTCTCTCTTATCTTTTTGTCTGGTTTAAGTAAGAATGTGAAACATGTGTGTTTGTATGTTGTAGCCAGTTAAACCCGGACACAATCGTCGTCAATCGATTGTAATTTTTGTGATCCGATCTGATTTAATCGGATCGTATTGAATCTGTCGCTAAGCGTAATTCAAATTTCATCAAAATGATAAAGGGTCTTGGCTCAAGATTCACTACTTATTCACACACATACATATATGTAAATCAAGGTCTATGCACGCAAGAATACATTTCCGTTTTATTGATACTGATTACCACCATGTATGTATTCTTAGAATCTTCAGATCGAAGCAACAACAACAATCCAGAACTAGGTGGCAGTGATAATTTCTCAGCTGAAACATCAAAAGTTCGTTTACTTCGTGGCTTTCTATATGTAAACGAAACACGTCAATTGCAAAACTGCGATGATGCTGCCGATTCAAATATACCCTACTCCTTGGTTTGTCAACCATTCTGGCAACAGCAACAATTTGTTGTCACAGTTGACGCTAATCAAGCATTCAATTTCCAAGAGGCAAGAAATACCATTTATCTCCTATGAAGGTTTAAAGTCATATTAATTATTCATACATATTTTTACAGCAATTTTCTATTATCAATGATGATAAGTTTCTAAAGTCTGTCGATCGGCAGCATCTACAGCTGGAAATACGCCCTTTATGTGGCATTGTTCGTCTTCCATTGCATCAGTTTTTTATAGCCTACAGAGATGCAACCATAACCAATCATCTATGTAAGGCTAAGGTAAGCTTAGAAGTTCTGATCTATGATTTTACGCATTCAAAATTTTTATTTTGATTTCAGTTGCCTGTTATATCCATTGACGCTTGGGCACCAATTCTTCATCGAGATAGCGGTGCTAATCTTGGTGAAATCAAGTGTTTATTGGCCATTGGCAGTGAAGAGCAAATAGCTTATCTTAAGGCTTCTCGTAGTTTTGGCAAAACACAGTCGCAGTCATCTCAATTAATAAGTGATAGTCAAACAATACGTAGAACATCCGATCTTTTGGATATGTTGCAAAGCGCTTTAACTGCACCGAGACCATTGCCACCATCACCACCAATATCAGTTGCTTCCGTTATGGCTGCACCGCTAAAACCTCATCAATCGAATAAACAAAAGTCATTCAAGTTTACTTTAAATATTGTCGGAGCGGCTGGTTTGCCTCTTAACCCTGGTGGCGTTGGTAAAGGCAAAAAGCCTGGCAAACGTCAAGCGGCCAAACGTTTCACACCAAACGATCCTCCAAGCACATATGTAACCTTTCAGGCAGAAGATAGTAATGGCAACACTTTCAAATCGCACGAAGGCAAAGTCTATTCTACGAAGATAGTTGAGAAATCAACAGAACCAAAATGGCAATGTAAATTCCGGGTTACTGCTAGTCTAGATTACTTGACCAATGTAAGTTAAGGCAACATTATATTTCGAATGTGAACGTGTAATCAATCAATCTTCTTATCTATTTCTATCTATTTGCAGCCTCAAAAATTATTTATTTTGAAAATATGGAAAAAAGCGGCTACAGAAACGGGACAAGATCGTCAGCAGCCGACACCATTAGAAGATGCTATTATAGGTTTCGCCGCTTTAAACTTAAATCTAAAAGCTGATGGAATTCATTTCGGTGGATGGTATAACATTGTGGATTTTAATGGACGTATTACTGGTGGCCTTGAGGCATATATACACCCACTTGAAGATCTGCACAAATTGCTGCAAAAGCCCACATCATCATCAACATCATCGTCATCAACAACAGTATCAGCTGCTACTACGCTTACTGGTGGTGTAGCACCAGCACCGGAAAGTGGCAATATGATGGTGGATGCTGCCATAGGCAATTTAGAACAGACACTCGATCTTTCACATCTTAACCTGGGCCAAGCTATAAAGCGTAAATTTACTGAGCTTGAACAAATTTCGAATCGCTTACGTTCACGTCTAATTGATGTTACTGGTGTGCCGTTTGCTCCACGATTTGACGCCGCCACTTTGGATAATTGGAGGCCACTTGGTGGCATGGGTATGGGTAATGACGATGCATTTGATAATTTTGATGTTGATGATGATGAATTTGAGCGTGACTTGAAAACTCCGCCACCCTCTAGTCCATCGAAACCACAACCACCCACCGCACAAATCACAAGTCTATGCAAAAGTGATGATGGCAACAACAAGAATTTGGGCGGCTCCGATGATGACAGTCCAAAAGAATAGTGTTTGCTTTGGCGGCATCATCATCAGTGCAACACAACCCGCTCATTCGCATTTAGTTTTAATATGCAACTTTCTGCTTCATAGCAGTGGTCTCAACCTACTCTCTATAGTCAGTCAGTTAGTCACTTTATAAAGGCTCAATAGTACTTAATATTTACATACATAATTAATCACTACAATATAAAACATTTCACAACTTATAATTGAATAACTAAAAGACAAAATAATCAAAATTTGTAAGCTAAGAGCTATGAATGATTAATAAGAAAGAGTATGAAATACGCTCCTCTCTATATACACAATATACTTATTATAGTAAGATAAATCTATCTAATAATGTATGAAACTTATTAACGTTCAACTGTGTTAATCATCACCTAAGTATATTATTTAGTAGTCACATATATAAAATATATAATATAATCATATTACAATATAATCGTAATAATTGATCAATCGCACTCCTCTTCTTTTCATTGTATCCGAATAGAATTGAATAAATTTTGAAGATTCAAGTGAGTTATAATCGAAAAATAATTAATGGTTTCAATTATCTTACATTCTTCCTTAGCGCGGAATTTAAACTTCATTTAAATATGAGTAACAATTTTTTTTTTTTTTTTTTTTTTATTGTAGCACAAGTGTTCTTAAATTAATTTTCTATATTTACACCATTTTAAAATATTCGCTTGTCATTTGCATTTGGTGTTGGTTCATCCACTTTGCGTCCCACTTCTATTGAATTAATCCGAATCATGGTGTTTGGTGATCTCTGGAAATTGATGCGGACATATTGCTTTCGGCGTTTCTTTTTGAAATGTGTTTTTGTGTGTGTCAATGTCTTTTCAATTATTGTTGCCTTTATATTTACTAAGCCTGGCTCCAGGATTGGGCGCCCAATAAGTGTAAAATCACGTGCACCTGCTAAAAGCACTTTATCGAGACTGATTTCATCGCCAATTGTCGGAGGCCAATAACCTTCGACAAGAATGATATCGCCGGGTGTGATTTTAAACTGTCTACCACACAAGTGGACTACGGCAAAAAGGCGTCCCTGCTCGCCGGCTGCCAATTGTTGATTAACTTTACTAAACACTTCCTGACATTGTTTTTCCTCAGCGGGAGTTATGGCACTAGGTAATTTCGGCGGTGGCACCACCGCGAGTTTTTGTGGCAGGCATGGCGTAACACTCAAAGCACGAAAAGAAGCTGACAATCAGAAATTTATTGAATTAATCGCTTAATACCAAATGTCCAATGTTTATTACACACCTTGTAAACTGGTTGCAAAATTTGGTTGGCGAATTGCTTTTAGCAAACCGCGAGCAAGAAATGACATTTTCTGTAATAATACAAATTTTTATATAAATATTGCTTGAAAAATCCACTACATTCAAATTGTCATTCACAAAGAACGGTGAACATGTGCACAGCTGTTCACAATGAAAATATTCATTTTAACACGACGGCGTTCGGCGGAAAACGCGGCATCGTTGTCTAATATATCCCCATTCGAAATCTTTAAAGCGCGGTTTCTAAGTTTGTAATATGAAACCTTTAAAAAGATTTTTGCATGTGCGCAATGTCAGCTTGTTATAAAAGTGAATCACGATGATTTGTAACGGTTAATTGATGAAATCCAGTGCATATAAGTGATTAGTTGTTTCTTTATTAACTGGTTAGGGACAGACACAAGCTTTGGCTTTGGGTTATCCAAATTGTTTATTTGTTAGTTGTAATGTACAAACAAAAAAAAAAAAAAACAAAAAAAAAACAAAACAAAAAGAAGAGTCAACAGATAAAACAAAAATGTGTTATTTCAGTGGTTTATTGTTTTGTTAAGCAATTCGCTGTTTATAAATTCAAGTGTTTTTGCTACACATTCCATTGATTGAATATGTTCTCAACTAAAAGATAAAAACAAAACACAACAAAACCAAATATAAAAACAATTGGAGATATGCAACTTAAACAAAACACATGTGCACATACACAACTAAGGTAATGTACTTTCTTTTCTTTTATAAACCTAAAACTTATTTCAAAAACATATTCTGTTAGAATGTTAGATAAAAATAAATATTATATCTGCAAAACATGTCATTTACCTTAATTTATGTAAGTTATCTAAAATTTTATAAAACGATTTTCCCAAACGTTTTCCCTTCACTTCAGTTCTAAAAAATATTTTAAAAAGCTTGAATATTGAAGAATGAGATCATCATTTCAATAAAATTGTACAACATAAACAAAGCATTTTTGCATTAGGTTTAAAGAAAATTTATTTGAAAAAACTATTCTATTTGAAATCTATTTAAAATGAGTAATTTTAATAATTTTTGAGCAAAAAGATCACATATTTTTCATATTACTATTTCTTGTTATTAATATTAATTGGCATGCTTTTATATATAAAGTATTTTATTTATTTTATTTTGATTTAATCTAATTTCGTAGCTACAATCGAATTTTTTATTATAATTATTTAAAATTTTTGAAAGAGAAAGGAGACAAAATTCTACATAAGTTTAAAATCCTTTTTTATATGATGGTCGAAAATATTGACGTCGATACCATCAATCATATATGTATATGTATAAATAAATATAAGGGTAATTTGCCGAATGGTCATCATAATTAATTAGACTTCAAGTTTCAGTTTTCCTATTTTCCGAAACTTGCCAAAAACCTCATCTCATTGCTTTGTACCCACATAAGATACCGATTTGCCAGTCTTGCGAATTTGTGTCAGCAACTCATCGCTTGACAAGTTTGAGGTAACAGTTACGCTGTTTTCATCCAGATTAACGCTCACTTTCTCAACCTTATCTGTTAAAATGTTAGATAAAAATAATATAATATAATAAATACATATATTAATTTGATAGACGAGTCGTGTACTAAGTACATTTGATAACAAAGTTTCTGTCAATGTTAAAATATATTTAAGGGATTACGAGTACTTATTTTTTTTATAATTGATTGTGCATACATGATTTTAGAGTCTAGACATACCACCAAGTTTTCCCAGAACCTTTTCCACGGCAGATGCGCAGCTACCACATGACATTTCCACTTTGAACTCGTGCACCTGAATTTCATAGAAAAAAGTTTCATATGAATCGATTAGTATGTATATATTATACATATGTTGTGTCTAATTGTATGTAATTACATACAGGCATTTTGCTGTTACCACTGCGACTTGAGGAGGGCGCACTCGCTTGTAAATAAAGTTGCGGTAGGTTAAACACTTTGATGACGTGTACACCCAACGGGATGCTGATTAAAATTGATTTGGAAAACTTTAGTCTAGTTAACAAGAAACCAAACCGTGTCTATGCCTATCTACCACTAAACAAACAGTTAACTAGATTGTCAATCGCCTATAACAAAATAATTGATTAAAATTTGCTGCTTCTTTAGGAATAGTCATTCACGGGGAATGGGGCCCTTACATTTTATTTGTCTGTGAGTTACAAGCAAGGAAGAAGAAGAAGACATGTAGCTTAAATTGTTTTTCTATGTGATTTCTCATCCACGTGCATTTGTTGTAAAAAATTAATAAAACTTTAAAATGGAAATGTTGCAAGGAGCTTCATTGTTATCCAGACCAGCTGAAGAATTTGGGAACGATGGACTCGTTGAAGAGATGTGGGCAGTTAAAGCCTTGGAACACGCCGAAGTGCATTTTAACGTAAGCCGCATATTCAGTTGTAAGACGAAATAAGATTACAATGGTAACAAAACAACAATACAATCAATAGCTTCTAACCAGTGTTCATCCATCGTGCCTGCGCCTTACACCATACGATGATCAAATCTATGAGACATTCCGTCAGGATTTCCCCAATTTGGATGTGGGCATTTTGACAGACGACATACTAAAGTCACCATCAGAAAAAGCAAAGTGGCGGATCTTCTCAGAGAAGTTCAATAAAATGGACGACTATTCATTTGGTACATTAATGCGTGCTGATGCGAGCAAAGGCTTCTCACAAGACAATGCACTGTTCGTGGTGCGTATTCAATTTCTAGCAATAGAAATTGCGCGTAACCGTGAAGGCTACAATGACGAAGTCCATCGCAGATGCAAACCACCACCAAAGGAGCCAACCGACGAGGAGAACAACAGTACAACGAAGCGTGAAACTGAATGAATTGCACACCGCGCTTGGGTGTGAAAAGATTTTTATTTCAAATTCTCATTTTATTTGATTTATAGATTTTCTGAGGATAACCATCCATGATGGGTTCCACTTTTATAATATGTATATATGTAATAATCAATTCATATATAAAAATAAGGGATAAAAATTGCTTAAAAACTAAAAAACGTCTTTGACGGTTAATGATACTCACTCGTCCGTCCGCTCAGTCTATGAAGTATGTCAGCTTAGCTAAGTCAAATTGTTAGTTTAAATTGCAATTCCTTCTTTCTTCCAAAGAAGGTTATATGCCTGTTGTGTTATACACCATAAGAATGTAAGGTATCATATTGTCGATTTGCACTTGACCAACTAAGTTGGCAAAGAAGAGTTCCTCGACTACATCTGACTCGAAGGCACTTAAAGGCATCAGGTTTGCAAATAGTGCATTAGCGCGTTCACCACCGTTTGGTGAATGCTGCTGTAAAGCTCGAAGGGATGAGAGTGCGTAAAGTTGCACTCTCTTGACATAGGTGCGTATTGTGCGTTCCCGCCGCATTTGTAATGCATGTGGATTGAACAGTACTATAAGACGCATTAAACTGTACTCCATATCGGTAACATCAAGCGTCTGCATCTCCTGTACAAATTCATGTAGAACGCGAGTCGTTTTGGCCAGTTTTGCTATCTTTTGCGGTTCAATCTTATCAATTTCAGCCATTTGACGTACATTACTGATTATCGTGGTGATAATTGTTGATATGGACAAATACTTGCATTGAGCCAATGCCAAAGCAAGCAACCCGGGCCAGGAGCTGCGCAACATCTTAATCTGGGTACGTTCATCTAAAAGTTCAAATGCCGCTATTTTGCGTAGAGTATACACACTAAGGAAGAGTATACGGGACGCTGTCTCACACACGTAGTGTATGTTTAAGTACGAAGATACGAGGGCGGGAGCTTGTATATGGAAGGCAGTCTGGGCTTCAGAGATCAATTCGTTCTCGAAGATATTCTCATTTACATTCAATTCTCTAGAATCGTTTTGAACGAAAAAATCGTCCATTTCCATGTAATCAACGTCAGTCTCAGCCTCTTCACCACCACTCTCGTTGGCAGCTTCGTCGCTATCGATTTCGTTTTTAATGTTAATGGAATTTGCTGCCGGGCTGCCCCCAAGAACAGAGGCTCCTCTCTCTAATTGTTGCTGAATAGGACTTAGACTTTGGAGGGCTATATCAATGACTCGTTTATCAAGTGACCTTTGTATCAAGCTCACTGCAGTGGCGGGATTGGGTAGTGGCTCTGTATTAAAATTAAAGTGCTGGGAATTGTTATTGCTAGCATTGTTGGCTAGAATTTGAAGGCACAAAGTGCTTGCATTCTCCACTGAATCATCGTCATCCTCTTCTTCAGCCTTGGGTAATTCTGGAGAGAAGCATAAAGACTGGGCTGATTGTTGTGATTGTGTTGACAATTGTTGTTGTTGCTGCTGTTGCTGTTGTGATGCCAACACTAATCGGTCAGAAGTGGCAATTAAGATTTCAATTGGAATTGTTTATTATATGAGAACTTACTAAGAGTCTGTGTTAATTCAGCAAAGTTAAGACCCATTGGGAAGACGCCAGCTGCGGCAATGTTATTTTCCAAATTAAATGGTGAGGCTGTTGGGGCCACCGGTGGGGTAGAACTGTTCAGATTATGATTAAAGATAGCTTGTTTGCCTCGCTGTTGATAGTGTGTACCACCACTACCTTTGCTTCCACTACTACTGGCAGTTCCAGATGCTGTTGATCCGCCAGCTGAAGAGCCACTGCTGCCCGCATATTCCTTTTTATCCACAATCGGTTTACGTTCATGTTGAACAGCTGCAATTAAGGAGTAAGCATTTCGGGTGTTAAAATTTGCTAGAATTATGAGACACAACGCCAGTTTCAAATGAAGTTCGTGCGGGAGGGTTTGTTAGCACAGTTTAAGGAGTCATGCGTTAGGGTACATGGTGAATTAATGAATTGACGACGACTTAAAAGAAAATTACAATCACTTCTCATGCCGCTGGCCAAACATTTTTGCAATCGACAAAACTGGCAACGATTGCGATGGTGTTTCGTCACCTCACAGTTCATGGTGCCACGACATTGGTAGCCCAATTGTTTGCGTATTGAACGCTTGAAGAATCCTTTGCAGCCTTCGCAACTGATGGCGCCATAGTGACGACCGGAAGCACGATCTCCACAGACTAAGCACAATTCTACACTCATACTGTTGTTGCTGTTCGTTCCAACCTGTGTGGGTGTACTAGCAGAAGTTGACGCATTGGAAGTGCCTGATTGAGTATGATTCAGTGCCATTGATTTAGTTTCTGTTCAAATGTGAAAGAGAAGATAGAAAAACCGTCTGTACATCAACGAACCAATCTACAATAATATATGCAATACATGCAAGACAGCAAGGTTGATGCTCACCTTCAGTTGCTGTTTTGTAGCCTCCGCTCGTGCCCATTACTTAACACTGAGACTAGTTCTTATATCTTGCCTCCTCCGCCCTCTTCCCAACCCACAAACGCAATCGTTTCTACCTGATTCTGTACTTAGCTTGTTTGCTTTGATACACTTTGCTACACTTTGACTTTATCTACTTGTTGTTCTTGTTCTTTGTCGTGCTCTGTTTGTGCTTGTCTCTCGCACAAGTTCAATCGAGGTCATTTGCGTGCAATGACATATTTTGATTGACCGTAATAAATTGTGCTTGATATTTACAAAAACTTTTTCTACCAATATTTACAAAGTACTTTTATTCAATTTCTCTCAGTTTAATAACATTTAAATAGTTTGAAATCTTTAATTTCCGCACAAGAAGTAGTCCCACTTCACAACAGCACACTTCTTGACTCGTCTTGATAATCTCGACACCAAGATGTGATTGGTAACACTACCTGATAATACCCTCGAAAAATTGATTTAGTTGGCCACAATGTCATTGATAAAACTGTTGCGCTTAGGTGGTGTAAGGACTATTTCAATATTTGTTCTATTGCTTATTATTACTATAACTAAATTTTGTAAATTGTTTTGTTTTTGTACACCATCACTGACCGACAATTTGTTGCAACCATCTTGCGTTGACCGCTATAAGATATGTTAACTGTATAAATCCATACTTTATTATACAATTTAGCTGACTTAAATGAAGTGTAACATTTGATAGAGCCAAAGTAGATTTGATTAAGGGAAGGACGGCATCTATTCTATAAAATGGCCTATACCAAATTTCAGGTTTTTCTTTGGTAAATTTAATTTAATTAAACTTGATTGAACCTTGTTTTCTTATTCTTTTGCAATTGTTCTTCATAATAATATTAAATTTTGTAAAAGCATGAGATTAATAGTGTATGGAGCGCTTTAAGACAGCAATATTTTGATTTAACTGAGAACTGTTGGCAACTCTATGAGAAATAATATCACTGGCGGCAAAATGTTCAAATTTTAATTCAAAAAAACTTGTGGTATTTTACTTTTATTTACTATTTTAAATATTTTTAACAAGTTTCATCTACTATAATTTGGATGCGAAAACTAATAATAATAATAATTATTGCAATGAAGTTTTAAAATCACCAATTGAATTCCATAAAAATGATTTATTAAAAATAAAACCACATTACTTTGTTTCATTACATTTTAAATTCTCTCTCTTATATTCTTTGCAGTCAAATCTCATGCCATGCGGTACTTAAATAATTCGATTAAATAATTGCAGATAAATTTTGTATAGTATAACGGTTTTTGGTCTTGGTTTAGCACGGTTGTAGTTTTGACTAAACTGATCTGATTAATTTTATTTTTGCCCCGAAAAAAAGAAAGGGTGGTTTGAAAATTTATACCTTCGTTTGATTTACTCTATGTCACACCTCATGGCGGAAACGCTTCGCCAGATAATGAAGCTGCAGAAAAATATCTAGAGCAGTACAAATCAACCATAGAAAATTTAGGTTATACAACAGATCAAATATTAGATGTAGATGAAATTGTCTTATGTTGGAAGCGAATGTCTAAAAGAACTTTTGTTTCTAAAGATATAAGGTGCCTGGCTATAAGGTTGCTAAGTTCCAAGTGGTTTCTTTTACACCCAAAGCCAACATCCTTGGTTCAATCGCTTAATTCTTAATCTTAAGCACTATTACATTTGTGGTTTGTTGGTCCAAGGCTTGGAATAAAAAAAAAAAAAATGGAAACCAATCAATTAACGTATTAGATGCTTGGAAGCTCTTTTGAATAAAGGACTGCGTCTACTTGATTGGTTTAGCTGTGAACAATATAATCCCAACAACTCTGAATATTTGTTGGAACAAATTGTGGCCACAAGTTGTTAAGCAAATCAGTGTTCCAGAGACCGTTTAAGACGATAATAACCGAGCAGCCATACCTATTAGTAGAGAAGGATTTGTCGATATGACATCAATGAACTTTTCTCCAATTATTGGCAGATGCTGAGTTAGCAGATGATTCAGATGTATCTACTCATGTAAGTATCTTTACCGACATCCAGAAAACTTTCTTTAGAAAAACTGCAACAATGCATTCACCAAATAGATTTCGTAAATTTTTTAATTATTTTTCGGGGTGTTTTTTTTTTTTAATTTGAATAAAATGAAGTCGATGTGGGGTTCGGTATTTTGTTTCCCTTAACCCACAAATATTGTACGTATGACAAATTTAATGAACAATTAAAATTTTACGAATGAATAAACTTTTCACATATTTATATTTTATGGTAAATTTATCAAAAAACACAGAAAAAAAGAAAAAAAAAATAACATTACCAATCATCAGTGTAATGATGTCATGAAATCATGAAAAGGCAACTGTTATGGTTTGTGATGTGGCCATTTGTAAAAATATCGTCACGTTGCCTACTTCCTTGCCTAGTGAAGGACTTCGACTCCAATTTTAAACTTCATAAAAATTACAACATTGACATCAATAACAACAACAACAACAACAACCAAAGTAAAAGAAGAAAGAAAGAAAAGCAAATCAGAACAATAAATTCGGTTTTTACGAAGTTTAAATACCCTTCACATCCTAAAGTTTGAATATATTGAGTCAATTACCATTTCAAATTTGTTTGTTTGATTGTTGTATGAGTGTTATGAGTGACTCTTAAGACCTACTACATAGTAATCGGAGAACTCTGACAGATTAGTTGTATTCCACAATAAAATGAGTTTTGGTTCATTTTATACATTTCCTTTATGGATTCTCTTCGTCTTAGTTCTATGTGTGTTACAAACATCAAAACAAAGTGATAATAACAATTCACACTAGTGTGAAGTGTATAACAAATTGTACAAAAAAGTGAGTTTCATTGCCCAACATTATGCAAAAGTATTTTATATGCGTGTTGTGTAGTGAAATGAAAAATTGCATTCAGTTGGTGGCACTTGCCACATGAGTTGAAGTGTACATACTCATACATACACACATACATTTGTGGGAATCGAGGTTGGGTGGGTATGGTTACTTCAGACTTTGAACTCATTATTTTAAAATCAATTTGGACAATTTTTTCCTTTGTAGAAATTTATTTTTGAATTTTTATTTTTTTATTGTGCCCAGTTTTAACTGTGGTTGACAACATTTTGACCACGAACATTGAGACAGACAGACAGACGGACGGACGGACGGTCTGACACATGGAGTTTTGTACATGTACACACACACACAGATACAAATCGCGAAATATGTTTGCGATGAACTTTGAATATTAAAAAATACTCTAATTGCGTATGTCCTCGACCGGATAAGCAGGTGCAGTTACAGCCGACTTTGCTAGGCAAACGAGTGAAGTTAACTTAACTTCTTTTGGTGATGTTTCAGTTTTTATTGTCATAATGCAAATTACTCATTTGTCTTTCTTTTTATTTTTTTTGGAGTGCGCATCAGTTGTCAGTCAGCATGTTTCTGTTTTTGTAGTTGTTTTTGTCATCACTCACTCATTCATGTTCTCTTGTTTTTGAATAAAAGTTTGCTACAGATTTATAGACAAAATAACAAACACAAACAGAAAGAATGTGTTGCATATGCAAAAGGTTAAAGGGGTCAATGGAGGGGGTTAAACAGGCGTCAAAACGGTGCTACGTGTGTTTCCGTTTTGTAAAGTTCTATGGGGTTTTGTTTTGTTTTTGTTTTTGTTTTTTTTTTCATTCAATATTCCAAACAAGTTGCATAAATTCAGTTGAGTTCAGTTCAAATTTTGTTATTTTTTAGTTACCACCGCACTTGATTTTTGTTTCTTTTGCTAAAGTTTGCTGCTCCGTTTGATCCTTGGAATTGTTAAATAAGATAAAGATAATTTCTAACTGTGTCGTAGTCGACCCATTACATAACATAGAATAGTTTTATGTCATTAAGTGTTTTCACTCACATTTCATCATCATCATCGCTTTGGTAATTTCAGTCAACCGTTTCCGTTGCCCCCAAAATTATGGTCCCATAAGCATATTATCTCTAATAATAAGCGCGATTACACAATTCACAACCCAATAAATGCCCAGCATAAAGTGGTGAAAATTACAGAAATATTGTAATAATATTCCCGTTGCTGTTGTTATTCTTATTCTTTTTTTTTGTTTTTTTTTTTATTCACGATTTCTTGTCCTTTTTGTGGCTCGTAAAAATCATAAAAAAATACCCCAAAAAGACTTGCAAAAATGCTCATAAAAACGTAATTATCAAAAGGACAAAGTGAGGGAGAGATGGAGGGAGAGAGTGTTCATAATTTTAAGAAGCCCACCACATCGTTGACACCCTTCTTCAGATGTTGTTGTTTTTTCTTTGTACTTGGTACAACCTTTGAGCTTATTAACATAACCACCTCACTAACAAAACGATTTCAACTTCTCCTTACCCTCAATCTCATCCCTCGTATTAAGTATCTATCACAGCATTGTGTTGTTAAGTTCTCTTCTGTATCTGTATGTTTCTATTTCCTTTTTTTTTTTGCATTTTTTTTAGGCAATGAAAATATGATATTCGCTTCACCCTCCTACGCGCAGTGCTGACTACTATGATGCCTGTAATAAGTTACTTTGGCAATGTTCTTCTTGTTTATTTTATCATCTTCATCTTGGTTGCTTGGTTTATTGTTGTTGTTTCTCTTCTTTATCTTTTCCATGTGCCTTTTTTGCGTGTAATCCTAGCAATCATCGAAAATTTCGTACTCACACATGAGACAATGTTATGAGCGCTTAATCCCTAAGTTAAATGCTTCCCTTTTTAGTGGGTGTTGATTATAAAAAGGAATAATCGCCTTGACATATATGAAAATGGGATATTCTAATATTGAGATAAATAAAGCAAAATCTTTACACAAATATTACACATTTAAAAATGGGAACAGACAAAATTACTCAAATTATATGTAAGTTTTTGAAGCCCAAATCATCTTGTAATCTTCAAAATTATTAAATATTATAAAATTTTAATTAATCATATTTTTCAAGTTGTTGTCAACTATTGTTCTTGATTTACATATACGTGTTTTTGTGAAAATTCTCTACATTTAATGATTAACCTGTTAAAAACTTTCCTCCAATACTCAGTTTTCATAATTTCTGATATTTTCTTCAAGTTTCTAAAAACTGACAAAAATACTTAAACATTTATATGGTTATACATACAAGTATAGAATACTGACTTGGTGATTAACATTAAGTTGCTGGTGACCTTCTACTTAGAAAGTCATTAGGATGGAGTCTCTTTAAGCGGCGTCTGCTCATGCCATGCGTGAGGGCTGCTGCTTTGCAGAATTTCGTAGTGTCCCTGAGGCATCCTTAGGTCTCTGTGCAAGATGGTGTTGTACACAAACCAAGGAGCCCCAGTTATGTGGCGTTGTGGCCATGTTTTGGCAGGCGTGGACTTTCTGAACGCCATTTGCAGCAGCAATACCCCAGATTTAAATTGTCTGTAAATTGTTGCGACAATTTACTGGACGGCCGCAGCCTACGCAAATTTGTATAACATCATACGGTAGAGGTTTTAATATGACCGCACCATGTGAGACACTCGTCTAGGATATTCCGAGGTAACGCACTTGGTCCACCTGTAAAATGATTTTGGGATCATAGTTGACAACTGGACAACTGCCACGCCTCAAAGTCAAGAAGCAGTTCGCCGATTTCTCTGCGTTTATTTTGATACCCCAATTCTTGGCCCAGACCTCATGGGTCGCGAAAGAGTTTTCTATGATGTCTGTGTCTTCCGCATATGTTGCAATGGTGACTTCATCTAAGTCTGCCGTATATAGCGAGTAAGTATGGGTGCTAATGATTCGTGTCGTGCACATTGATAAAGAATGTTGGACCACATAAAAAGCTTTGTAGTAGAGAGTGCTGTTAAGCTGGGTCGAGTTATTTGATCTTGTGAAGCAGACCGTCAATTCATACACTGTCAAAGGACTGCTTAATGTCCAAGAAGATCGCGGAGCAGTATTGCTTTAGCTCAAACGCACTGAGAATGTGCTGAACGACACAAAGCCAAATTGGTGGCTGGGAATTGCTCTCTGGATATTACGTACATCCATCATTCTACTCAAAAATATTCTTTCGGTCCATAAGGCGTGACAATGTTTTCGGTTTAGGAATCAATACGATCGATGCACACTTACATTTTCTGATCTTTTTATATGCCACAATCCTAGAAATACATAGTATATCATCTGATTTTTGTAATATTATTTTACAATCGTATGTATATCATGTGATCTTTGACATATGTAATTAGCATCGAACGATGTTATAAATTCTTGATCAACCTGTCGTGTCATCGGATAATATTACGTTTCTTATGTCGCAGCGGTTGTGATTCAGCCTTTCATTTTGATTTCATTTTATCTTATTTTGATGCAGTAAGTACAATATTTTATATTTCATTGTACACAGAAAACAGAACCAAGAAATTGATTCAATTTAAATGGCGTCTGTTGCTGAAGGCACTAAATTTTCGCTTAAATAAGAAGAAGAAGAAAAAAAAAACAGTAAGGAAATAAAAAAAAAATATGTGTGGCATATTTACAATTTTACTCTGGCATTGACGAGGTTTCCTTTCCGTCTCTGAGTTACATTTACACAAAACACAAATAATCTCAAGGTAAATTCTGTCAAGTCAAGTGGATTGGGTTTTTGGCCCAGCAGGCGTGTGCCGCAGATGTTTTGGATATTTAATGTTGATTTTAAAGATTTCTTTTTTTTTTTATCGTCTTAAGTATTTAACAAGTTCACGCACAAACCAATTGTAGGTAAGAAGCTGAAATCAATCGATTTGTTTTGCTAAACCTACTTACTTACAATACAAGAAACAACAGGTAACGTTGCCCCTAAAAGTATGTTATACATATAAATTTCAATTCACCATGCGTTTGTTAAGTGTACGAGAGTATCGATGTCTTGAGAATGTTCCAGTTCCCCCATTTGTTTAAATATTATCATTCATCTTTGGCTAAACCATCCTCTGTTCAAATACTTGTTACCTTTGTCCTTCTACATTGTGACATTTCCCAAATTTGACAAAACTCAAATTGGCAGCAATTTGCTTTGTTTATTTTGTATTTATTTTAAGGGCGAAGTTGACGGAAGACGGAAGCTGATTTTCATGTTTATTGATTGTTAAGTGTCGTAATAGTACTTGATTTTATTGATATTGTGGTTTGTTCAATTGATTTGCTATTATTATTGTTATTACCTTAAGGGCGCCTTCACGATTTCTCTAATAAGTTGATGATCATTATCATTATCTTGAGTTTTATTTATTTTACTTAATTAACTTTCTCAAGTTTTGCCATAAAAATGAGCAAATCTAATCTTTAAAGCAATAAAAGAAGCTATGAATAGAAAGAAGTTCAAAATAGAAAATAATGCAAAAAAATTGTCCGAATCACAAGGAGAGCAACAGGATGTCGTGTATAGAACGCTTTATTACGCAATGTTTTGCATTTAAATGGTCAAAGGACCAAGTGCATTTGCCTTTCGACACTTGTTTCGTTTCTTATCGCCAGACTCTATCGCCTTTGTTAAGGGTCTGGCTCCCTGTCTCCCTGTCTCTGTTTCTTTGCCTAGTGTAAAAAATAGCACCACGCATTTGTGCAGTGTCCTTCGACACCCAACAAACACGCATAATCTTCAGATTTTATCATCACTTGCTTGAACTTTAGTTCGGACAGTTGCAAAAGCTTAGAATAGAATGTCTTAATAGAAAAAAGGGAGCTAAAAAATGGGAGAAATTGAAGAAAAAATCCACAAAAGATTTTTTTTACCCCATTTCGTGTTGGTTTTTATGTCCTTTGGTGTTCTTTCATAAGTTGAGGCTTTATTTTTTTTTTTTTTTTTGTTTGTTTGTTTATTAAACATTTTATTAGCAACTTTGAACTCAAGTTGTCTGGTTGACGTTATCCTTGTTGAAATGCTCTTCTCTGCGTCTTTTTCTTGTTAAACATAATTAAATAAAGCGTTAAAATTAAAAATAAAGATTCTTATCTGTCCAACAAACTTCTTCTTTTTTTATGTGTAATATATATTTTCATTGCATTGCAACATTGCTGAGGAACGAAGGAACTTCCGCTGCTTAAGCACCAAAAGTCACAATAACCGGAAATATGTTTGTCAAACCGTGAAATGGCGGACTTTGTCACCACCTCCAGCTCTCGCACCACCACCACCACCACCACCCGTCTGTAGTAATAAAACAGTCCGATAAGCGAAACAATAAGCAACATGAAATTCTTTTACTTTGGAATTTCACTTGAGACATTTTCTCAGTCCCAGCGAAAGCGCAACATATTTCCTTACTTTAACCGACAAGTCTCTGCAAACGGGATCTTCCACATTCGCGTACTCGGGTGATAATTCGTTTTTTATGTGTTTTCTTTATTTTGGAGTGACTTTGTTATGGTGACTTGGCGCCTTTAACTGCGCTCCAGATAACAGAACGAGCATCTCCATTGTCCTTTTCTCAATTTATTGCCTAACGACCACGGCATGATTTTTTCGCGGCTGAAATTTCTTTTTATATTTTAATTAAAACGCTTTTCAACGAATCGCTAATTATTTTCTCAAGTATTTTTTCGATTATTAAATTTTTTTTTTCCATTTTTTTCGAGCTCGCTTACATTTTTTACGAGTACTGAAGTTTCTTCATTCATCGTTTAATGTCTTTGCGGCGTAGTAGTGACGACAGTTCACACTCGTGATTGACATGGTTGATGACTCGCTGCTGTCTCCTGCTGTGCGACGAACTTCCTTGACACACTTCTGTCATTTTCAACCGTTTTTTCATTTAGATTTTTATTGAAATCAAAAAAAGAAACATTTTTTGGAGATTTTTTCGTTTCATTTTTATTAAACTACTTAAACATTTCTCAGACTTTTGGAGGCGTTGGAAACTTAAAAGAAAACACAAACTTCAGTTAATTCTAAACGAGAGTTGAACTCTGCAAACTCTGCTACTTCAGCAGATATTGTTATATCAGTTACATGGATAGAACTGTCTTCTTGATGATGTCAATACTTTCAAGCATTTGTGCTTCATTGATAACGAGCGGTGGAGCAAAGCGTATGATGTCACCATGTGTGGGCTTTGCTAGTAAACCATTCTCTTTTAGCTTTAAGCAAACATCCCAGGCATCTTGTTCTGAAAATGAAATAGAATCATATAAAATAATCTGAAGTATTTCTTTACTGTTATGTAACTTACTTGGGTTGATTACAATTGCATTAAGCAAACCCTTTCCTCGCACTACGGACACCACATCTTTGGGCAATTGCCTTAATTCACTGCGTAATAATTCACCCATTTTTTGAGCGTTCTCAGCGAGGTTTTCTTCAACTAAAACATCTAAGGCGGTCATAGCGACTTTGCAACCCAATGGATTGCCGCCGTATGTAGAACCATGTTCGCCAGGCTTAATGCACATCATTACTTCATCATTGCACAATACTGCCGATACAGGATACATGCCACCAGAGAGGGCTTTGCCCAATATAAGTATGTCTGGTTTAACATCTTCATAATCGACTGCAAGCATGCGTCCAGTACGTGCCAGACCTGTTTGTACTTCATCAGCTATCCAGAGGACATTGTATTTGGTGCATAGCTCTCGTACTCGGCGCAAGTATCCCTCATCGGGCACCACCACGCCCGCTTCACCTTGAATGGGTTCCACCATAAAAGCGCATGCATTAGGGTCTTGCAGTGCTTTTTCCAAAACTTGTATGTTGTTGTAGTCGATAATTTCAAAACCTGGCATATATGGACCAAAACCTTCATAACTCGTAGGATCGGTTGATGCTGAAATAGCAGACAATGTGCGACCCCAGAAATTGTCTTTAGCGAAAATAATCTACCAAAATTTAAAGACTTAATTTATATGGTTGATCTAAATAATTTCAAATGAATCCCACCTTGGCTTGATTCTTAGGTACATTCTTCCTGGTATAAGCCCATTTACGTGCTAATTTGCAGGCAGTTTCACCACCTTCAACACCTGTATTCATGGGCAATACCTTGTCATAGTTGAAAAACTTTGTAATGTATTCCTCATACTCGCCCAAGACATCAGAGTAAAAAGCTCTAGAAAAATAAAAATATCTTGTATATTGTACTTGTTTATCTCATAGATAAGCAATTGCTTGAATTAAAATCATTGTTAATTCCATATAAAATGTAATCTAGAATTGAGTTCGCTTCAGGTGCCTTATAAAAACATTAATGCCAAACACGTCCAGTCAGTCCATTTGAAAACGCAATTCATCCATCCATTTTATATACAATAGATTTTCGAATCATTGATAATATAAATTCAAATAGATTTGTCCGGGCGCGATTTTAAGAATAAAAATAGAATTTAAATTCGATAAGGTTTTCAATATGTCATGATAGATTTTTATGGTGCAAATTGTTTGTTAGACGTTAATATTTTTTTTAGCACTATCTAGCTAACTAAATGGACAAAGACGACCACACCCCATTTTCAGACTTCTAGTAAGTTCAATAAACTTGTTGCCTAGTTCAACTTAGTAACCAATTTTTCACATTACTGCTCCGATCTCTCTCTCTCTCTCTCTTACCTTGATGTCAAAGCTAATTTGTTTGCTTGTTCGGTAAGTGCTTTGATGATACGTGGATGCCCATGACCTTGATTGACGGCAGAATAGGCCGAAAGATAATCAAAGTAGCGTTTGCCTTCAACATCCCAAACGAAAACGCCTTCGCCACGAGTCAACGCCACCGGCAATGGATGATAATTGTGTGCTCCATATTTGTTCTCACGCTCGAAGACTTGCTCAGAGGTCATTTTTTGGCTACCCTTGGCAGCCGATGCATTTGATTTCACTTGTTGTTGTTGTCGTTGGGCATTAATGACGCGTGTGCCAATGCACCTCACAGACACTTTGGAAAACATTTTACTTTGATAATGTGAAAACAACAAAATACGTCGTCGTAAAATTTTTGCTGAGAAAGCAACACGTGATCGATCTTACACTCAGTTATTTTAAATCTAAATTCTAATCTCAATTGATGATTTTTTTGCTGTTGTTTGCTTGACCGTTGCTGACTGGCTACTGATTCTGGATCGAACTAATTCACTTAGAAGTTATCATTACCCACCAACGACGGCTGTTCTTCTATTTATACCTTGTACTACTTATATAAATGGAAATGGGTTATCGGCCCACATTTTATTTTGTTGTGATAAGAATTTGGTTTTTTTTTTTAAATTTTTGATAAGCAAATGCCCCCCTAGGATTTTATTCTTATCAAAGCTTTAGATTGTTGAGGTGTAATAATTTTAAGTGGAAATTGGCAACGCATGCCTAATTTTTCCAATGACAAAACTTAAGTAGTGTATTTTATAGTCGACTTAAATCGATATCTTTTGAGAATGGCTATCTCTTATTGTATATTTACTTGTAAACATAGACGCCTATTCATAGGGGCAAATGCTCAGTGTTTCAAGTTTAAGTAAGCTGAATTAAACACTTTTCTATTACAAATGTCTTCTTCTTTATTTAGCATTTCGATTGCGTACATTGGGGTTCATTACACTACATTAAATTAAATTGTAATTATTATTTGACATTACTGTTATTGTTATATGATATTCTGGGAATGTAATTCAATGGTTGTTTATATAGCGAATAACTTGATGCAAGTACTGAGGTTTGTTTTTGGCTTTGATTGTTACTGTAGAACTTAGCGGTTAGGAGGACCTCCGGATCACCCACATCACGTATTGCAAATACTAAACAAATATCAAGAGAACTGGGATCAGTAAAAGTCTTACATCAACTCTTAAAAAAACCAAAAAAATCATATATATATATATATACCCTATATAGGGATTACCTTAATAGTTTTTCACCCTCCGATACGGTGATTCTTAAATTTAAATGTATCCAATACTAGGTAGGGGGCCTCAAAATTCCATCTTGCCAAGAGCCCTCACGAGTCAAAACACGCCACTGCTAAATGGGCAATAAAGTTCTTCTCTTCACTAATTTCTTTCACATTTCCAGTTTAAAAATAGCATTTCTTCTGATTGATGTTATTATTGTTCTATGTGAGAGGTTATGTGCTGTTGCTTTTGTTATTGTACTCGTGTCATATCAGAGAACTTGGACAAAAAACTTTCCAGTGCTTAATTGAAGCGAAAGCTTGAAAATAAAAGCTTTTGTTTTTTTGCAAAGAAGAAAAGTTATAGTTTGTAGATCAAATTAATCTCAGCATCAAAATAAATTCAATTTTTTTTTTTGTTTTATTTATTTAGCATCTGACCATGAGAGGTCAAATGGTAAATCTATTATTGAGTGACATCAGCATACATCAATTAGTTCAAAGGGAAACGAAAGGGGGCTTTCGAGCGGGTGCTATCTTCTTAACCTTCTAGTTTGAAAACTGAGGAAATGCACAGTGTGTGTGACGCAAAAGAGGACGTCGCCTCTGCTTCTAAATGAAAAATTTTTGTTGTCTTTGTCACATATTTTATGTAAATTACCTAGACTTTAAGTCCAATGTCATCTTGTCTTATTATCACATCAATTTTTGATAACCATTAAGTCGGGAGCTGAATTTTTTACCTCTTAAAGTAATACAAAAAAAAAAAGGGCCAAGTGCAAGTGAGACTCGTACACGGAGGGTTCCGTACCAGATTGGGGTTTGTCCGATTTGACTGATTCCAACAAATGTACTGCGCCTATATCAGAAACTTATAGTGTCTAAATTTCAGTTCAATAGTCGAAATAAAAAAAGTTTTTCTAATAAGAACCTGAATTTTAATGGTGGGTTTGTATGGGAGGTACCCTCTCTAGTAATCAGATCAAACTGAAATTTCGACAACATAAGTTGCTAATGTATAGCCACCAACCATCCAAATTTCAAGATCATGGGATTACTGTATCGTATAGCTACCATACAAGTTTTTGAAAATATTTTAGTTTTAGTATTTGTTGCTGATGCCCGGATTGAACTACACATTCTGAGAAAATTTCAACTTTCCAGCTAATACGGTTTATGGGATATGACCCGAGGACGGACGGACAGATGGACGAAGTCTCTGCAATATGGTTCCTTTGGTACCCTTTCTTCTTTAACCATTGGTACCCAATTGTCTCCAAGTAGCACCGAGTTTCGTATATATTGTAGAAAGCAGCCACCATTACTCTTCTCAAAAGCTTCGATTTGCTAGTTCCAATATTAGAGTTAGATGTTGTATCCTATAATTGGATGCCGTACATAATTCCCTTGTACAATAAGACCTTATTACGCCATTAGAGCTGGGACACATGACTTAACAGCCAGTTCATTTTCCAGTTTTTCATGACGAATTTCTTGTTCTTCCTATTGCTCCTGCCAGTTAAACCTTCAGCCGACAATAGGAACCAAATTCTTAGCAATGGGTTCAATGGGAACATATTCGCCGTTTGGGACAATTTGCGTGAAGATCATGTGGACCGATTTATTGGAATTTACTGCGATGTTACATCTGAGAAGCTAGAAACGCTGTGTCGTCTGACGTATAGAGTATGTACAAGATGGCCTCAGTACACTACCATGTGAGAGACCCACTGCGATGCACCTTATGGTAGAACTAGCATCATTGTATCGAAAGTAGTTAAGAATTCAGGAAGAGGTAGTATGCATATTGTCGGCAGAATCTTTATTTTAAGTGGAGAAACAGTCCAGCGTGCCAGATTTCATAGAATGCCTGGCTTTGGTCATCAATTCAAAGTGAAAACAGAGTTTAATTTTTCGTTAGTATTTTATTTTATTTTAATTTTAATATTCATAAATATTTTTCTTATATTTTTTTTTAGTTTTTTCTTTTCATAATCTAAGATTAATTATTAATTTATTTCATCATTATTAATTTAACAATTATAGCACGCAATTATTATTTTTTATTTAATTAATAAATACATAATAATAATAATAATTTTTTTTTTTATAATAAAATTTCACTAAAACAAATATTACATACATAAAAATTGATAGAGCGAGAAAAGTTTTGGATGTGTTCAGTGGGTGACAACAACTGAAGCAATCCTTCTGAAAATTTTACTTTCTAGAATTTACAATAAAATAATGAGAGTAAAATAATCGAAATAATGAAAAATCAAAATAATAAAAATCAATTGCAACAATTAAAATTAATTAAAGGAATTTTAAATATTCTGCGCTCTTTCGTTTTTCATTCAATTTCGTTTTAAATTTTGTTAAATAAATTCTTTCGTTCACTTGATTTGATGTACAATATCTTTTTCTACCCCATCACTCGATATTTGTTGTGTTACTTTGCTGTGGTGAGTGTGCAGGTGATATACATCCTTGTCCTGGACCTCCTTGTTGTTGCCCCTGTGTTTGTTGTGGCTGTTGTTGCTGCTGCTGCTGCTGCTGCTGCTGTTGTTGATGTAGAAGATCCTTGTTGAGTCGATAGCTACTCATGACATTGGCACAGCTTTGATGGAAGTATAGATTGCGTCCGCGAAAGAATGAGTCTGAGTTAAGATCCTTTATACCTGTCTTAAAGAAGAAGAAGTTAAAGAAAATTTGGTTAATTGTAGTAATTTTTTAATAAAATATTTGCTTTGTTATCACTTTCACATGCAAAAAAAAAAAAAAAATATGTTTCTTATTAATTAAAAGATAATAAAATTACAGAATAATTAAGAAGGAATGAAAAAGAATTATAAAAAAAAAAAAAAATTGAGAAAGAAAGTAAAGAAAAAAGTTCAAAACTAAAGCAAACTCAAATTACCTTACAAATGAAACATTTGTTTTCTTCGTCCGGTTTTAAATCGGAACTAATTCCCACCTTTGTGTCCAGTTGCGTTAATCCCGGCACCACGGACACGCCTGCACCATTCTCGGAGCCACTATCGGCATACTTCGAGTTGTTGTTGTTGTTGTTATTATTATTATTTGTTATTTCCATCGTTTGTTCTTGTGAGCTTGTAACCTGTGGTTCTGAACGTGGTCGTTCCTCCAATGGCGAAATGCTCTCTGTAACTCTAAAAATGAGTACAGATTTTTATGTTTATGTTTCTTGCTCGTAACGGCTTCATTTGTCTCTTTACTTACCGACTGCTACCCACAGAGTCCTCGTACTTTCGTTTCTGCTTGTTGATACAATAACTGGTCGTTGACATTTTCACAGAGACTTCATCATCATCAACAATCACATCCTCGTCGCTATCATTGTTGCACGTATCCATCATTAAATTTTTGCCGCCTCCGCCACCGACACTGCCACCGCCATTGAGTATGCGTTCGTCGCCGCAGGAGTCCGCGTTATAGAAATGATGTGTTGTCGATGACAGTTCGCTGACGTTTTTAACTGTGTGCGTAATTAGTGTGCGTTAAGGATGAATATAAAAATCAACCCAAATTGGTAGGCAGACCACTTCGAACCTTCAATCTCTACTTACCACTGATATGTCCTTGCGAGTGCGTGTTGGGGGCATGATGTTGCCCTACTTCTGGCCAATTACCACTGGGTCCGCTACTTGTCGTGGCCACGTTTGTGGTAACATCATCCTCACCGCTATTACCATTGCCATTACCGTTAACTGACGTCGCCTCTTTATTTATCACACAGGCTGTTCTATAAAGAATGCCATCCAGCTTGCCTGGCTGATTGTTGCTATTGTGCATATTACTAATGTGTCCACTGCTCCCGCTAAGCGCATGCTGCGGCTGCAACTCAGATCCAGAGTCGGGCACATCATCATTGCAGCTCTCCACGTCTACTGTTTCGATCTCTTCTTGCATTTTGTTCTCCTCCTTTTGTTTTTTTTTTTTTTTTGTTTTTTATGATAAGTTATAAGTACTATGATTGGGAAAATTTTCTTTGTTTCGAAGAATCTTACCTCTGGTGGCAGTTTGCCAGTTTCTATTGCAAACTTACGCTTGCAGATGGGACAGGAGTTGCAGAAAAGATTATCCATCATGTACATGTCCCCGTACTTTCGCTTACGCACTTTGATTCGCAAACGATTCTGTCGATTGTTACGTATACGCTGAAAGGTCTGGAATATTGTCCCATTCACCAGGAATGTTAGACTTTTAATTAAATAACTTATCAATTAGAACTTACCTCCCAGCGATTGTGACTCGTTCTGATTGCATTCTCTTGCGCGGGACATGGCGGTGCGAACATATACGTTGCTTGCAGATTGGGACGATCTACGCCGGCGCTCAATTTATAAAGTCGATCCAACTCAGCTAGAAAATGCGAATTCCACTCGTCAGGTGTCAGCTTAATGCCGCATACAGGACAGACATCAGGCACAGGTCCATTGCCACTCAGTGCGCTTGCAGCAGCGCCACTTAAGCCGGCCAGGCCCATACCAGCACGCAGGCTCATGCTGAGACCACCCATCGTTGCTGCTAGCAAACTACCGTTTGGATGGTGGTGTGCATGATGCGGTGGAGGCAGTGCATGTTGTGGCAAATGCGGGTGATGCGGGTGGTGAGGATGATGATGCGCCAAATGTGAAACTACTGTTGGAGTACCAGCAGTCAAAGACGCAGATGATGGCACCAACGTCGGTGTATTGGCAGACGCGGCGGACGAAGATGATGAGGATGTTGAGGACGCAGAGGAGCATGCCGTCGCTACCTTGCTGTGGACATCTGAAATAAAAATACACAATATTTCATCTTATTAAAATGTTAGTGTTTGCGTTTAGACAAAAGGGCTAAATAGCAATTTGGATGTGTTGGTCGCAGTTGAGCTTGGAACATAAATTAGCCAAAAAAGAACGGCATAACCCACGGCCGCAGTCATCCATCAATCACACGGCCATAACCAAAATCAATTTCGATTCGTTTACAAAGCAATAAAAATTTAATACCCCTGCTTCTCCTCTTGGAGTTGTTGGGCTCATTGATCTGGCAAATATGTGCGGCTAATTCAGCTACAAATTATTACGACGACGTGCCAAACAGCAGCTACTTCTCTCCCTCTCTCTATTTCTCAACTGGTATATTCCTACCCACCAACGGTGCAAGTTGAGGGCGAAACGTGGAGCATTGATTTCATTTCTTTTTTTTTTTTTTGCTATGGGTGAGGGGACTCTAAGTGTGCCGCTGGAATTTCAAAATTGTTTTATTGCATTTTGAAAATCTATAAAATTCACAAAAAATTCCAACACTTCCCCAACCCGAAAGCGCGCTATTCTCTGTGTACTGAACTGCTGATGGCAAGCGAAGGTAATAAATTTTCAATAGAATTACAGATGCATAAAGAAACGCTCTCAGTCTCACTGCGGATGCGATTTGTTATATTTGAATTCTTATTGGATTTGGGCATATTTTTAATGTGTTTAGTCATTGTTGCATAGCTTCCTCTATATTCATTATTTTATTGTATTGTACAATAGTAAAATCCGAAAATCTAATTGCGCTAGACGTTGTTTTGTTTGCAAATTTTAACGATTTATTCATTTATTTTTTATCATTTAATATGTTCTTATGGTAGAAATTCCAATTATTCGTGTAGTTAGAGTGCTTATTATACAGATGGAGACATCGGAGACCATGTAAAGTATATATATTGGACGAGATGAGTTGCCCGTCTGTCCCTTTTTATGTATGCAAACTAGTCCCTCAGCTTTTGAGTTAGAGAGCTGAACTTTTCTTTTTATCAGACGCTGTACATTGGTCGGAACCAGTCGAATCCGACCACTAGGGGGGTTTCTCCCATACAAACCCCCATTAAAATTCCGCAGGTTATTATTAGAATCAATTTTTTGTGTTTTGTACTATCAAACTAAAATTTGGACACCATAAGTTTCTGAGCAATGTTCACCAATCGTGTAAATTTCAAGATTCTAGAATTACTGGATTGTAAAGCTCTCATAAAATTCATATTCAAATTTACCTATATTCATATTAGAAAATGTTTTTTTTTTTTTTTGTTTTTTGCGTTATTGAACTGAAATTTGAACAGATTAAGTGTCTATATTCACCACCCGTGAACCCTAGAATTACTGGATCGTATAGCTTCAATACAAATATTTCGGTTCCAGTGTTAAATTGCTACCATACTTTATCCTAAACATAAGTCAAAGCATTAATCGAATATTTCTGAAAACTCATTCACAGGAGTCTCACTCTCAAAGTTTTCTTGGGTTGCGTGAAGAGGATATTAACTTCGGCATAGCTTTACTTGTTTTCATTATACAATACCTAGGATATATCTCAAAGTTTTTGGGAAGACTACATCTTCCGAGACAATTCAATGTAGTGGTTAAGAAATATAATCGCTTTCTGGCTTATTCAACTCAGAGGATGTTTATTATTCAAAGTTGCTTATTAACCTCTAAAATATTTCAGTTATTTATACAACTGAGACTCCATAAAATTCAATAAAACAATATATCTACAAAATTTGATATTTCTATTGTATTATGTTATACTAAGTACATAGAACCTTCTAAGATTTTTGTACAAATTATAATGGATTTGCAAATCAAGTCTGATATGAATTTTCTGTATATTGTGAACCTCATCGCATGCTTTATTTGGTGTCAGTCGTTTTTGTTTAATGGGTAATTATTATTTAAGCAAATGGATCAAATAATAAAAACCAGTAAAATAATAAATATTATGTCGGAAAACTGTTGAGTGTTTTAAGAAGTTAAGTTGTAATATTTACTGCCAATGACCCCACCCAGAAAGGGATTTATCTGTTAAGCGGGTTCAGGAGACCCTTATCAATATATGTAATTTTCTGAAAACAAAAGGATCTCAATTCTTTTGAGAAATTTATGAATCAGCATACTTATGTAACTCAAAGTGAAACTATGCATTTGCTGATGAACCCTTCCACTATTACCTAAATCTGGGATTGCGAACTTTGACCGATCTTAGCTTTATGTTCTATAGAATTTGTAATTTTATTTTATTTTAATGGGAAATCCAATAAGGGTTTTTATTTGTGTTTAAGGTATCATAAGCATTTGTCTATAAGTATGTATAAATTGCCCATAGAAATGTTTATAATGTCATAATATTATGAATCTTAGTTAGTCTACTAATTATCTTCTTTATAATAAAAGCAAAATTTTACTAAAAATTACATCTATTAAGGATAGTGAATGCTTTGAAAAATAATGATGTTCTAATGATGAATATTTCATATTATAAAAATTTCATTTAAATCTAATATTTTCCATTGTGTGCTGTTCTTCTCATTTGTTATTTGTTATTTTGAAATTAACTTTAAGTTACTTATTATGTTATATTTATGTTGGTATTGTTGCTGTTGTTACAGTCGGCAACATGTGAATTGTCAACAACACGTACAACATATTTGTCAGACAAAAAAAAAAAAAAAAAATTTATGAAAAACCACAATAATTTCAAACAGTTGGCAGGCAGCATAGTACAGTCGCCTAGACGTGACTGTGGCAAAACAATTAAAATATTGTAATATTTTCTATATTTTATACAATTTAAATAAAACAGGACATTGTTGTTGGTTTCTGTGTGCATAATATGTCGGTTAACCGATGATGCAAAAACACTCATAACCATATATTTTTGTGTAAATGTAACAATTATTTATGCCAAATGAATTCAGTGTAGCGTTTTCTTGTTTTGGTGGTTTAGTTGACAGGACACTTTGTCGTCGCATGATGTCAACTGTTTTTGTCACTACAAATATTGTACTATGCTAGAGAGAGATTGAAATTGAGAAACGAGTGAGTCTATCATACCACCAAACTAGCAACAGCAATCACGATTACAAGTTGTATACGTGAATATTGCTAACCCTCAAATAGTCATCATAGTACAATAATTTATTATGGGTTGTTATTTTTCTTTCCATAATTTTTTTTTTTATTTATTTCATGTTATTCAAAGAAATTAATATGAAAATTCCGAGTGTTCAGTGCAGCAGCAACAATAATAACTCATCATTCATTTATTCATTCATGTGCCGCTCAAACAAACAATGAAATCAAAGCGATTTGCAACACTTGCCGCGCGCTTATTGTTGTTATCCTTTTTATCCTTTGTGTATGTGTGTGTGTGTGTGTGTGTGTGTGTACCCTTATTGCCAATTGAAAAAGTAACAAATGAGCAGCGAAATTATGAATTTTTGTGGATTGTGTAGTACGTGAGCTAAAGTAAACACAAAGCAAAAGGACGAAAGAAGGTTGGAATGGTTTGTTGGTTGAAAAAGGGATGAGTATCCAATTGGATGGTGGCATGTACATACTTAGATTTTTGAAAAGTACACTTAATACTGAAGACTGCTTAAAACGAACATTTGTAATTGGCTTAAGTGTTTGCAAAGTAAAGCGAATGAGGAACACTTGCACTTAAATGGAGAAGACAAACAAAATCTGACAATAAATTGAAGCATCCGCACGCACACGACTTCGTGGTACAATAAGTAGTACATAAGAATGGGATGGAATGGTACTGAAAGAAGGGTTACACTTTAAAGAAAAGCCGAAGCTAATTTCCATACTCACTCGCTACTTAAAGATTTGACTTTGTCATTGCTTCCCATTTGACTTGTGTAATTAGCAGCAGCATGAACCGCAAAAGGATGCGCGTATGACATTCTTAACTTTCTACGAAATTCATTCAACAGAACTTAAAAGGATTAAGAATCTGTGAAATGTGTGTGCAACCAAATTGAATCGTTACTTTTGAATGAGCGAAGTAAATCCATGTTCCACATTTAAAACACTTATAAAACCATTTAAGTATTTATGGCTTTACATGCTCAGGCAGCCACTACAACAGCCTCCCCTGATTTTTATAAAACCGTGTGCCACACATTGTTAAAGGGTTATGAGAAAGACTTTTCATTCTTTTTGGAGCTTGGCATAGTACGTGACTATTGACTTCTCACTCTTTAGCTTTTTCCTCCATTGAAAAACAGAATTATTCCATTCTTAGTCTTTAGACCTTGTGATCTTTATTTCTATACCTTTTAAGCAACTCAGGTTTTTCTATTCTGTCGGACTATAATTTGAAGTATAAAAAGAACGAAAAGAAATGCGAGCTCTTGCGATATGACAATTCGACAAATTTAGATGATTTAAAGATTAAAATGTATCAATTTGTCGATGAAATAGAGAATAGATTTATGCCAAAGTTTATTAATGAAAAAAAAAAAAATAAATACATTATGTTTATATCTCCTTTGTTTTTTTTCTATTTCCAATTAACTAATTAATCAGATGTCCCTTTTGCTTTTTTAGTTTTTAGGCCACAATTTCCCTTTTCTCCTATTGATGTTCATGTTGAAGGATGGTCTAAAATCAAGCATTCAAAAACAACTCCTATTATATAAACGAAATGTTAACCAAACCTTAACAGCTGAATTGATAGATATTGTAATAGTCGCAAAAACCTTACTACAAGTTGCCCCGTGTTTCAATCACAAATAGGGTATATTATTATTGTGTCCATACACTTCTTGGTATATTCTTTACACAGTCAATAGTATTATAAGTTTGTCATGAAGTTTACAGACAGCAGGAGACATGGGAGATCTCATAAAGTATATACCTATGTTTAGAATATTTTCTTTGTTTTATTGCTACAGAGCTAAAAGATTCCTTTTTAACAGACGCTGTACATTTGTCGGAATTAGACGAACCGGACTCCCTAGTGATCCCTCCCATACAAATCACTTATTATAATTCAGGTTCTTATTAGAAATAGAAAACTTTTTTATTTTCTATACTATCGAACTGAAATTTAGACAGTATATACGAAGATTTTATGTTCCATGTTCACCAAATATGTATGCTTCAAGACCCTAGGGTTACTCGATCGTATAGCTCCCATTCAAATCCAGGTTCTTATTAGAAAAACTTTTTTTCTTTTTGTATTATCGAACTGAAATTCAGACATTATAAGTGCCATATTCACCAACCATATAAATTTTTAAGAATCTAGAATTTCTGGATCGTATCAATTCAATCAAATATTTCGATCTCAATCACAGTAGCGGAGGAGAAAACGTATGGAGAGTATGACAACTTCGGATTACACCAAGTTAACCTTTTTTTCTTCTTTATATTTTACTACTCTCTGATCCGTAAATCCAATAATCCGAACATCTATTTTTACAAGATTGGTTATTCTACTATGATTTACTTAGTATTTTCAAAGGAACATTTAAGGTTTATAACGACTAAGTGTTGTATACAAAGACTTATACAGGATGCTAGTGAGTACACGCGAATACACCCAGAACTACACCCGACGTATTGTGCTGTCTGATCACAGGGAAGGGACGGGTAGGTAAGGAGGGGGATAAGGATAGTTAAATAAAAGAGGCAGGTTGTCCACAGTTTGTTTCAGAGGTTTCCTCTGAAACCAACCTGAAGAATCCACGAAAGCAGCCAGGTTCTAGTGAAACCCTAATAAACTCCCAAAATCCTCATAAAACAGTTTCCCGAGGAAACGGACTCGTCCCCCAAGTTGAGCAGGGCAGTCAGAAATGATGTGTTTGAATGCTTTCTAGTTCTTCCTCACCTTGACATCTATGACAAAAGTCTTGATGTGGAACTCTCAACCTTTGAGCCATCAGCACACATGTCTAATGCCCCGCTAAACCTCCCGTCGTCATCCGAATCCTCTTCTTATTAAAGTGTAGGAGCTCGGAGGTCCTGGTTTTGGTTGGTAGTAAGGCTAAAGCATCCTAGCGACCATGCAGCCAGCTTATTTGTCCACTTCATGCCACCTAGCTCCTTGGTTCATGTATTCAGAATGTCTTGTCAAAGTCTGTGAATATCAGCAACTGCTAAAGAAAGACGCAGTGTCGATCCCTATTTATCACACTCATCTGCCTTACATGAAAAACCAGAATGGCCAGACACATAAATTAGTGTGATAGAGTGCTGCTGATCGTGGTTAAGAGCCTCCACCGTGCTACGGATGGATTAATGCAATAAGCCGACATGAGCCTTGATTGCAGATTATCGAATTACTACAGTATACTCGTATGTACTCGTATATTTCTAATACAGAACTTCGTTTATCATAAAGTGTAGGAAATTTTCTGTGAGCCTAAAGTTACTTTCCTCTCCTTACTTTAAAGATCTTTGTACGGTTACCAATTACTTCTCTAAGCGAGACTAATTAAAAGCTTATTATTTATATAAATTAATTTATACATGAATCCCATTGAACATTCTGCTCAATATGCCAATCCAAAAATTAAACACAAAGTGAAACTGGTTTTAAAGCCAAAAGTTAAATAAAATTTCATTTTGGAAAGTGAAAGGGGCGGCATAACCATTTATTTAGCTGACAATATGGTGTTCCCTGGGCATATTCATATTGTTGTTGTTGTCATATTTGTCATTTTCAAATACTTAATGCGATTAATTACTGACACATCTCGTTACGCCAAACCTGAACTTGGACTAATGAGTCCGACAGTTGAGTTAATTTATTTGAATTTTCAACAAATGAGAAACAATAAATGAGTTTATGTTAAATTATTGTATTTATTTTACATGAGAATTTCACTTTAAAAAGTGAACATAGAAAACTTTCAACATCAAAGTCCAACAAATCAAATTATTTGCATATGAAATTCCTTTGCTTTGCCATTTGAATTTAATTTAAGTTTGAGAATTGGAGAGTCTCAAATGGAAAACCAAACTAATAAAAGTGATTTTTTTTTCTTCTTATCATTTCGAAATGAAAAAATACACACTTCTTCACTTTGATAGACAGCCAACCTTCATTCGAGTCCGTCATCTCTCCGCCACTGATAACTGAATGAGTGATTTAGCTCCTTCGTCTTTCTGTTTGTCTGTCGGGTTGTGAGTGAGTCTGTCTCTCTGTTAAATTGTCCACTTGGGCCACAGAATTTGGCTGTCAAAGTTAAATCACTCAAGCGTTAAAATTGCCAAAAAAAAAAAAAAGAAGTAGAAATGAAAGTTCAGAATCAAAATTGAAACAAATACTTGGAGGAGATTGCTATCAGCTTTACATCAAAACTCTACTTGGTTGGTTGCCTGCCTTCGTTTCCTTCATTTCTATCAATATATTTTTTTTTCATTTATGTATATATTTTTTTATCGCAAAAAATATTTTGCAACATGCAAATTTTATAAATAAATACACGACAATCATCCTCTGACTTATTTGTGAGATGGAACAACCCCTCAAACAAATAGCAAAAAAAAAGGATTTTAAACCAACAAAGAATCAAGTAAAACTGAAAAATGTAATGAGCAATGGGATAAAAGAACTTACGCCTCAAATCCCTGGGATCCTGTGAGTTGTTGCTGCGCGGACTTTCACCCTTTTCACCATCGTAATCCTGTGATCCTTCCATTGATTCGTGAGATGTGCAAGTCGGACTTGCCGAATCCGTTCGAAACGATTCATTGCCATTGAAGAGATTCTGTCGTTGAAAAGATGGAAAAAACATTGTTTCCTTTGTTTAGAAGGATGCCAATATTTGGATCAGCATTTTAGGCATCGTAGATGTATACAAAATGTAGGCATAAATCCAATCCACAATTGTCAAAAAACTGTCGAAAAGAGGCTTAGTAGATTGTGACTCACCTGATCGAGTGAAATGCCAATGTATTTGGGTGGCGAGAATGCCGACGGCAACGAGAAATTTGATAGCTTCCCAAGCGTTGGACGCTCATTGGCAAAGTAACTGGCAGGTCCACCGGCTCCTCCATTAGCAGCCATCATGCCATGATTGAGCGTCTGTAGCAGATGTGGATGGAAGCTGTGCAGCAGGTGTGTGCTATAGTTGCCGACTAGTGACATGTTATGAAGATCTTTGGCGTCAGGTAACTGTAAAGGAATATAAATATATACAGAAAGGTTACTTAATAGAAACATAAACAACATATGCATATCTATGTATAGAGATAGGATAGTAGGCCTCTTCCACCCCCCTTTCTATTCATTATATTTTTAAAAACTCTTCAAGTGAGAAAATGCAGACAAATTTGTATGTTAATTTTGATACACGTTTTAGATATTTTACAACTTTGGTTGTAAAATCTCTAGCTCTTGTTGTTGTTGTTGTCGATGTTGTCATCATCATCGACGACGACATGTGTGCTTTGCAAAACATTTGATCCTTCAATTTGGCA
Organism: Amiota minor; assembly: GCA_037043295.1. NCBI lineage: Eukaryota > Metazoa > Arthropoda > Insecta > Diptera > Drosophilidae > Amiota > Amiota minor. Next base: position 361,102 of record JBAMAW010001055.1, read on the forward strand.
TAAACGACACTGTTATCCTTATTTTTATCATCATCGTACGCGATTAACTAAGTGAGTGAGTGAGTGAATGCTTGTGTTTGTTGCTTTTTTTTTTTTAGATAAGTGACTCTGTATGTATGTATGTGTATAAGTGTATCTTTTTAGGCCGCCTCATCTTTCCCTTGAATCACTCACATATCGTTTACACAAATGATATGTGTAAATCCTTGTCACTTGTGTGTGGATAGCAAGCAATCCACCCTTAACCTCATTCTTACCAAAAAAAAAAGAGGAAATTCAAAATATTGGAAATTGCTCTCGCATTAACACATTTCCGACGTTATCGTTATTCAAGCGAGAATCGCAATTTCACTCGTTTAGCATTTATTTGTCGTAAATTAAAGTTGAAACATAGATTGTTATTTGTTATTTAGTATGTAGTTCCAGATTTCTTTCCATGTATAAAATTCTCATTTAATTTCATAATTTTCTTCAACTGTGTCATGTGCGTCCCATAATTTTTCTTTAGTAAATTTACAACTCAGGAACTTGATGACTCTCCTTTCTTGGCATCTTTTCTTCTATCCGTGAATTGCAATTAAGTGGCTTTGCATAAGCATATGCGCGTACTTGTTTTAATGGGATTGATAGGCTTATGCGAACATCCTTTGTTGGCCTTAACCATCAGTATGACTTATAAGGATTTAGTCTGATGATTTATAGGCTGTTTTAACACATATACTTATTTAGTTATTGAAGCCACGACTTTGCTCTTACACGTTTATGAATTACGTTTCCCCAAATTCGTTGAGCATAAGGAGGCAGGCACATTCGCTTGCCCACATTTGAGTAATAATAAATTAGCGCTTATCAAATATGTGAAATCAAAGTGTCTTTGTGTGTATGAGATGAGTCCTTAGTTAAATACTCTGGAAAGCTATCAGTAGTAACAAAAGGTACAATATATCAGTCTGACAGGATACCAACATTTGTTGCTAATGAGAACGTACAATTTTAAATCTCATGCCAGCACCACCAAACACCAAAAAACCACAACAAATGCAAGTCAGCAAGCACAGTCACAATGTGGGAGCATCCAGGGGAGCAATACTAGATCCTGCATATGTGCCATGTTGCGTCAACAAATACAATATTATTATTGGACTGCGTCCCATTAGACCGAATACATATAAATTGCAATGACTTAACTAGCAATGACGACACATGAGCGAGCGCCACGTGGGGAAGCTTTCATTCATCTAATCCAATGAATGAGTTGCACTTTTGGTTGTGACTTCTGTAGCACTTGGAAATAACACTTAATCTCATGTTCAAATGGCCAGCACTGATTAAATGTGAGCGATTACATAAAGTTTTGGATGAAGGTGTTTCGTTAAGCGAATCTCTGTGTCGGTTAGGGCTAAAGTTCCTGCGATTGCTACAACAAATGTTGTTTTCTCTTTGTGATTGTGTGGTGCGACAAGTGGTCAGCCACTTAGCCAAGCAGATGCTTCTGTCTGATGGAAGTACTCGTATGCCCTGATATGTGGCTAATTAAGTTCAAATATTTATCATCTCTCTCTGTTATATTGTACATCTTTCTATGTATTGTATTTGTATGTTTTTCTCTGCTTGGTTTTCATACTCTTTTTTCCTACTCTTGTCAATTGCATTGCGTGCATTTTCAATGCATTTCACACTTGGCTTTTGATTAATTAACAATTTAATGACAAATTTGATTTTAATAACATACAGTCGTCGCCACAATATTGAATACGCTTGCATAATTCCATGTCTTATCATCATAATTTACACTCATTTTATTGTTATTTATGTCGCTCATAATTTCACTTTATATTGTTGTTATTGTATGTTCTTTGTTGTCTTTCCATACATTGTATATAGTAAAGAATTGTAGTGTAGCAGGTGTTCGCTTTACTTTATTGACTTTTTACATTTGCAACACTAGTTTGGTTTTGCTCTGCAGCCGCCCCCTGTGTGCTCATCCCTTGTTAGATTCTTTTGTTTATTTTTCTATTAACGGCATTAACATGCAGATTTGTCATGCGTCCAAAAAGCATTTGATACAAAAAGAAAGACAAAACAAAAACACATAGAAGAGAATGGGAAAGCAGGATGTGTAGCATTTGTTAATACTCGTATCCTTAAAGGGGGTTGACATTGGTCGGCGATGATTTACATAATACGCGATTGTTTGCCTTTAACACTTGAATTGCTGCAATAAATTTATCATATTCAAAGACTTTGCACAAATACAAATACAAAAAGTAAAAAAAAAAAAAAACTTTAAATTTAATTCTATCAACGTTGACACACGAAACTCATAGTAAGATATTACAATATTACTTTATTTTTTTTGATTTTAGATACTTTTGTTAAGATTTGCTTATTTTTACATAACCTCATACAATTTTTAATCCAAAAAATATGAAAATGAAATGTGACAAAAATCAAAATTTGACGATGTTATTATTATTATGTTAGAGCTATTTAGGCAAATACAATATGGAAGTAAAACTTCTAAAGTAGTTGGTCAGAATATTGTAGTATTATATTGTTTCAATACAAAAGAATTATTTTTATTTTTCGGTTATTCGGCCACTTGTTCGTACGTTCTTTCGTAGAGTAAACACATTCAGTAAAGCATTTTAAATCTCTCTCTTAAAACAATGCGCATTGTTTTGTGTGTCTCCCCACTACGTCTTTCAAGAAACATTGCATATTGATTTTCGTCACATTTCATTTTCTAATTTTGGGATTTACCTCCCTTCGCTAAAGAAGTTTCACTTACATATTGTGCTTATGAGGTATGTAAATCATCTGTTTTCAGAGGATTATAACATAAGGAATATAACTGTAAATCCTGAGTCTTTTTTTGAAAATATTACCCCTTATAAGGTTCAATTGATCTTCAATTCAATAAACTTAAACTAGCCTAGAACTCATCTAGGTGGATGATTGAGGTTTTTTATTACAAAAACATAAGTTTAAATAACTAAGACGACTAAAACGAATTTGTGCACCATTTCAGGTTTCCATTTTGAAAATGAAGGGACTAATTTGTATTTGACAGATTGGTGTATTTGTATCTTCTAGTGATTGATTCTTCATTTGAAACATCAAGTATGAGAAAAGAAGTGCACTGTCAGTCTTGGATCTCTATTTTAAAGGTTGTGGGAATAACTAGCATTGACCTTTTAGAAATGGTTCACCTGTGTTTGCTTCGGGAACAAGTAATAAAATGATAAAGTCTGTTAAGTATAAGTGTTAAGAAGACAATAAGCGAATGATTTATTTAAAGCTTAATTTTTGGTATCACTTTTTATTAGCATCGACAATGAAAGGAAAATAAAAAAAAAAAATCTAAAACCAATGCAGACGACGAACGAAGTGGTTTTTACAAGATTTTTACATAAATTTCAATAAAACAATTTTGTTTACTTCATAAGACTTTTGTATCCTTGTTAGGATATAACTTGCCTTCCCCCGGCGTGCGTTGCCACGCTTCCGACGTGATGTTAGTGTGTGATTGTTGTAGTCATATTTCTTGCCATAATTGCATGCCTTTCTCCTGAGTGAGTAGAATGTGATCGATTGATATCGATCCGAACTTCTTTCAATGCCAACGATATTTTTATTGTATCCCGATCCCGATCTATTGCTTGTTGTTTTCGGTAGAGTTATATTTTTATTGCGCCATGTACCGTTAATCTTTAATACTTACAATAAAACTAAGCTTACTTCAACGAACACAAAGCAACTGAGTTCTATAGCAATAAGCTTTATGTATTTTAAATGACATTCAGCTTGGCATAATGCAATTTGCAGCAGAGTGAAAATAGATACATTTTTTATTAAAAAAAATATGACAATATAAAAAAATACAATAAAGTGTTTTACATAGACACCTTCTCCATGAAAAACTACATATATGTGCCAACTTTCATGGTGATCGGTCAAACAGTGTCGGAATTTAGCACCGTCAAACTATTTTTTGAAGTGAAACTTCTTTAGCGAAGGGGAGTAAATCAAAAAAATATGAAAATGAAATGTTACGAAAATCAAAATTTGACGATGTTGTTATTATATTTGAGCTATTTAGGCAAATACAATATGGAAGTGAAAAGGAAAAAGTATATTAATAAATAAATAAATTTAAATAAATTTAGTCCCCATAACTGCCTATTTGATATATGATATCCATATCTTCTGCTAAGTGTATCGTATTTTTTGAGAATAATGATATGTACGAGTTATGGCCTTTAAACCTTTACATTTGACTGAACTGGGCGTGCTTTTTTCGGTCCTGTCTTTTCTGGCCGTTTTCATTGAGATGATTGGGCTTTGGTTTCGACGTAATAGTCCATGCCTCGTCACCAGTTATGACTCTTTCGAACAAATCAGGATCGTCGTTGACGTTTTTTAGTAGCAACTGGGCGATGCGCAAAAGTTGGCAATGTCGGAACAAACTTTCATGCCACAATTTTTGAACCCAAAATATCCGAAAAAATCGGATGCCATGAGCCAAGTCGTTTGTTGCCGTTCAGGAGTGTCCAGAGCGGTCCTATTCTTCATCATCTTCTCGTCCTTTTGTAAAGAGCTTGTATCACTTGTAAACAATGCAATTGCTCAAAGCAGAATTTGCAAATTCCATTTTTCAAGTTCTTTGGAACACTTAATTTTATTTTTTACACAACATTTAATACAAATTTTTTGATCAATTTTTTTATTTTGCAGCAAATCGCTAAAATTCAAAAACATGTTTCACCTTTATGTCACGTATAAAAAAAAAAACATGGCTTACAATGTCAGCATATGTTGAGGACAAATTATTCTTACTTTTCGAACTCAACTCGTAAGAAAATAAAAGAAAACTATATACCAAATTTTATCTCAGGAACCAGTTTTCTAGTGAGTCGGAAAAATAGATGTACATGATTAGATCGATTCTCTTCACGGTTCTGACTATGCCAACCTGTGTATTTTATGTTACATACATATGAGTGTTTCATTGCATTCCCTGAAGCATGGTTCTATGAGGGTTAAAGTGAAATTAACTTTTCACGCTATTGTGCAGTGTATAACAAGTGAAATCTTATAAACAGATTGGTTATTTTTGTACATGCAAAAGGACAATTTTACTAAAATAGCAACAACATCATCTATTAAGAATTTGTTGTTATTGTCGCATTGTTTAAAATGAAATATTATTTTCATTGGACAATTTTGTTACTTTTGTTTGTTGCCAATAAAAAGACATATTTTATTATTGTGTGTACATAAGTGAGTACATATCATTCGAATGCCGGGGGCCAATACTAAACTTGTAGATACAACATACTCGTATGTAACAGAGGAGCGAGCTAACAATTCTACGCTATGTTTAATAAATCTCAATTTGTGACAATAATCACGAAAAACGTTTAGTGGCAATTTTCCATTTACTTGAGAAGATTTATTGCCAGCAGCGTAAAATTGTCGTTGACAGAAAATGGCAAACAGTTTCGATTCTAAGAGTTTAGAAGTTGTTGTTCGACTTCGATTTTGATCAAAAAGATGACTACAAGTAAAAAAAATATAAAAAAAAAAAAAAATAAATAAAAATAAAAAATAAAATACATATTAAAAAAGAGAAGAAATCATTGCATATTTTACAGGGCTGCAATTGTTTTTTTTTTTTTTTGCTGTGGTTTCTATGGCAATCATTGTTGCTGGCTGGTACTTTGACATTTCAATATAATTGGTGCTTATTACTTAGTAGTTTCCTTCTTTTTTGTTTCCCAGAACACATGATTTAACCTGTAATTCCCATTTCTACTCTCCTTCATTGTGTATTCACATTCCCTTAAATATTTTGAGCTTGTTTCATGGTTCGTTGCTTGTTGTCGTTGTGCGCTAGCCCATGGTCAGCAACTGCTCATTCATTCATTCATTGCCCGCGTTGAAATATTGAAATAAATTAAATTAAGCACACTTACTCATACTCACACAGACTCACATGCACATAGATACATACATAGATGTTTGTATTTATTATAACACCAACAGGAAGAAATATAAACGAGCCTCATAATTTTTGCAAAACCCACTACTACTCTCTGCGCAAAAATAATTTGTGTCCTTTAAAAGTAACTTTTATGTTCAAAAAGGGATGAAAATGCAATATTTTATACGTTTTTTTTTTTGCTTTCTTTTCGTTTGTTATTGTTTTTTTTTTGTTTTTTTTTTTGTTGGCTTTTGTTTGTGTTGTATACAAAATATTTACCTTTTTGTGGTTTTCTTTTGTCTTGTTGTTGTGTTGGTTTTAGTGTTGTGTGTGTGTGTGTGTGGTGAGTTAAAATATGAGTTTAGTAGTTTTGTGTGCATATTAAACCATTTTTGACATATTTAATATGCTTTCTTGCTTATATCCAGTTGTTTTTATTAATTTTTATTTATTATTGCTGATGATACACACAACAACAACATATTTTGCAATAAATTTTTATTTGAATTTATATTAACAAAACCCAGTCCATGTAAAATAGCCCAAAATAATGATCAATAAAACTTGTGTAGTTGGAGTCTCTAACCTTTATTTTACTAACAATATATAAAAAAAAAAAGAAATTTTGATCTAATGATTGGCGACAGCTTGATTTGATTTGATTGCATTCCCAATCTGGTTAAGTAAGTGGAAATTGTTTCCAATTATCATTTATTCATTTCTTGTCATTCCAGTTGAAATTCAGTTCAGTTCAGTTCAGTTCAGTTCAGTTCAGTTGTTGTTGGTAGGTTCTCAACTAATTTCTTATTACTCGTATTGTTAAAGCGCCTCTTATTTATTTTTTTTTTTTTGGATCCCTTCGCTTCTCTCAGTTCTTTCAGTAATCCCTAAAATCTGTAAAATTTTAACAAGAAAGAACTCAGTCAGTTAGTCAGTCAGTTAGTCACTCAGTCAGTTAAGTTTGTTTGAACTTCTTAACACATTTCGATCGTTCAATGCGATTTGATTTTATGACCAGCACCCATTGTTTTCGGTGAGTTTATATCGCTGCAAATATCTACAACATGGACATATTGTTGTCGTGTTTAACATATTTTAACGCTTTAAGATTCAACAACTAACATGGTTCGATGATGGTTCTAAAGCGTAGATAAAGGGAGTGAGTGAGTGTGAGGAACACAAATTGAACTCAAAACTGAAAGTCCGTCAAAGAGTTGGAAAAATTCTTCATCATTTGTAGCATCAGCGTCAAGATCATTGCTCATGTTTATGATGACAGATCTGCAACAGCAACAGCAACAACAGCAATCGCAGTAGCTTCCATTCGAAATTAGTTGTAGTTGTGAACGAAAGAACGAACGATTGTTGTTGGAACGATTTAGTTTATCTGTCGTTTTGTCTGTTTGTCGATTGATTCTTCTGTATGTCCAATAGTTTGTACTGTAGTCTGTTTGTCCGATTGTCTGTATACGAGTACACACCGGTTTCGATTTGAGTCCATCAGCGGCAATCATAAATCTGTTTGAACGAAATCTGCACACAATGGGCACTCGCCGCATACGAATTCAGCGCCTTTGCTCCTCTCTCCTCTAGTCCCCCATTTCCACATTTCTTGGTATATTATTGCATGTGGAACTCTGAGATGACGATGTGACTATAAACGTTTTGCGCGCTTAGAAGTCTGTCTCATAATCTTGTCTTGTCTCCGATTCGTTTCGATTCGAATTGCTTCTTGTTGCTTCTTGATTTCTTACTGTTGTTGTTTTTTTACAATGTGCATTGTTTTTTGTGATTTCGAGGAGAGTCGAGCGATCGATCGATCGATCGATCGATCGAACGAACGCTTGGTTTATCTTGCTTTGGATTTAAGCCAAAGATGAAGAAAGTGGGTGCATATAAAATGGGTGTGCTGATTTATTGCGGGCAAATAAACTACTGTGCTGGATTCCAGGGAAGGCGATTTAGCAGTTTATGATTTTAATTTTGAATAGCAAAGACAGCGAGCGTTGCAGACCAACAACAACAACATGATGACACGATAGTTGAGTTATCGTGGAACTTGTCGGTAGTGAGGTCTAAGGGTGTAGGGAATTGGGCATTTTTCGTCATAAATATGTCCGATTTATATTGAGTTTCGCAACGTGACTGCCTAATGATGTATTGAGCATGAGTTGCCTTGCAGTTGTTCTCCTTTGGCGGAATTTCTACAGCGTTTACTGTGCTTTGGTTTACTTACTCTTGTTGGAAATGGACGTTGTCCTCTCAAAGCCTCATGCAAACCGGAAGCAGCCTCCGAAAGTACGACTAATGCTTGCGACGGCAAATGACTGTTTCCAAATGCGTTGCTTTCCATAACAAAAACTGATTAGCAACTGATTGAGTTCCTATATAATGAGGAACTACAATATTAAAACTGAAATGGTGGACAACTAATGACTTCTGTTGACACTTCCGAGTGTTTTGATGTCACACGGCGTATACGAAATATATAAAATCGTATTCATTTGTCCCAGAAGGTGTCCGTCGGAGTTACTCACTCACTTTCACTATTTCACACTAAAAATAAATTCTAATAATTTATTTTCCTTTTATTTTTTTTTTTTTTTTAATTAAAATTGTACAATATTTTTCTTCCTTTGTTAATAATTAACTCAAATTATTTTTGAATTAATTTTAATAATTAGCCACACACACACGTTTTTCGCTTTGCCCCCGTTGGACTACTGCGTGACCTGTCACAGGTCTACGAGTCATTTAATTACTTTGGCCATTGCAGGCAACTCTTTGTCAGGCAGACGACTCACTTCAAAGGCAAAACATGACAAGTTAATTAAATTATTGTATAAAATGCACTCGTGTATGTAGTGAGTTATAGGTATGTACATATGTATTTTTTCTTTTCTATATCTTAACTTTATTACTTTTACTATTGTGTATATTTGGTTTTTTTTTTTACATTGGAAAAAAACACTAGTAGCAGCAACAATAACAATGAGCAAGCAAAATTGTTACGAATTTGCTGCCGCCTGCGTAAAAGATACGTGAACGTGATGAACACCCGCGCGTATGAAACTTTGATGCTCAACTGAGGCTGCCGTTGCTTCTAACATCTACTGCGAGTCGTCCAAGTTCGAGTCAATAAAAACCTGTTCAAGTTCTGCCTCAGTTCGTTGTCTGCCTGCCCGGGTTCTTGCCACCACATTTTACATGCGCAGGACAAATGGCACGCCCTCTCCTGGTGCAAAATCTATTTACTGTTATATGATTGGTTCATGGAATGAACCGGTTCGTATACTCTCTGTCTCACGCTCTCTTGCTTATTCTCTCTTACTACTTGCTGGTCCCTTAAATCAGTTGTTGTCTTATTTTTTACGAGTATTTAGCGCGTGTTCTCGTGTTCTCGTGTTCGTCGTTGTTCACATATGTTTTGCTTCATTTCATTACATTGACCCCCACCTCTCATCCGATCCGATCCCATCCCATCTCATTCCGATCCATTGTGGGGTTCCACAATCCGTTGTTGCTCATTGAAGCGTGTGTTGTTTGTATATCTCAGCAGCGTGCATGTGATTGTTTGGTTGCCTCTTTAGTCAGTTGTTCATTGTGTTCGAATATGATTCCAAAATGGTTGCATGCCTGCATTCAAGTCCATATATGTTTACGTGTTGTGTGTGTATGTATGCAAGTATGGACTTGACTATAAACATGTGTGAGGGACTTTCTAGATGTCCATTTGTCCATCCATCCATTGGACGGCCCCTGTCCATTTGTCCACTTGTTTGTCTGTTTATATTTTTTGTTGACTGAACTCTTTTTGTTCTTCTTGTTTTTGTTGCTGATGTTGTTTTTCTGCTTGCTTACATTTTCTTGTCCATTTTCGTCCGCCTGTTTGTCTGCCGTTTCTGTTGCGAGCTGGTTTCCAAGCCACCTGGGTTTGGGATTTGAATTTACTTGTTCCTGGCGGCCTGCCTCTTGTCTTTAAGCTATATTCTGTCAGTTTGTGTTAAAATGTAGTGAATTACATATGGTAAATCAGCTTCAATGGAAAGTATCTTTAAGTAGTTATCTAATGGATACTTTTTTAGAGCATTAGAAAGCTCTTGATCCGTTGAATGCTGCTTAGTTGTTTCAATCTTGGATTTTTTATTTTGATCAATTTCGAAAGCCCCACTGGAGTAATGAGAGCTAAAGTCTATTGAAATAGTCGTGTCTCTGGATTAATTCGATGAAATTTTTGAAGTAATAAACAAGGTCACCGTAAAATCAGGAGAGAATGGGCGTGGAGCTCGAGTCCTTGGGGAATGGTTTATTTTGCTCATTATGCGCTAGAATGCGTTTATTTTCTGCGTAAGGTTTTGAGGTTAAGATTGTGAAAATAATTTGTTTTTAAGTAATGAAATTATCAAATTAGTGACTCAAGGGTTATGGAGACCGGGCAGCCGCCTGTTGGGGCTTGATTGCAGTAAAGAACCAAAATGTACCCTTTTGAGCTTCCGTATTGAGGTTGCTATATTCGGTAGAGTGAACAGCGGTCTGGTCCTCGCCTACCTCCAAGTTCATGTCCCTATGCACGATTCAGTTCCTAACATAACTTGGGCATCCTGTCATTAGGCACACTTCTACTATTGTATCTTTCGTTGGGATTTAGCAGCTGTTTTCCATATCTGGACGCCGTATCTCCATAAAGGGATAATAATTTGGGCTAGAATATGTGCTTATATCTGAAAGCGAGTAAACTTTTTCTGTTGAGCAGCCAAAAAAATAGTATGACATAACAAAACTCAAGAACGGCTGGACCAATATTGATAATTTTTATTTTTGTTGTACTCATGAAGTTACCAGTCAGGTTTGTTGCTACATTTGGATTCGGTAGGTGGCGCTGTTGTTCAGATAGATGTCATTTTTTTAACATTTTTTAATTTTTCGCAAAATATACTGAACCGATTTTAATTATTTTTTTTTTTTTAAGAACAAATGAATCTTAGTGCAAAAAATTGCATACTTATTTTTTTCATTTTTTAAAGTAAAATATACTATTATTAACTATTAAGTTTTAAAAAAAAACACTGCAAGACCAAGAGCAAAACGTTTTATACATTTCATTGTTGTTAATGTTAGTTCTTGTTATTGTTATATTTTTCCTCTCATTTTTTAATAACTGAGCACGCACAGGGGATGTAAGAACGCATGCAGGGTAACGCTAGTTCCATATATTTCCTCATTACATTTTGTAGCCAAATTGTGCCGAATACCTTTAGTAGAAAAACTGATAAAATGTTCAAAATTCTCCAGGGGTAAGGCACATTTGGATGTAGAAAGGTTGATTGAATCGAGTCGGGTCCTTTATGTCAGTGTCAACAACAAAACGCTAGGCTTATGTTTTAGAGTTTGACACTTATCTTTGATCTGAAAATGTTCCAATTATATAAATAACTTATACTTTATATAACTATTTTAATTGGGGAAAATTTTCAACTATTCCATTTGTGATTCCTGTGATGTATCGAAATCAATGATATCTGTAAGAATATTTTTAATTTATACAAGTACATAATTTTTTTTTTTTTCAATCCTTTACTTACTTTGTTCCACTGTAAACTGTCGTTTCATATAATAGTGTTAACGCATTATTAAACTCAACGACTACAACATTTAAGAACGCCAACAATGCGGCAGTTTTGCTTCTCCATTGCTTCTTTTTTTAGTTTCAAACATCATATTGTACCCGTTCTCCAATGAACACCAAACCAATTGCCACAACTGGTGGCAACCATTGCCCCTCCATGATTCGGTATCCACTTCTTTTCTGCCATGATGATCATGATGTCGTTGTTGTTGTTGTTGTTGACTATGATGACTTGGAGTGATTTTAGTGTCTTTCTTTACTCTTCAATGTTATGTTGTTGTTTTTATTATATTGTTGATGTTGTTAACATGAACAGATAACTAAATAAAGTATTTTGTTGCAATTTAGTCAAACATAAATACAAAAAAAAAAAAAATAAAAAAGCACACAAAGAAATTAACAATGAAGCAAAAACGATTACAACGAGAATAGTAAGAGTTCCAACAACAACAACAACAACAAAAAATTGGAAGAGGGCAAAAGAAATGAGCTTTTTTTGTTGTAGAAAACCCATTTTGACATGTTTATGGCACTTTTCGCTCCATCACTAGTTTTTGTGCACCCTCTCTTCAGCCCCTTTGGACAATGGAGTGATGGAGACTTGCACTTGGCCACTGCCATATCCCATCTTCATCTTCGTCTTGGACGTCTTTAATTGGTTTCTCAGTAAATTTTCTTTTGTCCATGTTTGGTCCTAAGTCAAGTTTGGATGTGTCGACTCAACCTATCCAATGTGGACTCGACTAATTTTTTGCTCATTAAATTTACATTTTAAGAATTCCTTTCAAGCTTCCAGTTGAACTTTATAATTTTTCTGGTTTATTACTGCCTCCACTGTCTTGACACTTGCTTACAAGCAACCATCCATCCATCCATCCAACCATCCATCTATCCATACCTCCATCCAATCCGTCGAACCATCCCACTTTTTGTTGAACGTAGTAAGTTGTACATAGCATGCACACCATGAGTTGACTGCTGCTGTCTGTCCTTAGCTTAGGCAAGATTGGATTGCGCATGCGTTAGCATCAAGGTAGCCTATATTATGTGCCTATTTCTATGTACAATACTTGGTTTGCTAGCACAGTGGTGGGCAATGCCCGGTACCTACTACATGCATACAGTAATTTTATTTACTCATTCGGGTGTTTCTCTCGCACTCGCTTTATCTCTCTCTCTCTCTCCCTCAGTCTTTTTTAGTGAGTATATATTTGTATATAGTGTCGGTGTCGACGGATCCATTGCTTCACCATTAGTAACTGCTGTCGGAGTAGTCGAACTGTAGTCGCTTGGAGTTGTTACTGTGTCTGCTTGAGTAAGAGTTGAGTTGAGTTCCATGTACGTTCATTTTGAAGTTAAGTTGAGTCCAATTCAACTGCATTTTCTACTCGCAGTAGATTTTTCATTTTATTTATGTGCTCAGTCTGAGTCCCGCCTGGTACTTGATCCTTGTTGGTGTGTATGTCGTTGTTGTTGTTGTTGTAGTTGCTATTTCAGTTTGTTTTTGCTGTTCATGTTGTTGGCACTTTATTTTTTCCATTTTCTCTGGCGTCTGTCAGTTTGCTATAAAATTAAATACTTGTCGTTGTTCTTTATGGTTCCATTTCATCTTAGTTAAGACGTGGGCGGTGTCATATACTTATAAGACGCCGTCGTTTGCTTCTTTTCTATATATATACTGGATATATACAGAGAGAATAAAGCTTCGACTTCTGACAGCTAATTTATGTAGTGACCAAAGCAGATGAGTACAGTTCTTTAATCTATTTTTTGCTGCCTGCTTGGTATCATAATTTACTTGATTCTCGCCTCGCCTACTTGCTTTCTCAACCCTGAACCTAGTCTATCTATGTTAAAAGACTTGCTGGGTGAAGAACCCCGCCCAAAATCGAACCAATTGAAAGCACATTACAAGTGTAAATTTTTTTTTTTGCCAACAACATCTGCATCATCTATAAAAAAGAAAATATCATTCAAACAGCGAAAATCCCACAAATCCCAAACAAATGTTCGCAAAAAACTCTGGAAAAATAAAGGAAAAAAATATGAAAACAAATTCAGAAACAAAGAAATCGAAACATGAACATGAAAATATGAATGAATTACAATGAAATAAATGTATGTATGACGCCCACAAATGAATGAAACAAAGTAGCAAATGCTTTCTCTTTGTTTGCGCACCATTCTGGGTTTACGGTTGCCCCTGCCACAGGCAGTCGAAAGTAGAGACCCCCTTCTTCCTCGTGTAGACATTCATTCGATAACAGTTTGTAGCTCGGTGGATTTGCGAGGTTTGCCCTTTTGTCCTTTTGGGCACCAGCAGCGAATTCGTGATGATGAAAGCTTTGACATATTCCAAATGCAATTTTAACGGGATTTGCAAGGACACATTTGCAAAAGTGACAGAAAAACGCAACACTAAAAGGACAAAAACCAAAGTTACAGAGAAATGAAAAAGGACAAGAAACACGCTTGGAAAGTCAACAGTGCGCATACAACACTCAAAGCGATACATATTCGCAACATGTCACCTCACCCCATTCAATTTATGCCGGTAGCTGGTGAGTGAGGAGGAGGCTGTGTGCCCAACCCTCAGTTGTGTGTTCGTGGCTCGCATAACTTGCAGCTTAAAAGGCTCAACTTGTCATGTTCATATCAGCATTGATTTTCCACTTTAGACTTTGTTGTACGTAGTAGTTGTTCCATCTTTCTTTTATTTTTTGTTTGTGCTCTGATTTCGTTTTCCCTAGTCCTGGCATTTTCCTTTTTTCGATCGTTGGTCAAGTGACAATGCCAGCACACCATCCGCCATAGTCTGATTTCTGATTTGTGGTTAAACCAATGGAACGTGTTAAAAAGTGTGGTCCGAAGCGTTGGTCTTAACGCTTCATCAATATGCTTTTTGGCTAATTTCGTTTTAGACACTGTTTTTTTTTTTTTGTGTTATAAAGTAGTCAACGTCACTTGGGTTTAACTTCCGCATTTCCATACCTCATCTTTCCATACGAGGGTCAATCAACAAGTACTTAGCCTCACCACCCGATGGCGCTGCTATTACAAAAGAGTATTAATATAAATTCTTTTAGTAGCCTACTGTCAAAGTTTCAGTCAATTCCCTTCATTAGTTTTGTTTTGATAGCCTTTGAAAGCGAGCGTGTCGGTCAGTTTTACAAAAATGGAAAATGAGCAATATCGTTCGGTGATTCGTCTCTGGTGTATTTCAGTGAATCCATGTTTCGTCGACGGTACCGAAACGACGCAAGAACTCCGACGGATTGCGCTTAAGCAGCGCCAAACCCAATAGCAGCGCCAGCGGGCGGTGAGGCTAAGTACTAGTTGATTGACCCTCGTATTCATCATTATGATGATCATCATGAGGGTGAAACTAATTTGCAACAAAATGTCCTTAGTAGAGATTTATTATAACAACAAAAACAACTACGCCGGAACAAATGACGGAACGAAGGAAGGATAGAAGAAATGAATGAATGACTGGACATGTGGGTGTACGTGTGCGTTTGAAGTGTTAATCCGTCAATGATAAGCTCAATTTGTTGTGGTCACTTAGTCAAGAGAAGTTGCGTAAATCTACGCTAACCGAACGAATGTTAATGAAGGTTTCAGTTGGGTGGGTGACAAAAGATACCATTAAAGTTGTATTAGTAGGACTGACTGCGCTTCTAATACTTTTCCTTTTTATCCTTGATATCATAGTACAAAGAAATTCATCATACATGCTCATTTTCATATTATAAGAACAAAGACACCCATCCAGGCAACAGTCGGTACAGTAATTTAAACTTTGTCGTTGTAGTCATTCTCTGCTCCTTTTCTTTTGTTTTTGGCTTTGACTTTGTCTTGTCATGCATCATAAGGCGATTTATGCCTATTTTACTCTCGACTTACACTCGACTTTATTATAAAAGTTTTCTGACACGTTTAGTGTGTCCTGATGAACTTTTTTCCTTGGCGTAATTTATGCTGTTACTCTGTTGAGTATGTGGGTGGGTTTATTAAACAGACACACAGACTTAAGTTCCACATATGCAACACCACATGTCCTTGATGATTATATTGTGTTGTGTACTCCTTTTGTGGCGTAGGTACAAGCTTTTGTCTCATTTTTTAAAGTCTTTTCAAATTCTTGAAGTTCCAAATATTTTATACATAAGTATTACGCCTTTCCTGACCGGCCAAAAGTTGCATACTCATAGTTGGCTTAAGCAACCGACCACTAATTGACAAGCTAATTGACAGTCGAGTAGTAAAACAACTAACAAGCAATAACCTTCGGCTTACAGCAGGACAATAGCCAGCCACAGTGTCAATGTAATTTTTCAGCAATTATCCTTTCTTGGATAATTTATGCTCTCATTTTGTGTGTGTGTGGCAAATTTTACTTGGTTATCGATGGAGTCACAATAGTCCTTTGTATTTCTTAATCTTGTTATATCCTTCCGTATACAAAAACAAATAAACTAAACACTAAAGTTGAATAAGAAAACAGTTTTCTTCCTTGTATTTGCTATTATGTGGGTACGAGGGTCATTCAATAAATACTTAGCCTACAAAAGAAAAACGAAAATTGGCGATTTATTATTCCACATAATCTCCTTCTAGCTCAATACACTTGGCCCAGCGATGCTCCAATTTTTCCAACCCGTCCAAAAAATACGTTTTCCCGAGGTCTGCAAAATAGGCCTCCGTGGCGGCGATGACCCCCTCATACGACCCAAATCTATTCCCGGCGAGTGACTTTTTCAGGTTTGGAAACAAAAAGAAGTCACAGGGGGCCAAATCAGGAGAATACGATGGATGGAGCAGCAATTCGTAGTGCAATTCGACCAATTTGGCCATGACGACGGCTGTTAAGCTTGTTGTCCCATCGCACCGACAGCTTTCTCATGCCCAGTTCTTCGTGTAGAATATGATGCGCCATTCCTTCTGCGATGCCTACAGTTTTAGCTATCTCGCGAACCTTTAATCGGCGGTCTGCCAACACGAGATAGTGGATTTTTCCTCAGTAGTAGCCGTTTTCGGAGCTCCTGGGCGTGGCTCATCAAAAACCGAGGTGCGGCCAAGAACAAATTCTTGACGGTCGCCATCGAAGGAGAAGAGTCACCATACACAACATTCAAGCGATCTTTGATTTCGCTGCGCGTTTTCCCTTCCAAAAACAAAAATCGAATCACCGAACGATATTGCTCTTTTTCCATTTTTATATTGTAAAACTGATCGACACGCTCGCTTGCAAAGGCTATCAAAACAAAACTAATGAAGGGAATTGACTGAAATTTTGACAGTAGGCTACTAAAAGAATGTAATGCACGATGGTAATACTCTTTCGTATAAGCAGCGCCATCGGGCGGTGAGGCTAAGTACTTGTTGATTCACCCTCGTGCTCATGCTCAAGGATTCTTCGGTCATGGCATGGATGGCATCAATGAAGTAGTGAATCTTAAATTGTTGTAAGGCTTCGAGGTTTGGGTTTGAGTTTGAGTTTCGTCTTTGGTTACTAGGAATTTAACTTATGCTGGGCTCAAAATATCAAATAAAATCGTTGATTCTGTGACAAGGATATACAATACTAAAATGGCATAGCGATATAAATACTTAGTTACGATTTTTAGTTTGCCACACATTTGGGTGGATATCATCGCTGCAGAATGTCGTGCGACAAGTGCTTCTAATTAGATCCAATTATTTATTATTATACATAGTAGTAAACCATAAAACAACACAAACAAAAACAAATGCTAAACAACATTTTTTGCTTCTGTTGTTCTGTTAATCCTGCTGTTGTCCTTTGGGTGTCTGAGGATGTGAGTTTGTGTGTGTGTGTATATATAAAGCTAATTAAAAGCGAATTATTCATTTTCATTTGTGGAAAATCAGCGCATGAAAGTTTCCATATCAAGTGTGTCGTCGTTGGTTGCGTAGTTTTTCCATTTTATGAGGGTGGTAAATGTTTTTCATTTTCTACATGTCCATGTCCGTGCCGAGTGTGTAAAATAAAACAAAAACAAAAACAAAAAAAAAACAATTTTCCATTCGCTTCCATGTGTCCCCAAATGAATTTGTTAAATTTATTTGATTAATTGGTGGTCAAAAGTTCAAACACAAAATGCGCGTGTGTGCGTGTCCCCCAAGGGTTGAGTTAAAGTATGATTACTTCTTACTTCTTCTTTTTACTCTTCTCTTTGATAAGATGACCTACTATGTACTTATCTTTTAATAATTTATTTTAGCTATATATTTTCTTCTCATGTTTACGACTTCGTTTAAACTTAATTTTGATGATTTTTATGTGCCGTTAAACGTTTAACAAAACATTCCAAATTTTATGTATGTCAATTTAAAAGAATAGCAACAACAATCACAAGTAATATAGAAGTATCAGCAATTACAACAAACAACATGATGAACCAGGAACATGAAGAAACCACCAAACAAATGCAAACAGCCGGCGACATTGAAACAAGGCAAACAAACATACACAAATAAATACAAAGAGAAAAGGCAAGGACGGTTGGTAAGGGAGGGGTATGATGATTTTAACAAAAGTGTTTGAGAAGGGGGTTGGTCGAAACAGACAATCATCCAAAGCATGACTAATTTGTACAAAAACTGTGAAAATACAAAACGGATAAAGCCTTTCCATGCATACCAATACATCACTGTGGGTGTGTGTATGCGAGGGTAAATTTTAAAGTTATGAAACAAATGAAAAAGGAAAATACTTTTATTATGTTAAAATCAGAATTCATTGTGAGAGCTGAAGTGCTAGTAGGCATGTTTTCAACTGAGCTGAGTATTCATGACGTCACTGCAAACTCAAGAACTTCTTGGTTAAACGCTAATGGCAATTTCTGCTTGTAAAGTAATGAAATCGTATTATACTTGGAATGTGCAGGTCTACAGCTCCCACTGCGAGTACGAAGCTACCAAGAATTGCTCCACCTTTTAGAGACATGAGCGAACCGGCGGAACGTTCGAATAAACATTAGGTTTACTCTGAGGAGGAAAGTCCCACCGGTTGTACAACTTTGCGGGGATACCATTGTCCAATAGGTCAAAGGTCTTATTCTGTTTGCTTTGTTGTTATAAACATTTTTATACACACAAACTGCATGTTGTTGTTGTGGAAATGTAATCTCTTTTTTGAGACTTTTCCGGTGGATTTGCCAAAAATTTTATTATTTATTGGGGATATGGAAATAGAAATATACATTCTGTGAAAATTCGAAGTCTCCACCTAGTGCGGTTCATGAGATACAGATGATTCCAAAACGTGACGATTTATATTTTTTCACTCAAAGTTTTAGTATAAATTTTTTCCCAACGCCGCTAAAGAAGTTTCACTACAAAAATAAGGAGAGGAAAATGTGCAGCACAAATAAAATAATTTCAGTATCTTAGAAGATACATCCTGGAGGGAAACGTGACTTCTTATCTGGAATTTCCCAATATACATATAATACATGTACAAACTCTTGTGGCATGTAAACTTTCAGATAAAATCTCCTCTTCCGTAAGAAGTAAACAAAGAGCATCACAACTCGTTTTTTAGTTCGCAGTGCATATCATCCTTTTCGAAGTAATTTTTATAATAATCTTAACACCTATATTTGTTTACCTCGTATAATCTGCTTGTGGACCTTTTAATCACTAAGCTAATTAAGATAATTTTAGTTGATTTGATTATTTATATGTACAAAATTTATATGTAAAGATTGAAACTTATAACTTTGTGATCCACCCTCGTTTCCTCCTATCGTGTTCATACGCCGTATGTATGTAGTTAGGATGACTTCCGAATGTTTTTTATGTACGTTTTACTTCTTGTTTATAACAAACTTTAAAAATAATCATACAAATAATGAACGTAATTAAGAGCGAAGCCAACACTTAAATCATCAGGGGGAAAAGTGTTAAAGCACATTGGCATGAAAGATAGATACACCAGGGGCACAGAAGGGATTCATTCATTGAATGTGTCACGGATATTTAATTTGTGCTAATCGTTGAGAAACTGCAGGAGTTCCACAATCTCACTCACTTCTTCTCACTTACCCCTTTCTCCGTTCTCCAGCCACTACACTAAGTGGCCCAATGATATCGATAGCTTGCTTTTTGATGCTGCATGTGAAAATTTACGCGCGTTCAAAATTAAAATGTTTGGTTTTATTGCTTTAGAAGAGAAGAGAAGAGAAGAGATATTTCAAATATTTCTAGATTTAACGCCAATGACGCCATGCCATGCTCCAATTTAATGAGAAAACAGGAGGAGGAGTAGGAGGAGAAGGAGGGGAAAACAATTTGTTTACCCTGAGGTATGCTGTGCGCTGTCAGCATGGATAGCATTGCTTTGTAATATATGATAGAAGGGGTTAAGACGTCTCACTAATCTTTTGACTTTATTGCGGCCGCTGTCAACGTGTGGCATGCTTCTGTTTTGCCCTTCGCACCCAACCCTGTTCCCTGTTTGTGTGTATGTGTTTATGCTTGCTGCAAGGTGGCACCATCTGTTGCCAGTACTCGTCGTCATCATAAGTACCATAGTTTGTAGTACAATACTGCTTTGTTTGTTAAAGCCCCAAATTGATTTCCGATTTGATTCTGTTGATGTTATTGTTATTGTTAAGTATCGCTAAGTATAGTTCGCAATATGTTCTAAAGCAATAAAGTGCCATGATTTTTGTATTATTCTCGGCATCATCTTTTTATGACGTTGCACAATTCCATGCTCAGTCATATGTACCATGCCACACTTGAGACTTTGCAACTGCAAATTGCCCTGCGTCTATCAATCTCATGTCCCATACACACAAATCCATTCACCTCCATTCATCCACCTACATTCGAGAAACCAAGAGTTGAGTTTCACCAACATTTCGACAATTGACAATTAACTTTTAAGCTTTGAATAGTGTTCATAGACTGGAGTTATATAGATGGGTATGGTATATGCATCCATATATGCATTATAGCTTCATTTATGAAGCGTAAAGTAATCAACGTTTGACGCGGCATCCATAAAAAGCGCAACAAAATTACCGCCGCCATGTTGCATTTGGCGTCATTAGACGTCAAATTCTTTGGCAGCAGCTGCTTGCAATGACACCGTCAAATTTTGACGCTTCTCATCCTCCGTGTGCCATTTCTCTCTATGTTGATTGCTAATGTTTAATGTTGCATTGCCTTTTGTCACTTATGACAATATGCCTGATGAGATTTTTCTTACGCCTCCTTCCTAGTATACTTTTTACTTACATTTGTACTCAAATACAGCGATTCTTAAAACGCTGGGGGCTCGCGGCGCCAATTTTAATTCAAATATTGAATATTTTGACAAATATTTTTTACATCTAAGGATAGGTAGGTTTATATAGATTACATAGGCCGCTGTCCACAAAATCGCGGTTTAAGCCAGAAACCTCACTGCCCTTTGGTGTGGCTGCTTATAAGTAGGAAAAGAATAAGTGGGATGGAGTGATTCGATTCACTTAAAAAGACTTGGTATCTCGGTCTCAGAGATCTATCTAAGCCTCTAAAATCAACCAGAATAATCCACGAACAGGGCCAGATTTCACAGTGCCAACTTTGCCAAACGGCCCTAAATAGGAGGAGTTGAATACTTTCTGATTCTTCCTTTTCTTCACAGCTGCGACAGAAATCTTGATGTGCAACATGCAGCCTTTGGGCCATCAGCCCAATTACGCAGTGGACCTCCGTTATTATCAGCATTCTTTTCTTGTTGTTTTCGTAGGAGTTCGGTGGTCAATTTCAGTTGGTAGCAAGACCAGAGTGTCCTAGGTACAATACAGCCTTGCTTATTCTCGCACTGCATGCCTGCTAGCTCCTTGCTTTGCGTTCCCAGATCTGAAAGAATGTCTTGCAGAAGTCTGTGAATATCAGCAACAGTTAGAAAAATAGGTCGTGGCGATCCCTTTCTATAAATTCAGAGGCCGACAGAGCCTTGATAGCAGCCTGGCTGTCAACATAAATTGGTATTCATCTAGGGGTCTCCCTCAAAGTACAACTTTGCTGCTGCATACATATGTGCCTGAAAAACATTGCTGCAGTCTGGTAGACGGTGCGGTATATGAGCTGCTAGTCCCTCTGAGAAGATGCCAAGGTCTGTACCCTCTTTCGACTTGGAACCGTCAGTATACATTGACGAGCTGTTTTGCCTGATGGCGTTTACCCTGTTCCCAAACATTCCTCCCTGGGAGTCTTGTAGAGTATAAGGATCTAAAAAAAAAAGAATCGATCCTTCCGACAGCAAAAGAGGAGTAACCCAACCGGCCTACAATTCTACATACCGCATATGTAATTTTAAGAACCACTGTTCTAATAGCCTTATGCCATGGGTGATGGTGGATGATCATTACTTACTTAGTTAATCACCATCATCATCGTCTATTACAATTAAAAGTCAGTCAGTCTTTTATGTTCATTGCCAACAACACTTGAGACTGTTTGCCCACTGCTATCAATCGTCGTTGTTCTTCTTTATGAAATGACCTTTAACCTTTTTCTATATTTACTGCTAATCTCGTCTTCTCTCATTTACACTTCTTTAACTTTATTTTTTTTTTTTCTTTATATCTTAAATTTTTTTACGCTCAAAAAATCAAATTAATTATTTTTTTAAAAACTTTGAAGTTTGAGCTTCGTACTCCTGCTAAAAGTCTCCTGCAATTTCATCCCAAAATTCCACAGGTGTTACCAGCGCCCTTGCTCTTTGCTTCAAGTGGATCTAATTGTGTATCTTTCCATTTAAGAATTTTTTTCCCTTACATTTTGATTTGAGAAAAAAAAAAGAAGAAAATCCCTCGATTTAATTAAATTTCTTTCTGAGTTTTAAGTATTTTTTTCTTCGCTATAATTTGCTTCATGTAACGTTGTTCTGCGCTCTTGATGAGCAGCATGAATTCCTTTATGCTGATTAATTGGCATTTTCTGTGTTGATTTTCTAATAAGGAGGTGATAAGTGAATATTTGAAACTTCAAAAAGATTCTTTTCTTTGCTGCTAATTTGTTAATTTGCTTTATTTCTTCGAACTGCTTTTGCCGGAAATTAAACCATTTTTGCGTTTGAAAACATGTTAAATTTAGCGCCATGTCGGATACTTTGGATATTTTATTGGAAACCAAATTTGGTATCGTCCCTTCTGTATTGTTTATCGTTTAGTTAGAATATCGCAGGCATTAAGTAAATCAACAAAGCATTTGCAGATAATCTGCATAGAAGCCGATGCGCATCTGTTGGTCATGAGATCTACGGTAGTGCTACCGCTACACCAGAATGCAGTATCAACATCAATTTGAATTTTATATTTTATTCCCCGATTCTATTTGTATTGCGGCAAATGTCAGTGTCGGACATGATGTTGACGATGGCTATTCTTTAGCTTAACTGATGCTGATTTTGATTCTGAAACTGAGTCTGAGCTAGAGACAGAGACACTGAATAAAAGAAATTTCGTATTCCGTGAGTAAACGAACTCGAAATAATGTGTTTGAAATTTAAAAAACCTGAAATTTGTTTTAGGAAACAAGAACTTTTCTCATCCCCACAAACACACAGCAAAGATTTAGTAAAATTTTTAAGTAAAAAACAAAAACTCTTTTTCTTCTTCTCCTGTTTTTTATATGCTTCGCCTTAATTAATCATACTTACTTTTTTCTGTGGTTTCAATTGCCCGTCATATTGTTGTTTGACTGTCAATAAAAATTGCATTAAATTGAAATATTCGTCGGCCATAATAATTCGCGATTTACAGAACCACACGCTCAGTCCTCCGCACTCTGGCTCATTAGTCTTATGACTCGGAATCACAGCATTATGAAAAAAACACTGTCGAGTGACTCGTGTCTTCGGGTATGACTCGGTGTGAATTGATGTTACTCGGTGTGATTCAGTGTGACTCGGTATCACACTAGTGTAAAAACGCAAACTTGAGCTAGAGTGATTTTATTGTGATTTGCTAGTGAAATCGAATTTGTGACTGCAAGAGAGTTAAAATGAACAATAAATTGAGCTGTGCATTTTTCGATAATGGAAGAAAGCCTTGCATTGTTTTTCATTTAGTAAGACAAGTGTGATTGCGAGTAAGAGGAAATGGGAGAGCATGAATGCGATATAACTATGAAAAACGAGATAGCTTGTCTTGTTTGTCCCGGACAATTCTCCATTACCTTGGTAAAGAGCTTCTTTAGAGAGTTAGATGCTTCAAGGGCAGTGAAGTGGGACCAAATTAATAGCTCCAAAATATAGTATAAATATGAGTGATGTAATGCTTAAGCAAAGTCATAAGACCATTCATGTGTGTGAAGGGTATTCAAATCAAATACTACAAACATTGACGACAAAACGACAAGTGTATATCCAACAGAAGCTCCTAGTACCTCTTTGCTTTCCCATTGTCAGTCAAAGGTATATTTTATGGTCTGACTATGCAAAATCTTCTTGGCTCAAACACAATCTGTCTGCCAATCTCAGCGCATGTCGTCGCTGTTGTCGTGAATCGTTCCTCGCTTGGTCACAGCATTCAACTTCAATCGATACATTCTATAATACTGCATTTTGATCCTCTGTTCCTCTCTACTCGTATACAATTCTGTTTACCTCAGTTTAGTTTAGTTCAGCGCTGTTTTGGATTTGACTTGGTTTGTTTTGTCTTGTCCTGTCCAGTTCGATTTGCCTTGGTCTTGGACTGGTTGGTTGGCAGTACATGTGTTGTCAACAAATAAATCGTCATGTAAAAATTGCATTTTAAATTGTTTTTGACATTTGCGCGCTCCGTCAATGTACTTCACTGCGAAATGTTTGTCATACGCCGCTTTGCCCGATCCCTTTTCCTGCCTGTCTGTCTGATTGACTTGCTTTGCGCCACTTTCTCTGATGTTGTGTTGGTGAACACATCACATTTATCAAGCTTAAAGGACTTAAAAACTGATTTGACAATGTGCAAAATAAGAAATCTCTATACTAGGCCTAGTCACGCCCAACAACCAACCCCATTACCCAATAGAGCAACTCAAGCTAAACGACACCGCTTCCTAAGACTTTCTCGTATGCATATGGATTGATGTTCATATTAAAAAAGTCACATAAAATTAATAAATGTGCTTCTTTCACTTTCTTCCTTTGAAGACGCAGTGCGTCGTCCTTTTTGCAAATTCATTTCGCAAACACACAACACACTCGGGTTAACACAAACGCCCTTGTTCACTTCCGGCATGCGTACCTAAAATGCTAAATTATTACAATGAATTATGATATTAATTTTGGTTGTCGGCGCTTTACTTGTGGTTATTAATGTGGCATGTAATGTGGCTGTTATTACCAAAAGATTATGATTTCTTACTCTTGCGGCATGAACATGTATGTAGGTAAGTATGTATGTATGCATATGTGAAGTTCCTGCTGAGTGTGTGTGGGTTTACTAGGTCTGGTATGTGCGGCATTCATTTCATTCATTCAACACAAAATAATTGAAATTATAGCCAAACTCTCACTTAGCCGATAAAGGCATGCGTGTGTAGTTTGCTTGTTACACCTTGACGCTTAGGTGTATTTTCCTATGAACAAATCATTGAAGCCCCGAGCAAAACAGAGATTAATAAAGTGGGGTCGATCTAGCCCCATCAGTAAGTGTAGTATTTGATCCTTAGTAATGTTGATTTTACGGCCTTAGGTAGGTTCCAAAATTCAACTTTGCCATGCCCCCCACTAGTCAAAACAGGCGTTGTAATTGTCACACTTTCTTTTAGCTGGTGCCTCATCGTATCTTCTCAGCATCATCATCATCATAATCATTATTATTAGGTTTGGGATCTCTTTTTCATTGTTTTGCCAGTTGCGACCGCTCGCTGTGCCTGTGGCGTGAAAATTGCTCCCGTCCTACACACACCAGCAGCGATTGCCGACCTGCGCCTCAATAGTAGTTGTTTTGATGCCAACTTAAAGTTGTTTGGTTGGTTTCTTTTTTGTCACTTTTCTTGCTGACGGTTTCGGTTACGTCGACCAAAAAAGACGATTGACTCAATAATAAAGTTGTGACGTGATGACATCGTTTTTCTGACCACTTACTCGTACTTCTCTTCACTTATCACCATTGCTGCCATCCCATTGAAGTGATTGTGCTTTGTCTGTTGGGTTTTTTTTTTTTTATTTTTGTCAAAAGAAACCTCTTTAGTTGATTTCATGAAAGTCTTTGCTCTTAAGTGGTTCGCTTTTGACATCTTCTTCCAATCGATTGCCTTGATAATGTCTTTTGTTTATTTGGCAATTCGCAGACCAGCGGCAGAATGAGTGATCAATGTATGTGCTCAATAAAAACCATTTTGAAAACTTCGTCAATAAATTCCTAATGCACCAAAAATATCCATTAAAAAACGAAAACAACAGCACACGGCATAAGTAACAGTAGCAGTGGCAGTAGAAGTTCCAAGTCCCAAGTCCCATGTTTGTTCATCTGGGCAGTGACCAGACAATTTGACGTCTTTGTGATGACTTCATTGCTTTCATCGGTTCGTCCGATCGTCGTTCATTTGAGTGAGTCGCGCTTAGTTGTAGTCCATTTTTGGTATTTCAATTAAATTTTTTTATGACAACATCAAAACTCCATCATAACTCTAAATGATGACTGGATAGTTTACTTGGGCAGGATCAACACTGATGATTCTGATGATGATATTTGTTCACTCGTCCGATCGATCGATTGATTGAGTACAAAA
Source organism: Amiota minor (assembly GCA_037043295.1). Lineage (NCBI taxonomy): Eukaryota > Metazoa > Arthropoda > Insecta > Diptera > Drosophilidae > Amiota > Amiota minor. The sequence continues at coordinate 387,462 of JBAMAW010001055.1, forward strand.
CAACAGAACAACACTCTTCCATCCTATTCTAGTCTCAAGTGATCCTTTTGTCAGCAGTAATTGTAATGTCTCCAGCCAGACATTCCAAATAATTTTTTTTTTTCTTAATGTTCACCATCAGTCGGGTTCGGCAGTTCACTTTTTGTATCCCAGTGCAGAGCTCTTTGCTTCGACTTCGACTTCAACTTCGACTTCAACTTCGATTTTGACTTCCCTTTGGGTTGTCTTAGTTTTTGCGCCGATAATGATGTGTGAGCCCGGAATTTTGCACGCGGCGAGGTGTCTTTTTGACTTTGAAGTTGTCTCTAGTAAACTATTCGTTTGCAGGACAAGAACATTCCAATTTATAATTTCATTTAAAAAGTTGGCATTTTCCAACAAAATCGTGCGCTGCCAAGTGGTGAAGACTCAGAACTCAATCAGTTGATATTTTGATGTTGATGGCTTGATATTAACTTGGAGCCCAAAGAGTAGATCATTTAGCAGAGAAGGTGTTATATCTTCACCTCTGCAACTGCAATGCTTGCTGTTCTCGTAAAAAACGAAGTATGAGTCGCGGGATTCTTAAGTTTTGTTTTGTTCGTCGCAAAAAAGTGTGCGAAAGATTTGAGAATTTCGCACTATGGGAATGAATCCCACCGAAATGAATTTTTCTGTTGGGGCACTAAAATTAAATAATCTTCTTCTGCACATATGATTAAAGATCCGCTCACATTAATCTTATAAATTGCAAATTTAGTGGATTTCCTTTTCTTTACATTCTTCTTCGACACGTGTTTTGCAAATTCCTTCCTTAAATCGAAATCGCTTTACATGGCTCGTCTTTGTTCTCTATCTAGGTTGCTGCTTATCAGAAATGGTAAATCTGAAAAATTTAAAGAAAATAAAATTCTTTGACTAAAAACCTCCTGTCAGGACATGTGCCACTCGCTCATTTTACTCACCCTGAACAATTCTGCGTAATTCTCTTTCCTTCTTCTGTGTGTGCTGTTGACTTCTCCAACTCCTTCGAAGTACGTTTATCTTTGTGAAATTGCTTTAAACTAAGCTCTCAATGGCACACAAAGCACTTTTTCACGTTATCCTTCTTCCATTTTAGGTGTATCCTCACTAAAAGTTCATTCAATTCTCGCACATAAACAACAACACGAATAGCAAGGAGCAAGGACAACAGAATAACAACTTTGTCAACCGAAATACATAACAAAGTGTAATTTTTCGTAACTAACACTATCTTTGCTTCTAAACGAATACCCTTTCGCTGATACTAAGCTATTCCATCCCCTTCCCTCATTCACGGAAGGAGTATAAATAGTAGAATAAAAATAGAAAAAGAAAGCAAAGGAAAGTGTCGCTTACCGAGAGAAAAGTACATTTTTCAAATGTTTTCCAAACGAACGAAACGAGTAAACATCCAACAATAACATCCGGAACCAAGGCAATAGTACATTTGTGTAGGACATGTGAGACTTATTGTTACCATGTATGTTTATTGGGTGGGAGGATGTTTAGTGTAACAAGCAGTAGTTTTGCATCGTTTTGCGGTCCTTTTGTTTTCTGGCCCATTTGCGATTTTTTTAAGCGTATCTAGTTGTAAATTTGGCGATTAGCACCCCCTTTATCCATCCCATTGCAGCAGGGAGATTTAGTGTTGTGCGTGTAGTTTCATATTTTCAGTGTTTATTTCCCCCCAAAGGCCAAAAGAAATTCCCGACATTGAAGCAGCTGGAATCCATTGTCGTTTTGGAAATTTCACAGCTTAAAAATGTGTTTGAAATGTGGTGCATTTGATGATTTACATAAAGTAAAAGCCCAAATTCAAATCACGCTCACACTTTTCTCCAAAACTATCCAGATTTATTTCTTTCGAAAAAATCCTTTGGCTTTGTGTTTTGTGTTTCTATTCACACCAGAACAACTAAATACATCGAGTTTGGGTCGAAACAATATTCCTTCACAGTCTTCTTGGATGTCAAGCAGCCTTTTGATGGGGTCTAGAAGTTGCTGCATAAAATTAAAGTGCTCCTCTCTGTTAAGCAGTTCCAACTTTTGCAGTTTTCACACACATTCTCTGTTGCGGTCAGAGATAAAATATTCACCATCAGGCATATGAGGGCGTTCTCGGCCCAGTTCTCTACTCCTTATACGCCTCCGACATGATGGCTATCAGCGACGACTAAGCTACCTTTGCGAATGACACGGCAATCTAATTGAACTCCGGCCCACCGGACGAAACGGTGGAAAATATGAACAGCTACCTATGAAATTTCCATCACTGCGCCAAGCATTGGAACATAACCATCAACGTCTCCAAAAGAAAAGGCATCTGTCCAGTTGCATCTTACAACTTAAGCATCATTCCATGGATGGATCAAATCCGATATCTTGGTCTGATCATAGATAAACGCCTAACATGGTGTACACATATATACAAATGTGGTTGCGGTGCTCTGCTGGCTCTTCGGCTCTTGAAAATAGCTATCTACAGCCAACAAAATGCTAATATACATGCAAGTAGAGGCACCAGCAGAATCACATGGAAAACAGGTGGTTGTTGTGGTAATCAAAAAACGGTGTCGTGTCGTGTTCTGCATGAACACAGCTGAACCCAGTCAGTGCTGTCCATTTTCTGCAATTTCAGCGCAGGTTTACACTGTGAAGACCCGATTCCTGGTGGTGTTTTTAAGGTGATTCTCCACTAATTTTGCCTTTTATATTGCGCACCAACATAAAATAGCTGTTGATGATTTTAAGTAAATAGTAAAATGTTTTTTTTAATATTGTAACAAAATACGTTGCAGGAATGAATAGGAGAGCAATATTTTACGTATAACCAAAACAAAAAACAGCTGTTCAGTACAATAAAACGACACTGTGGTCACAAAACCCAAAACTCACAACTTTACTCTCTGTAGAAACACTATAAAGAGACTACACCTGCACGATCTTCCGCTAAGAAGGAAGTAACAGCCTTCTCAGCATTTCGCCTAAACGGATCAATCATCAATCACATAAAATTTACTCTCAACACCAAAGTCTAGCACTCTACACACTAGAGAGCCTTGCAGTAATGCATTTGAAACGACAAACAAGGCATTCCTTTTTTTGTGAATGAAACGAGCTTCAAATACTTGGTCGACTAAGACCAGACAATCAAATGCGAATGAACTAAATATGAATCCAAATTAGTGAAATGGAAAACGTTCGAATACTTGGAAGTACTTAGAAGTACGCCAATCACTGACTGTAAGATTAGCAAAAAAAAAAAATATGTATGAGCTTCGAATCGGGCACGGTAAACAGAAAGGACGACGGAGACTGCTCTTTCGCGCATACTGAGTTCTTTAGCCTAAGCAGGATATTTACAAATGATTTAGAAGTACTTGAAAATAAATCAAATGAACCAAAGGTTTTGCATTCATTTCATTTGCATTTGCTTTTCAAATGAACCAAGTGCGCATCACTTAGAAATGCATACCATGCGTTTGATTTATTTGCTTGACTATTATCGGCACCAAATAAAATGAATTTTTGAATGTATTTGGAAATATTTGCCTGAAAATGTGTTCTTGCAAGAGTCTTCTTCGATGCCAAACAGCTGTGGAGTTCGCTTCATTCGAATCAATACATTTCAACTTTTCAAAACGTTACGTAGAACGTAGTTATACAATATCAAGTGAATTATATTCTAGTTAGACGAACATGTCACATATTGCTATAATAGTCTGTTTACAGTGTAAGTTCACTTGGGATTTTTGGTGTGGTGTTCACATTGCCGTTTGAAAGTTCTGAACAGCTGTTGTTTGTTTTGGATATACATACGAATGGCATATTGGTTTTGCGGAACTTGCGATCACGTTCCTTGTGTCTGTATAACCAAAACAAAAACCAGCTGTTCAAATGCTAGAACGACTGTGTGAATGCCACCACTTAGATTAATTTACATTCGTGATGCAGATGCGGTTTGAAAAGTCTATGAGCGACCTAATGACAAGTAGTCTACACTACCCCCAATGAGCTGACTAAATTGTTTATACAACCCCCGATAAGTTGACGACATTCGGCAGCTCTGGACAAAAGAAAAAACGAGAATGACGTCTTCCATCACTTTTTTGTTTTTTTTTTTTTTTGGTATCAAGATTTGTAAAATCAAAGTAAGTTCAAGATATTTCATACTAATGACAATACTTACTTATGTCCGGCGTCCTTTCAACAAAAATCTCAAATCAAAACTCCAAAAAGCCTATATTCAAGACACAGATGCAAAGTGTCGTCTTAAAGTGTCCAAATCGCACATTTCTTCATAAGAGGAACAAGACCAGGCTCAAGCTCTCAAAATCCCATGTAAGTTACTAATAAACATTTATTTCAATATTCGGTGATAAGTCTTCACTTAATGATTACGGCCGAGCCGGCAAACCTATACAACTGTGACTAAGGTCGTCGTCCAAAGTCATTTAATTCAATTGCACTATTGAGGAGGCTTCAAGTAATAGTTTTTAAGTTGAACTATGGTAAATTTGCTTGGTTGTCGAAAACATAAAAATGCTTACGAGATGTTTGGCGGCTGATAAGTTTTGTGGAATTAGCATAGGAACATGTATGGGCAGCTCTCAAAGCTGATGTTCGATTCGAGAATGGAGTATCGCGACAATGGAGTTAAGACGACAACGAAGACGATCTTTAAGTTTATGAATAAAACATTTCCGAACGTAAACAGACGGACATTAAAATGAACATAAGGACAGACCTGACTACCTACCTAGAAACAGACGTGGGACAGTAGCAACTACAACTGTTTTACAAGCTTCAAAGCGTTTTCACTTCACTTCTTACAAGCTGCCAGCCAAAGCATGTTTTTGCCAGTTCAACCACATGCAACCAACCGACGATATATGGATGTAGTATGTATGTCTGTCCAATGTTCCAGGAAACAATTCAGTTGAGTCGATTCAACTAGAAGAGTGGTGAAGTTGCATTGGAAGTAAATTTTCATTGGACGCGCGATAGTTGGTTTTGGTATACATGTTTGTATATAGAGATGTGCTTGGGTGTGTAAAGCTTGCATAGTGTGGCAGTTTATTAAAATGGCAATAAATCAGTGAGGCAAGCAAGCAAGCACCCACAGTAGCATCGGTGGCGCAGCATGTGAAACAATTTGAGGGCGTCTTGGTGCTTGCATACTTCCCCTGTTCTGGCTGCAATCATCACTTCGATCGTCTTTTTATACTCTTTATTGCTTTTGGAAGCGCACAAACATTTCCTTTCATCTCATCTTTCGTTTTTTTTTTTTTTTATTTCAAAAGATGCTCTACTTCCGTTAGGTTTAGGTTTTGATGGTATTTGAAGGTGCTTCCTTGTTGGCCTCCTCGATCGATTTATGACAACCAAAAACCCTTTTTGATAATATTTTGTCTTCCATCTTTTCTTTGAAGCTTAGTAATAATTTGATGACTTTGTCATTTAGTGTTGACCCACAGCTTTTGGCAAAATAGGAACAATTTGATTTTGAAGATGTTTGCTCCAATAAGGAAATGAGTTTCTTTACTTGAGGCACTTGGAAAAGTGACTAAATTGCATTTGGATAGAAGTGAAGAAATTATACATACAATATTTTTTTTTCTCATTGAACCAAGCTCTGCCGTCAAGGCAGACATCAGTCGAACTGAATCGTTTTTTATTTGAACTCCTTGGCCACCATCAAGCGTCGTTGACAATCCTTTCGTTGACACACCTGATGGAAAATTACAATTCAGCATGTTAGCCTCAATTTTGGTGCTGTTGGAGAGAACCGATGTATTTTTGTGGTTGTTGTTGTTGTTGCTGCTATTGTTGCTATTTGTACTATATGAATTATTACCTAATACGGTGGCGGGGGTCATAGCAATTGAAGTTGCTGTTGGATTTATGCTATTAAAACTGCGTGACCGATAGCTGTCGCAATACAATAAATTTGATTGAACTTGATGATTAGATAAGAATTATAATTTACACTTACTGTCGGGCGAGTGCATATGGTCGTAAGAAATCTAACACTTTAAAGTACTTCCACTTCACATTGGTATTTGCATTCTGTTTAGATCTTTTCAATTCGCGGCAATACTGATCCCGCTTTCCATTTCGCTTTACATTGTGTCTCTGAAATGATGAAAATAATGTTATAATAATGAGGACATACTCGTAAATTTACTTAATCTCTTAGAGAACAAATTTACCACGCCAGTCAACTTGATCAGCGATTTCAAACCATTTGACATCTTTGCGCTGGATGCTGCGATAATGCTCATGCTTTGGATTGAAGAGCGCTTGCGCTTGTGATACCAATGATATTAGTATCATCTCTTTAGGTATTGAGACAATATCCTCGGGCATTACTTGTGCTAAATCTCCAATGCTGCTGAGATTCACGATTTCCTCATCCTGCTCAGTTACTGATGACTGCGTCTCTAGGTGACGCTCTTGATGTTGTTGTTGAATTTGCCGCTGGTCTTGCAACTGCGCTACCGTGCTGTTCAAAGTTACGGTGTGCATTGTATATATATCTTATTTACGGCATATAAATGCCAAATGTTTTCATTTTATATGAAATTAGTATTTCTTTTAGCACTGCGAAATAACAAAAACAAATGCCCACTGCACTGAACGACAACACTCAGCTGTTTGCATTTGCATAGGTGGCGCGAATTAATGTTAGTGGAAAACAGGTTGGCAGCCATGCATGTGACTGTGTTGAATGTGGTGAATATAATATACTCACCGGAAATGAGGTAATTTGCAATTTTTATGGTGAAGTTTTTAAAGCACAGACAATTTCATTTCCGCTTTTCCAATGTGCGCGCACTTTTGTATTCTGGCGTGGCCGATTCACTCGAAAAATAATCCAATTAGTTAATTGGATTAAGGAAAACAACCTGGGATATAATAGCACTATGAGTAGCAGCACCTCAAATAAGTTATGTTCGAATAGTTTTCATTTAGTCTTTGGAGTGGCACATCGTCGGTGCACGAGGTTAAAAAAAAACCTAACGGTATAATTTGCAGAAATTGCGCAGTTTAGCAAAACGCAGCAATAAAGTTAATTTAAAGCGTAAAAATGCCTAAAATAGATCCAGAAACTCAAGCTCTCTATGACGAAATAAACAATTTAATAAAAAAATTCAAGGTTAATACTATAAAATATTAAATTTTTCATCGAATATCGTCATCATGATCATTATCATCATCATGATCATCATAGGCGTCATCTACACATACTTACAATACATATCACATCCTTCAATTGTTGCATCAGAATTATGGATTATATAAATTTTTCAAGGTAATTATATACAAACATACATATCTGCTTTAATTCTATAGGATGATCAAGCTGCAAAGGCTGACTGCACACTTGCAGATAAATGCGGCGACATGGGCGATGTGCCCAAGATTCGCCTTGGATCGAAAAAAATTCTAAAAGGTCACATCAACAAGGTGAATTCCGTGCATTTTGCAGGTGACTCACGTTATTGCGTCACCGGGTCATTAGATGGCAAGCTAATAATCTGGGATACATGGACTGCGAACAAAGTTCAGATTATACCGCTGCGTTCCGCATGGGTCATGACAGTTGCCTTCTCACCTTCAGGCAATTTTGTTGCCTGCGGTGGCATGGATAACCAGTGCACAGTATATGACGTTAATAATCGTGATGCATCTGGTGTGGCTAAAATGACGCGAGAACTGGTTGGCTATGAAGGCTTCTTAAGCTCCTGTCGTTTTCTAGATGATACTCATCTGATCACTGGCTCAGGTGACATGAAAATGTAAGTTATTTGCATGCTATGCTCCTACTCAGCCATTTATGTTTAGATACAATCGAGATATAATCGAGCTGGACAGACGGGATATGTGAACCAATGAGCGACGTCTAGTTCAAAACTAATCGCTCTAATCTAATTATAAACAGTGCATAAAACTCGGAAGAAATCATATAGGGCATAGTTAGTTGTGCTAAGGGAACGAAATTTCTAGTTGTACAACTAAAGACACAAAAACTTAGTCAAGAGACCTCTAACATTTTGATATTGAATATAAAGACTTTCAGCTGGTAACGTCAGTTTTTCGAGGTTGAGTTCGAAAGCAAAGTGAACTAGTAGAGTAGCACTCTAGCAAACGATTTCGATTCTTTACGTCGAGGTTTAAATTCATGGACAATGGTATGCTTAGGCCAAAACTTTGTATCACAAATATTATGAAAAATGTTGAAGGAAACACTTATTTGGAAAGATGCAATATCCCCCTTGTTTGAGAAATTAAATTCCTGAATATATTTTATTTTGGTAACATTATAAAATACAACATCATCACATGTTTTTTTTGCTGACAACCTAAAAATGAAAACTTATCGACGAGGAGCAACCACTGTAAGAACAGAAGGGAATTTAGAAACAGCAGCTGACTTAGCACAAGCAGTGCAGGTGACCGTTTTTTTAAATAATTTTCTATGCAAACTGCCTTAAGGCTATAAGTGAATTTTATGGCACTTCTTTTTGTAGGACGCTTCAGATAGCTGGTGGCTCTCCATAAGCTGTATTGGTCGTCTGATTAAGTAATCGTGCCTTCAATTCCCTAGCAGCATTGTTGAAAAGTTTTTTATCAGCTGGGCAACTGGTGGTGTGCCAATTTTTCCGCA